>JASXTE010000002.1:12472682-13072682 GCA_030280995.1 Hemileia vastatrix | reverse complement strand
AAAGCAATTTGTAAAAAGAAAAAAAAATAGAGAGGGAGAAAGCTAGTAAACACCTCAAAAATATCACAGATATGTTTCCAAATCATTTCAAAGGCCAAAAAAAAGAAAAAAAACATACCAAAAATGCTTGGAAACAGGTAGGAAAAATCCTGGAAATGGTTCTGAAGCAATTTTTTTAAAAAAAGAAAAAAAAAGAGTTTGTAAACACCTCAGAAACATCTCAGAAATTTTTCTGATGAATTTCTGGGGCAATATATATATATATATATTGAAAATACTTGAAAACAGGCCAGAAATCTTCTGGCACTTTTTCAAAAGAAATTTGTAAAAAAAGCAAAAAAAAAAGAAAGTAAAAGTGAGTGAAAAAAAAGTTTATTAAGTACTTACCTGAGATAAGGGTCAGAGGGACCTAGAGTCAAATAAGAGGGAAAAAAAGTAAGAAAAAAAATAAAAAAATTAGTTAGGATGAACAAACCAAAGATTGAAAAAAATTAAAAAGGTACAAATGATAATATAAAAAATGAGGGTCAAAGAAAGAAAAGATGAGAAGAAAGAGAAAAGTAAAAAATGGTAAGAAAAAGAGAAAAACCCACCTTAATGAAAGAGCAGAAAAATAAGTAAAGACAGAGATAGTGTGGGGAGTCTGGAAGGAGAATTTCATGATGAAAGCATTATGATATGTTTTCTGAAATTTTTTATGAACTAAAAAAAAAGTGAATTTGGTAAAAAAATGGCTCAATGTTAAAGGTCAATATCTCAGACAGAACTGAACCAAATTCAAAACCATTTTTAAGAAATGAAAGGTAGGCTTCAGGATAATCTTCTTTTAAAAATACATGAGATTCAAATAAACCTAAACCTAATTCTGATTCTTTTTTTTCAAAATTACATAAAATTATGAGAATAGATATTGAAAATGATAACAACAGGGACTCATTAGGTTAACCATCATCCAGAGAACTGTCCTATATATATTGGGGTATGCATTCATCATAGAAAGTGAGAGATATTTGAAAAAAGTGGATGAAAGATTGATTCAAGTAATGTATAGAAAATAAGTGAAGAAGTGTCAAAAACTTATCAATATTTAATTTTCTGGTACTTGAATAAAAGTTAAAATCTTAGATACTTATCAGAAAAAATTTTAGAAGCCCCATTCTCTAATTATGCAACATCCAAACAAATAATAGTAGAATTGGGTAAAAAAAAGGCTCAACTTCAAAGGCCAATATCTCATCAATCACTAAAAAAAACAAAATCTGTATGTGGTAAATGAAAGTTAGGCTTCTAGAGAATGTTTATAATTACAGAAATGAGACTTGATTAAACCTAACCCTAATTCCAACTTTTTTTTAAACCTGTACAAAAATTTGAAAAGTGATTGTGAATATGACAACAAGAGTTAAATATGTCCAATATTATCCAGATAAGAGTCCTAAAAATATTTTAAAGTTCATTCTTGAAAGAAAAAAAGAGATATAAGATATGAATAAAAAATAAAAAGAAGTTGAAACTTAGTGTGATGGAAAGGTAGGAAAAAACAGATTGAGAAAGAGAAAAGTTAAAATTGGAGGGAATTGAATATGGAGAAAGTGAAATTCATAAAGAATGCACTATGAATGTGTTTTAATGACATGGAAACAAAAAAAGTGAAGTAGTGAAAAAAAGAATTCTCAAATTCCAAGGTAAATATCTCAGCAATCATAAGATGCAGGGAAGTATAGAAAATTCAGCTGTAAAAAGGTGATGATGCAAGAAATAAGAATAAATGAACTTACTGTAATAAGAAGATAAAAACTTGAGTCAGAAATGTTGATTCACAAATATTAATAAGTTTTGGGTGCAAGTAAGAAGTGGGATTAGGTAAAGGGAATCTGATGTGCAGTAGATTGGGTGATTTTTGTATTGGTTGGCTGAATTGTGGTTGGGGGTATGGTGCAAGAGTAGGAAGTATTTGACCTCATGCTTGACATGTCTAACCCCAAGTAAGCCATTTATGATGGTGTGTTGGAATGGATTTTCAAGACTGAATTCTGTGAGGCATATATGGTAATGTTTGACACCCCCTATTAGGTAGTGATATTTCCCACTTCTTATCACTTTACTGGGTAGAGTTGTTCTCCAGTCCTTCTCTTCACCAGTTTGAGTTATTACCAGCTCTCTTGTCATCTCCTTCCTTTCACAGGTTGAGTTAGTCCCTGTGGCTATCTTATCATTACCTCAAATTTCAAAAAATTGCACAGCCAACCAAGAGCAAGACAAGATATTCCATATGTAAAAAAATAATTATGGTCAATTCAGGGTAACAAATGGTCAGTTTATGATACCAGATTTCTAAATTTGATACCCCCTGCTAATGAATTGAAAGACAGTCACATTAATAATATGATAAATAATCAATTTTAGATAGCTTCAAATAAAACTTCTCAATATTCCCCTTCTTTGAATACTATCACAGATCTAGGTTGGTGAAATTCTTAAAAGATTAAGTTAACAGACTTACTAATTTAAATTAAGTTTCAGTTTGAGTTTAATAACTCAATAAAAAATTAAAACTTAGAGTGCTTTCAATGGAATGCATGTCCAACTCACTATAAAAAATTTAGCACCTGTTAGCATGTGCTACCCCCCCAATAAAATATCCATAGTTCAGTCAGGGACAGGAGCCTTCTAGTAGGAGCCAGGGTTTTTCTGGTAAATTCAAGCAAATTAAAGAATTGAGCACCATTCACTCAAAGATAAGAAGAACTACCTGTTTCAATTTGATCAGTGAAATAAGTCCATGATTAAGTAAAAATTATTTATTGAAAAAATAAAATGATGCCTTAATCAAAATGAAGAGATCACCTTTAAGTCTGAATTGAAATCCTTTGGTGATAATGTTTTCATTTTAAAAAATTAGTGAAAAGATTTCAGGGATCCCTGATTTTAAAATTGGCTTAACTCAAGTGGGGGATAAACATAATAGGGGGTATCAATGTTGACCAATCCACAATTAAATTAATTGTGGCTAAATATCATTATACCCCAATTATCTTCTGCAATTATTTTTTTAATAATTGGTTTATTAGAACTTTTACGTGTCAATTTTCACCTCTATCTGACATTTTTATACTCAATTTTTCATAACCACATCTTGGACAACTTTCTGGATGTGCCAGCCTCCCTAAATTGCTGCACACTCCCATCCTGTCTATTCACTTCCATTCAAAACCCCTCCCCATCTCATCTGCTTTTTTGTTCTCCTTTTCATCTTCAAATATCTCAACATGCCCCGCCATCATAGATCTTCTCAAAGGCAGCCTTCCCCCAGCTGTTGTTAAAATCCCATTACTCCCTCTTTACCCCGCTCAGCTGAGAAATCAAATACTGCTCCACTAAAAAAAGATGATCATCTCATACTTATCAACTGGCTGAAAATAGAAACTAATTATGATTCTTATTTTGGTACTGAGAATTCAACTAAAGTAGGATGGCCCCCTGAATCAAAATTCAATGGCTATCTTCAAATGGCCAATGAATTACAAAATAAGACAAAGGGAAGGATTTATTTTTTGCCTAAAAAGATGTATGAATGTTTTGAGCATTACCAAGCCAAATACAAGAAGTAAAGACTCTTTCATTTGTAACTGGTTTTGGTATTACGGACATTGATATCGGTAAGGGCATAAAATCCATATATGATAAACTTGAATCTCTATGTCCATACTTTAAAGAGATGGATGCTATGTTTGGAGAGTGAGCTGATGTTAATCATTCAAACATGTTGGATGGTGAAAATGCTATCTCTGAACATGATTTCAAAGGAAATTTTTTCCCATCCTCTTCCTCCACTCAAGCCTCCCCTGTTCTAAATTCAAAAATTCTATATAGCTTTCCAATAAATTCTTATGGTGATATAAACCAATGTGATCCCACTCCAGTAGGTTTTTATTTCTTGTCTAGTTGTTTTATTTTTTTTATTTCTAAAAAGGCTAATGAGCAAACCCAGGATCCTCAAGCAAGTGAGACTGAAGCTAGCATCAATGATGAAGAGGAAAATGTTACCTCAAAAAAAAAGTGAAGACCATAAAATACTTTGAATTTCAATAGTCATAGAAAGCAAAACAGAGATAGATTTTCTCAAACCCCTTTTTCTTCCATTGATGATTTTCTGGAGAAACGCAAATCTGGTAAGTGATAGCATACCTATTAATAATATAGTGAGCTTTTATTTTCTATTGTTAATATTCCTTTTTACTCTAGGTAAAGTTGAAGTTGCAAGTGATACTCTCAACTTTCAAAAGAAACAATATGAGATCTCTTTATGAAGGGATGATAGGGCACAAGACTTGGAGGAGAAGAAATTTGAGCTTTCTTTAAAGAGAAATGAGAGGGCACATGACTTGAAGGAGAGAAAATTTGTGCTTTCTTTACAGAGGTATGGGAGGGTACAAGACTTGGAGGAGAGGAAATTTGAGCTTTCTTTAAAGAGGGATGAGAGGGAAAATGACTTGGAGGAGAAGTCTCTTGAATACATTTTCCTATTGGATCAAATGAAACTCAAGAATCAACTTGAAGATGGTTCAAAAAGAAAGATTTCTTGAGAGAATGTGTTAAAGCTAATAAATCTATTGAGGAAATTGAACACTTAATGAAAATGTTTGATAACTAGTTTTTTTATTTTTTTTACAAAGTTTTCTTGATAGAATGCATTGAAGCTAATAATAAATCCTTGGCAAACACTCCTCACTGTGATTTGAAACATTTTATAGCAACATTTTAGATTATTTGTTTGTTTGGTTAAATTAATTTTGTTTTATTTCTTTTTGGTGATAATTTCATAAGTACTAACTTTTTAAAGGTCTTGATTCTAGATGATTTTTTTTGCAAAAATTTGACAACTCATACTTTTTTCTTCTTTACATTCAAATCATTATATTTACTTTTCTAAATACAGCTAATTTAAAAAAAATCTATATCTGTTTTAAAAATTTGGCAATACCCTTCCCTGCATATTATTGAAGCAAGGGGTGGGTATCACCAAATTTTTCTAAGTCATCAATTTCACATGTCAGATTTGAAAATTTGGCAATACCTTCTCCTGAATTTTATTGAAGTGAGGGGTGAAAACCACCAAAATTTGATATAGTTCCATAAATTAATAAATAATTAATTAAAATATATCAAATTTACTAGTTTTAAAGTAATGAAAATTCCTCAAGCCAAAATGCAGTCAAAGTCTAGAAACTAATTTTGGGACTTTCCAAAGGTATAGGCAAGATGAACCTCATGAAAAAAACTAATTTTATCATGATTCCCATTTATACAACACAAGGTTGTTGGCCCATTACTTTAGTTAAGTAAATTGAAATATCAGATTTAATTATTAAAAATTTATGAAAGAATAAAAAATATTTGATGACTTTACTAATTCCCATACTTTTTGGATCTACTTAAAGTTTTTTTCAATTTATTACTTTTACCTTCTTTTTTTACCTTTTTGATTTGTTGAATTAGTTTTTGACTAATTTGGAAGGAGCAGAAAAAATGAGTAAAGTTGTGACAAGATTCCAAACCAGGGGGAGCTTTGGTTGTTTGATGATGATCCTGAGAAGAGTTCCAAATAGTTTTGATAATTCCAGTTCCCAATCAAAAATTGATTATACAGTTGCAATCCAGAAAGTATAAACCATGACCTTTTTTTCAGCTGGGGAAGGAATAGGTTGTCCAGTAATAGGATTTATATAAGAGAAAATCCCCAAAGTAAGATAATTGGCATCATTCTTATTGGTATAAATCTTTTGCTTAAAACCAGAATGTAAATTTTTCAAGCAATTTCCCAAGAAATAATTGAGTTATCCTAAGCTTTGGGAGATAAAATTCTAGATAATCATCAGATAAGAGTTTCAGAAGCATTATTTTATAATTATGCAATGTAAAAACACAAAATAGATTATGTGATATTTGGAAAAAAAATCTCGACTTTAAAGGTCAATATCTCAGCTACTAATGAACCAGATTAATATCTGTTTATGTGAAATGAAAGATAGGAATCAGTAGATTCATCAGTTAAAGGAAATGTAATTTAAATAAACATAAACCTAATTTTTTACATAAAAACATGAAATAGAAAAATTTAAATTGGGAAAAAAAGGCTCAACTTTAATGGTTAATATCTCAGCAACAACTGAGCCAAATTCCAATCTGTTTGTGGGAAATAAAAGGTAGCCTTTAGAATAATATTTGGATTAAAGGACATTAGATTTGAATAAACCTAACCCTACTTCCAAGTCTGATTTTCAAACTTTTACAAAAACTTGAAAAGTGGTAATTGAGATGAGAACAAGAGGAGTTTAATAAGTTCACTGTTATCCAGATAAGAGTTATACATATATTTAAGTATGAAATTTTCATAGAAGGAATTTGATATCTTATAGGCATGAAAAAAAGGAGATGAAACTTTCCTTTATTGAAAAGTAGGAAAAATAGAGTGAGAAAGATTTATGTTGGAATTTGGGAGAAATTGAATATTGAGTAAGTGAAATGCATAAAGAATGTGCAATGTATGTGATTTAATGACATGGAGCCAAAAAAAAGTGAAATAGGTGGAAGGGGGTATAATGACAATGCCAAGGAGGAATGAAGAGTAAGGCAAAGGAGCTAAAAAAGAAAGTATAGAGGGAGAGAAAAAAAGGTTAATTTTACCATTGAAATCAAAAATAACCACTTACAAAAAAAATTTAGATACAAAAAATAAAAAAAAGCAGAAAAAAAACAAAAAAAATTATAATTAGCAATCAAAAAATTGAAAAATGAAAAAAAGAATAAAATGACTTACCTGGAGAGATGAGATGAGAAAATAAATGAAGCCAAATTGTTTGAGGGATGTTGGAGGAGAAGAGGAAAAGGATATGAGGGATGAATGAAAAAAAGAAACAGTGAAAAATTATGCAATTGCAGAAAATATGCAATTTCATGTTAAGCTGGTGAATGAAAACAAATGAGACATCCAAAAAAGAGACATTCAGTGTAAGTTCAAAATAAAAATGAATATGCAAAAAACAAAAACACCAAACCAAGTGAATAAAGCACAGAAGTTGAACATTTGGAGAGTATGATAAAAAATTAAAAGGGTTGTGTTTCAAAATGTTGGAGGGTGGTTGGCATAATGAGAGAGCATATGCTGGTGGAAAGAATGTTTTTTGATTCAAGGGAGGGGAGAGCTGGCGCAGGTCTGGGATCCTCTTCTTCATAAAGACCATTGAAAAGACATATAAGCTAAAGTGTCTTTCAAACCAGAGTCAGAATCAGATTCAGCATTTAAAACTAAAGTTATAGCATTCATAGCTGTGTGAAGTTTCTTCTTAGTAGAGAGGTGCTTCATTATTGTTGGTAGAAGGCTTAGGTGATGAGTGGGAAGTGGGAATTTTCCATCAAATGAGCAGGTGGGGTGTGTAGATAGAAAAAAATGTTGTGTTCACCACAAAAATTAAGTATCATAGAGTGATGAGACACATAAAGATGATAAAAAATGTTACGTGTTTGCCACCAAAATTAAGTATCATAGAGTGATGAGATACATAAGGATGGAATCCGCAATTATAAGTGATGTGACTTGCTTACAAATCAATCATTTATGTGATGAGTTTGGGAGCAGGAATTAGCAACAGAAACTGGGGTATAAGAGGCAGGATAATTCATTATTGTGGATTACTTTTCCACTAGCCCTGGGGCTAGTGGATAAGAGTCTTCCGCAATTAATAATTTCTGATCCCAGGAAAAAAAATTCTGATCCCTAATTGTGGATCCCTGAACATTGATACCCCCTTATAAGATACCATTTTCTCACTTTCAATTGGAGCATAAAAAGAGGGATAAGGGCACTTCAGGATAAACCCTCTTAAAGTTTTCCTTTTTAAATCTTTAAAAGAAGCTTTGTGATCATGTTTAGAAAGTAGGAGAGAAGAGTTTAAATTTCAATTATAAAATTATCATTTGAGAATAAGGAGCACTTTTTTCATGATTAAAATTGTGTGAATCTTTCAAAGATTAAAGTTAAGATTCACCCTGAAATATTTTTAGAAGAAATATTAAAGAGCTTTAATCATTATAAAAACTTGTGTAAGCTATACAGGTATCCAACTTCTGATGATAACTCTGTGTTAAAATAATAACAATTTGTGCAAAGGATTAAAAATTTGCAATTTTTTTAAATATTTTTAGATGTGGAAGTCAATTTGAGTTTGATTTTGTTCTTTAAACATTTTGGCTTGATATGTTTTCAATCTTTTCTTCTGTAGGAAAAGAATCATACCTGAGAGGAGTTGAAATAATTTGTTGCTTGTTGAGACCTAAGAGGGAGGACTACTACTAGCACTCATACTAGCCAAAAACTGGACTGACTATGCTGAAGACATCAGTGTGACTAATTAAGACTGAATTTTTTGGGGCTACCAACAGTGAGGGTTACAACTCAAGGAGACTAGGAAGGAACTAGATTACTATATAAGCTGTTCAATGAGGAGTACCCCACAATGATTTCCCCATAAAACCCCTTTGTGAAATATTTCTATCTCCCATCTATAACAATTCGTAGCACCAATAGTGCTCTTCCCTGCCTATCAATTCAAATTCTAAAATTACCTCCCTTTTTCCCTTCCTTCCCAAAGTTCTATTTTCCTTTCTCAAACTCCTTCACCTTTTTATTAACATTATCTAAGCTCTCTACTGGCTCCCAAGACCTATCTCCTACTCCATAACCTTTCCAGTGCACCAAAGACTGAACCTTCCTCCTGTTCCCCCACTTAGCAATAATATTCTCTACTTCAAACTCCTATTCATTTCATACATAGACTTACTCCAGTGGTTTTTCTGGGCTCTCTGTTATTGTATCTTGGCACTTTGTGAGTAATGTAATAATGAACACTAAGTGCACTTGTCTCATTGAAATTGGTAGTTTCAATTTTTATGCTGAGTCAGATATCTTGCACTTTATCTTAAATGGGACTACTTTCTTGTGATTCAAGTTGGTTCTTGGGAATAATTTAGGAAGGAATTTTGAACTTAACCAAACCTCACCATCTACCTGTAGCATCTGATGTTGGGTTTTCCCTTGATCAGGGTGGCACTTCATTGACTGTTGGGATAGTTTGAGCACTACTTCTAGCTCTTGACATATACTCAGTATTTTCTGAATCTGTTCTTCAGCTTCTGGAAATTGAAAAATTTATGGGATACCAATTGAAAATTTTGGTTGTTATTCATAGTTGGCATAGAAAGTTGAAATGTCAGGTGTGTCTGGCTGTTGTATGAAAATTAAGCCAATGGTAGAAGCTGCACCAAATCATATTGGTGATAGTTGATGAAATGAAATAGGTATTTTTCAATTGCCCTATATAATATCTTAGATTTCTCATTGGTCTGTGAATGCCATGCTGTTGAAAAGATGGGTTTAATTTTTATTTACTCATACATTTCACATTAACAAATTAGAGTTAAAATTACTTCCCCTTTACAATACTATACTTTCAGGAAATCCATGTAACTTCCATAAATGTGACACAATTAATTCTGAAATACCTTCTGATGTGACCTTTTTAGTAGTGGGGACAAGGTTCACTATCTTGGTGAAGCAGTCAACTACTGTGAGGATAGTGTTCTTTCCTTGCAGCTAGGGTAGAATCACTTTAAAATTATAAGAGAGTTCCTTCAATGGCTGCTTGGATATGATTAATGGGGTTAGTGGTGTGTCTGTTGGGCTGACCTTGTTCCTCTATCAAGAGTAACATACCACTACATAGTGCTGTACATATGCCTTCATGTACTTCCAATAAGAGTTAAAACTTACCAGCCCCACTATCTTTAGGAGTCCAGTGTGTCCTTCCAGTGGAGAATCATTCCTTGATTTGACCACCTGCTTCTTGAGCTCTTCATCATTTGGCACCACTATCCTACCATTATAATAAGGCACTTCCCCTTCCAAGTGATACTCTCCCAATCCCTTCCTTACCAATACCTCCTTAGATAAAAGTGCCTTCACCAACTCTTGTACTCCCTCATCCTTTTCCTGCTCCCTCCTTACCCACTCCATCAAATCCCCATCTGTAAGTTCCACCTCTTCCAGGATTACTCCCTCTTCAAGATCCCCCTTCAGTAAAGTTGCACCAAAAATGTGTAACTGGTTTGGCACTGGGTAAAAGTCAGGGTGTTGAAATAGCACATTGGGTTTTACACTTTTCTTTCCAGTTCAGAATTTAAAAATGAATTCAATGCCACTTGACAGCTCCACCCAGTGTGCTTGCCTTTGTGTCAGCTTTTTTATTTACCAAGAATGTTTCCAAGTTTTTCTGATCCATGTAAATGATAAATTGAAAATGGTGAATTCCTCCCTCTAACTAGTGAAACCAATTGTGTACAGCTTTTACTGATTCCAATAACTCTTTATTGTATATTTTATAGCTCAATTCAGCACCAAGTTGTATATGTGACATATATGCTACTGGGTGTAAGAAATTTTTGCAATTTTAATTGGGATAATACCATGCCTAATGCAAAATCTAAGCAGTCACATTCCAGAAAAAATGGTTAAAGTAAGTCTGGGATTACAAGAATAGGAGCTGTCAAAAATTTCCTCTTCAGGTAATAAAAAGTATCTTCTTGGTATTTGTCCATGTGAATTTGAATTCTTTCACCTGAAAAAAACATGGGAACCTGATTGAAGGTGCCAATCCCTATCTTTGACTTAACTAAATTTCAGCTCAGCTGTAATTCTTCTGGAAAGACTGCACACTGAAAATTGAGCACACTAGCTTGCACAACATCAAATCAAATTTACTCTCAAATCAAAACTGAATATAAGGATAGGCACCTTCTAGCAGGTGCCATTTGATTTTTTGTGGTGTTTCTTTGTAAGGTTGTGTAGTGGTTGGAAGATATGTGAATAATTTATGATAAAGTGATGGTAAAAATTTTCAAAGCCTAAAAAATGACTGGAGCTCCTTTGCTGACACTAGTGTTGGCCACTCTGTTACTGACTTTACCTTCTCCTTGTCCATCTGCACCCTATCCTTTAAAATTATCATACCCAGGTAGGGGATTTTATTTTCTGAAAAAACATATTTTTTGGGCTTAAACCATACTTGTGCCTCTCTCAAGTGCTGAAAACAATCTTTCACTTTCATCTGGTGTTTCTAAACTTACCCAGAGTAGATCAAGATGTCATCTAGGTATATTGCCACCTCTATCCCTATTCTGTCTCTAAAGATTCTATTGGTGAAGTTCTGTAATGTATCAGGTGCATTAAATGACCAAAAGGCATTACCAGCCATTCAAAATGACTAAATTTAGTGAAAAATTTCAGCTTGTCTTTGTCCTCTTTTTTTGTGCATATTTTGTGGTAGCCTTCCCTGAGATCTAGGGATGTGAAAATCTTGGCACCCTGAAGACTGTTTATCAGCTCACTATTCAGTGGAAGGGTATATCTGCTCTTGACTTTCAGCACATTTTGCCTTCTGAAATCCATGCATGGTCTCAATGACCCATCTTTTTACCTGAAAATATCACAGGGGCTTCCCAGGGATATTTTGATACTCTAATTAAGCTACTCTTCAAGTTTTCATGAATCATCTATTTTAGTGCTGCTGAATCCAAGTTTGATAATGGGATTATGTAACTAAATTGAGGATTTGCACCTGGCATCACGCCAATGGGGTGGCAGGCTCTTGGCTCCTCCATCTTCAAGTAGTATTTAGAATTCCCAATAGGCTTCAGGGACCATCTCCTTGGGCATTTTGTTGGCTTTGAGGAATGGACCTTGGCTGAAATCTCAGAGGATATGCTCTATTCTGTTGCATCACATTCCAGTTTCTTTTCTCCCTCCAGTGCCCCCTCCAAATCCTGAAACTTAGCATCAAGAGAAATTTTCAGTTCATGTGGCATGTCTACTGATGATAATAAAAGACCAGTAGAATTTCCAGGAGGGGCCAGGAGGTTAATGTTTTATCTGCACCTTCTAGCTTTCCATCATCTGCTTTTGCCCATCCCTGCTGCACCTTCTCCTTCTCTGGGTGCCCTTTATCATCTCTCTGGTCCTTTCTGGCACTCCCTGTTGGTGCCCCATCCCCAGCCTGCTTCTTAGAATCAAGAGAAAGCTCCAGTTCTGATGGCAAGTCAAATGATGATAACAAAACATAAGAAGGCTTTCTGGGATGGGCCCCTAACCCCTGAAGGGGCCAGGGGGCCAATACTTTAGTGCCAGTTTCCCCTTTCTTTCCCATTTGAACCTTCTTCTCCTTCCTGTCAATTCAAAGATTATATTGGTCCAGTCATGTCATGCCAAGTACCATGTCATACTGGTCCATCAATTTTGCTCCATATTCTTTGCATTGAGACTCTTTTCCATCACACCAGAATGTGCAAAAAACCTTCTCTCTTACTTCTCCTCCCCCACCTGGTGATCCATCAAAAATAATCAGATTCCTGGGGTGGCCCAATTTTTCTTTTTTCTTTTTATTCCTTTGTAAAAACTTATGGGAAATAAAACAGTCTGTGGCCCCACATTGCAGAAGGGCTTGTATATTTGTTGTGGCATCAAGTGTCATAAAAGGAACGTTCAGTATAATATGGTTATAATTTACTTCAAGTGACTTACATGCTGATAATTCTTCTACTAAATCTTCGTCATTCTTTCCTTCTAATCTACTCAAGGAGGATACCACCTTTCCTCAAAAGCACTGTCTTTTACTTGTGCCTTTTCTGTGCTAACCTCCACCTCACTGGCCATTATTTTCTCTCCACACTAACTTTCCAAATGACTACTATTCCCAGATTGGAGGCACAGACACTTATTCATACACCTCTTGTATTCCTCATCAGATAAACTTCTTCTCCCACTGGTGCTTCAGGAATTCACTGCATTGATATCCATTGTGTTTAGGTCCTGGTTACAGGCCCCATTTGATGAGGCATAGCTGTACCACTGACAAGTGCTACTCCTACTATCCATTTGTTGATGTATGAATTCCTTATCAATGTAAATTTCCATCTCCATGAGTGCTTTGAGAGAGGTTGGAAAAGGGTGACTGATTAGGTAAAGCCTGATTTTTGGTGAGAGTCCATTCCTGAAGTGAAACAAGAGCACTCCTTCTCCCATTTTGTAATGTAACTTGAATTAACCCATAATTCCAACACATACTTAGCAGCCTAGTGTTTATGACATAACTGATTTATTACATGCTCGGAGTTTGTGGTGAAATTGGGATTTCCAAATTCTAGTTCAAATGCTGCCATGAATTAGAATTTTCAAGGAGCTCTTTTTAATATGGCACTGGCCAGAATGCTGCCTTGTCTTTAAGGTAAGATATTTAAAATCCAGTTTTTTATTGCTCATCTGGGAACTGATTAACATTGAGAAGTACATAGAAGCTTACCTGAAATCCATACTTATCTGCCTGGGGGACTTTATTTCAATCAAATATTGTTGTGACTGAAACATTTGGGCCTTTTACAGGTGGTGCTAGTGTGGAAGGTGGTACCTTCACTATGGCTTTAGAAGCATACAACTCTTCTTTGGTGGAGCCTCAATAAGGGATCTTCCTATTCTAAATTCTCCATGAGTTTGGTGTTCTTCTCTTGAAATTATGCCATTTGTTCTGGAATTTCTGAAAGGAGTTCTGAAATGGGTTGACCTGAGGGGCTCATAATTCTTCTGTAGTGCACCAGTTATATATTGGAAAAAATGTTAAGACCTAAGAGGGAAGACTACTACTAGTGCTAATTCTAGCCAACAACTGGACTGACTATGCTAAGGACAGCAGTGAGACTAACTAAGACTGACTATGTTGGGGCTACAAACAGTGAAGGTTATTACTCAAGGAGACTAGGAAGTAACTAGATTACTATATAAGTTTTCCAATGAGGAGCACCCCACAGTGCTTGCCGCATAAAACCCCCTTATGCAATAAACCTCTCTCCCACCTATTACAATGCATAGCACCTATAGCACTCTTCCTCCCCACCTCTCAACCCAAATCCCAAAATTGCTGAACACTTGAGAATGGCCATCAAACACCATATAAAGAGGTAAATTTCTCATTATAAGAAAAACTAGCTACCTTATTCATGAGCCTGAAAAAATTTCATAAAATCAAAAAGGTCATGATTTGTGGGGAGGATGAATAGTCTAGATATTATCTGACTCTTTCATAGGTTTGGTAGTAGCCAAGACTGTCAGAAAGGCTGTACCAGAAGTCCAGTAAATGTTATGTTAATTTATTGAACCTGAAAGAGGGTGTAAAATTATGCATATGATGTACACAAATTAATATAATATTGAATAATCAAATTATATAACAAACTAATGATATTATAATTAAGATAAGGGAAATATAAATTTTATTACTATATAAATTGTATATACAATTAAATAAGCATATAATACATTATATTCTATAAAATATAGGTTCTCCTTATGTATTTAATAATTAAATAATAATAACTAATTTATTATAATTTTATATTATAATTATAAGTAATAAATTTAACTTATAATTTAATTAATTAGGGGGTATCAAAGTTAGAAATCTTCCATTTCAAAATACCTATTTTTTCCACCAAATCAACCATGATTATTTTCTTAAATATTTCATATTGTGCCCCCAAAGCACCTTTTTACTGAGAATTAATGTCAAGTTTTTGGCTGTATTTTTGTGTTGTGAAATACCTTTTAAATCATTACACATTTCTAACTTTGATACCCCCTATTATATATATTAATTAAATCCATTCATATTTTATAATACATACATATTGGGCGCTTTTTTGACTCATAATTGTTTTATCAAAGTATTAAACAAGTTAAAACACTTTATTAAATATTCACTCTGAAAATTAGTGATCTTATGAAATAAACACTTGTTTTGACTTAAAATAATTATTAAACTAATAAAAACAGTTTAGAATAATTAACTAATCATGTTTTATACTAATTTAATTAATTAAACTATTTTTATGTGTTAAAGTAGTATATTTTAATCTTTCACTTTAATCTTTTATTAATTCAAGGGCTATATGACATGTTTTAAATAAAATTCATTATTTTTTAGGTTTCTCACACTTATTTAATTATCCACTAATTTTATTTTAATTTCTTACATTTAAATTGGTGGACATATGGGCTCTTACTCATGTATCTTAGTTAAATTTTTTATGGGTTCCCCTTACACTTACTCAAATTTAGTTACATGTTATTAATTTTTTTACTTTACTTTGCATATAATTTTTTGTGGTGTTTCAGAGGGCCCCTTACCTATATAAAGGCCTTGGGTAACCCCCTATAGCCTCACCACTTATTATTTACATCATTTTTGTTTTTAAATTAAATTGTATATATTATTTTTTTATCTAGGTGTTGTTGCTCATTAAAAACAGGTTAAATATAGATATATTACTAAATTTTGCTCTAAGATTCTTCAATAATTATTAGTTAAAAGTACATAAGCAGAGAGAGAGAAACTAAATTTACTTACTTAGTATTGAAAATCACAAACTCATTGTTATTGGTCTCAGAATTCATTTAACTAGTGCTGAAGTGTTGTTGTTATATTTATATATATAAGATTTCATTTTTTCCCTTCTATTTCATTCTCTTTTTCCTTTTTTTCCCTTCTCTATTTTCTTCTTCTTCTTCTTCTTCTTCTTCTTCTTCTTATTATTACTCAATTCTAGACAACTTGGCCAATACTTGGAGGCCTTTCCAAAAAAACAACAAAATTAAAATCAATTTTGCATATGACTGCACAAGGAGCTTGGGCCACTAATATTGCATACAATCATGCAGCTTTTTAATTTTTTTATGAGCGTAAATTGAAACAGGCTCCTTTTTAACAACATATGTACTATAAAGTATACACATTCTTCAGAATAATTTTTTGATCACTATAGTAAGTAAACCTTTGCTCCTTTTAACTTTAATATTAAATTTTTATTGAAATAGAAGTGCCTAGGCTTATTTACTGAATTACTGAGTGTAAGTTGGTCTAATATAATAGTATTTTTTTCCAAGCTGACAATAATAGAGCAAAGCTCTTAGTCCTATAAGTATTTTATTTTTGAAATATTAATTTATAGTCATAATACAATAATTAAATTTTTCAATATAAATATTTTTGACCGTTTGCATCCAATATTATAATTAATGATACCATTATTTTGATATATCATTCATTTTTGATGAATCATTAATTTAATTTTGTCATTAATATTTAAAATTATTTTTTGAAAATAATAGCACTTTGTGCTAGTCCCAATGGTTGCCATTAATTTGATCTTAATTATTTGGTTGACAAAAATAATACTTATTGTATTTAGTTCCAAAAATAAATTTTAATTATTTTTAATCCTTGTTTGAATAAATATAAGATAATAATCATAATAAATAAATAAAAAATTATTTTATTATTCTATTACGGGTTACTGTTTTAATAAAATATAAATATCAATCATAATAAAAAAATAAATAAATTTTTAACTTGTTGGCTATTGTTTTAATAGGAAAAATAATCATATAAATAGATATTAAAAGTTTTTTGTATTTTATTTTCTATTTTTTAATAATAAAAATTTTGACATGAGCTGATTTAAATTTTGTTTCCTTAAATTTTCAGGGAAAATGTCTGAGAATATTTGTAACATGACTCCCACTGAGGAGCTGAATAATAATGATTATTATAAACAATCAGTTAGTTCCTCTCAGGGTTCAAAAACTTTAAATCTGATTCTTACAATAGTGAGCCTGAAGTACATAGAAATGGATGCAGAAATTAAAATAGGTCCACCTCACAGTCATGAAAACCCTTCTAATGGCTTGAAAATGGAAAATATTCCCTTCATTCAACAAACAAAAAATCTTTCATCTCATTTACAGTTATTGAAATATGACAACTTGAGATATAAGGCAAAAGTAGACTTTCTGATGGAACAGATTCAAGAAATCTTAATCCATAATCAATTTCTAAAACAGAAAATGTTAAATCTACTTCATAAATTTAAACAATCTAAAAGCCTGTCCAAACCTCCAGAGAAGGTAGAAGTTTGCATGAGGAAGTGTGAGTGTCTGAACACAAACTGGAACCAACTTAAAAATTATAACTATCCTCAAGTTGTCCATTGAGAACCCCTCAAGTTAAAAATAAGCCTGGAAATACTTACAAGAGAAGTAGGAGAAAGAAATGTTAATTTCAGGTTCCTTAAAATCCACTATAATTGAATTAGTTGATAAGCATCTTTCTATGTATACAGCTATACCTTATTTTTCAAATAATGTTGCTAATACTTGTGATAGAACTAAAAGCCAATGTTAATAAAGCCCAATTAAATAGTTGAACCAATTTATTATTGTATTCTCATTTGCTGATTCTCTGAATTTATATTCAGCTTCTTTTATCTAATCTTTATTTTAAAAGCGTTGAATGTGTCATAACTCCTGAAGTTTATAATATTTTTGAGTACACTTCTGCATATAAAAAATTTTCTTTTTATTTAAGTGTTGTGTCAAATACAATTATAAAAATATATTAACACAAAAAAAAATCAAAGATTTAATATTTTAATTTTCAATTGAATAGTTAATTGTGAGTTTCCAATAGAGCATATTATAAGATAAAATTATAGAATGATTTTTTTAATCAATCTCAAAAAATTAAGACATCACACTCTCAGAATAATCTGAATCATTTTTCCCACTTTTGGATGAAATTATTTTTGTATAGTTTTATTTAATCAATGTCACAGGAAGTATCATTTCACAAAAGTAATATATTTTTCCCATAATGATAATAATTTTTCTCTAATTTTCTGATCATTTTTCTGATTCAAAATAATGAAAGGATGAATTTACTCTAAATATTTCACAAATTTTGAGTAAAAAGGCTTGATCAATGTCCTAATTTTGAGTTTAATTAATCATTTATGGGCAACATTTTATTTTGAATATTGACAATATAAAATATTCCTATAAAATATCCTGATGAAGAGATAATTTCAATACTTATATCTTTATTCAACAATAAACCTCTCACATGGTCTTATCATTTATGATCATATGAAGAAGCAAATTATGCCTCTTCTTCATCTGAAAACCCATGAAGTTTATAATAAAGTTTTTTAAAACTCTTGTGAAAATGAGTCCAAAAGAGGCAATTTGATTTATGAAAATGAAAAAAAAAAATTAAAAATTTGCAAGAGATTTAATTTTAGCCATAAAAGACATTTTGAGGTAGATTCATACTTTTTTTAATATTTTCAAAGAAACTTTTCTTTAATTAATTTTTTTTGAATTATGGTATTATCCCCCAATATCTTATTTGCAAAGAAAATTATTTATCATGTAGAATTTCCAGAAATCCCTTGAACTTTTTTCTACTGTTTCATAAAAATGAATTCAACTATTATATGTTACAAGTATAATAAACCTTTATTTAAGTCTCATATTGGTAATAAAAGAGTAAATTTTTTTAAACAACTGAAATTGGATCTTATCTTAATCCAGATGAGCTTAAAATTACTTTATGTAACTGTGAAATAATATTTATGATGAAAATCATGCTACAAATAAAGTCTTCATGTGAAAACCTAATTTTCAATATATGAACAAAACTTCTGATATTCATGAGATAGGTTCTCTTTAATAAACCATTCTGAAATCATAAGATTATTACTGATACTTGAGTGATAATTACCACCTTGAAAACACAAGTCATAGTCAATGAAAGTTTTTCAGATGCTGGTACTGGAGGGTGTCTTGTATCTAAAAAAGAGTTAGTCTGGTATACAGCAATTATAATTTGAAACCGGCACCAATGGACTCCAAATATTCATAAGTTTATTTATCTTTATTTTATCCAATTGGAAAAAAAAACCCACTAAGTTTTTATAATGGTGATTTTTTTAAAACTATATATTTTTTTCTCATCAAAAATGATACCATAATTAATTGGTACTCAAGGGAATATATATTTTAACCATTTTTAGTATATATGAGTCCTTAAAATCAATTATTTAACCAAGGATTAAATAGTAGGGGACAATTTAATTAAATTTCCCCAACACACCTTCTTAAACCTCCACTGATACTATTTGATTAAATGGTTCAATAAAATGATATCCACAAAATTGAAATAAATTATTATAATATGTAATGATTTATTTTTGATTTTGCGAAGTCTTTCTCAATTACAGAAAGAATCAATCATTAATTTGATTATATATTCGAATTATTTTATTCCAGAGAAAAATATATTAGGAGTGGTTGGAGATGAAATGAAATTTTATTCTTATCTTAAATTATGATCCTCCTACTTTGAATTAAAGGCATTTGAAATATGCTTGATGTCCTCAATAGTTGTAAATTTTCCAGACATTAATTAATTAAATGTTTTTACTTCAAGCTGATGAAAGTTTTTTTGGTCTTGTACCGCTTTTCACCAAAAATAAACAATGTATGACATAATGTCTGATATTTATTTTTTATATTTAAGAAAGTTTAAAAATAGTAAATTGAATATGGTGCAACTAAATTGGATTGTTTAGCAGCTACATGGGCTCTGAGAAGCTTTATTATTATTTGGCTGACCAAAATTTTTAATTGGTTACTCACTCTAGTGCAGTAAAATCCCTTTTGAATCTGAAAACCCCAAAAAGACATATGTTTAGGTGGAAACTAGTTAATCAAGAGTAGAGGGGTAGAATTAAAATTATTTACAGGGCTGGTAATTTTCATTCAAGTGTGGATATTTTATCAAAATTACCTTTACCAAATGATGATTTAAATCCAGCTTATGTACCTGAAGATGATACCATTCATATAAATGGCATATATATTGTAGATGTGGAAGAAGAAATTTTATGGCTAATTCTGGATTCATATGAAAAAGATTCTGATTTGAATAAAATATTTACAGTATTAAATGACAAAAAGAGTGTTTTTATTTAGGAATTGATAAAAAATCTTCATTCAAAGTACCAAAACTCTTTTAATAAATGAACATTTTCAATTAATAATGGATATATTTATTACAGGAGAAGACTTACTAATTTCATTTTTAATTCTCTTTCTATGATAAAAATCATCTTAAAAATCTGTCATGATGAGATATTGGCAGGTTATTTTTATCTAGGAAAAACTATGGTCAGGATAAAAAACACTACATGGTGGGCTAATATGTCTGAAGACACCAAATTATATGTTGAATCTTGCAATTCTTGCCAAAAATCTGTGAGATTAACTGGTAAAGGAACAGGATTATAGCAACATATTGAAGCATCTGATTCTCCATGGAAAATCATTAATATGGATTTTTCACTGGTCTCCCCATAGCTGGAAAGACAGCTATAATTCTTGCTGGGTGATAGTAGATAAATTCACCAGAATGTGTAAATTTATTCCTACCCATAAATATGGTTCCACCAAAGATTTAGTTTTTTTATGGTGAAATTTCTTTTAATATTTTGGAATTCTAAGAGCCATCATCTCTGACAGATACCAAAGTTTTACATCTGAATTTCGGTTGTATTTAATGGATATATGTGGCTGTGAGTTAAAACTATCTACTGCTAAAAATCTTCAAACCAATGGTTTAGCTGAAAGAATGATTAAAACTCTTAAATATATGATTAGAAGGTATTGTGACTTTGGATTAGAATATAAAAACAATGACAGATTTAATTATGACTGGGTTACTTTACCACCAGGTATTAAATTTTCTTACAACAGCACTGCTCATTCTGTCATTGAAAAAAACCTTTTGAGCTCTGGATTTTTTATTTCCTAAAAACTCCTGCTCAAATACTCAATAGGGGGTGTCAATGTTAAGTTATCTTTAATTAAATTAATTGTGGATAACAATCATTATACCCTAATTATATTCTGAAATTATTTTTGCTAATAATTGGGTCATTAGACTTTTTACATGTCAATTTTCACCTCCTATCTGACATTTTCTTCCTCAATTTTTTATAACCACATCTTGGACAACTTTCTGGATGTGCCAGCCTCCTTACCTTACTGTGCACTCCCATCTTGTCTCTTTCTTCCAACCATTCAGATCTCTCCCCATCTCATATTCTCATTTCTGCTCCCTTTTTTCATCATCATCAAATATCTTAAAATGCCTTTTCATCACAGATCTTCTCAAAAGAAGCCTTCCTCCAGTTTCTCTTCAGATCCTACTACTCCCTCTTTCCCTTTCTCAGCTAAGCAATCAAAGACCATTTAATTATAAAAAGATGATCATCTCATTCTTATCAACAGTGTCTTCCAAACCAGAGTCAGAATCAGAGCTAGAAGCTAAAGTTAAATTAATAGAATTCATAGCTGAGTGAGGTTGCTTCCTAGCACTATGCAATATAGGGGGTGGATTTTCTAGCAAGTCCCCAACCTGAACTCAGATGGAACTCAGACTGAACTCATATTAAACCCATACTGAGCTCTACTTGAACACCCAGCTAAAACTGTTCTGCTGAGTTGTGTTCATCCCTGATTGTATGGTTCCTTTGTCAATAGCTCAATGTGTGTTCAATCTGTGGTGAGATGGGTCCAAGGTTTCCGACTTGCTAGCAAGTCCGCCCCCCATATTGTGTGGTGTAGTAGAGGAGTGATTCATTATTTTTGGTAGAACAGGTTGTTGGTAGAAAGTTTAGGTGATGAGTTGTAAGTAGGAATTTTCCACCAAATGAGTAGGTGGGGTGTGTAGATAGAAAAAAATGCTATGTGTTTACTGCTAAAATTAAGTAGCATAGAGTGAAGAGAGACATAATGATGGCATCTGAAATTATATGTCATGTGACTTTCTGAAAAATCAATAATGGATGTGATGAATTTGGAATCAGGAATTTGGAATGGAAATTGGGATAATTCATTATCATGCAATCCTTATTTACTAGCTCTGGAGCTAGTAGATAAGAATCTTCAACAATTGATAATGTCTGATCCAGGAAAAAAAATTCCTAATCCCTAATTGTGGATCCTTTAACATTGATAGCTCCTAAAAATAAATTACCAAAGTTGGAATTACACCCTGGTGTAAAATCTTTTATCTAAATGCAGAAACTGTGCAGAAAACATGCAAAAAGTTGTATTGAACTGAAATTTGAATATGAAAAACAGGGATAGGATAAATCTCATAAAGAATACACATTTTATAAAAAGTTAATTAAGTACTGATATCTACAGTCCATTTAAATTTACAGGGCAATAACATATTAAAGTATCCTTTTGTAGGATCATTTGTTGTTAAAATAATGGTTGGAGATAATGCAGTAGAAGTTGTATTGTATTTTCCATATGACAGAAAATATTCTTTTTTCCCCATTCCCTAATTAAAACTTATACTTCCTACAGTGAAATATTTCCAAAAATAAAAGGAAGACCTAAGAAAAATCCTCAGTAAGTTACAAAAACTGCATAAATTGATAAAATTCTCAATGATAGAACCATCACTTTTTAAAAAGGTACTGAATATTTATTGAGATATAAAAATAAGTCATCTGAGAATGATGCACGGATACCTGGAAAATAAATCTCTAACATTTACACTCTTTTAAAAAAGTATAAAAAGAAAAAATCATAGCATTTATTTATTTTTTTAGAGTAAGTGAGTGTCATCCAGGATGTACCAGGAGTCCAGTAAATATTATATAAATTTATTGGACCTGAAAGAGAGATTAATCCTATGCATATTAGGGGGTATCAAAGTTAGAAATCTTCCATTTCAAAATACCACTTTTTTCCACCAAATCAACCATGATTATTTTTTAATATATGGCATATTGTACAACAAAAACACCTTTTTACTGAGAATTTATGTCAAGTTTGTGGCTTATTTTTTGTGTTGTGAAATACCTTTTAAATAATTACAGATTTCTGACTGTGATACCCCCTATTATGTATACATATTGATATTATATTGAATAATAAAATTATATAAAAAACTTATGATAATATAGTTAAAATAAGGGTTATGTCAGGCTGAGGTGAGGTACAAAGATGTGAACTAGCTTGAATGGTCAGTTGTCTAGAAGATTTTAATGGTCCTATATGAATACTGTAGTATAAATCCAACAAATAGTAAAATCTAATCAAAAATAACGGTCTCAGTAATAAAATTCTCACTATCTTTATATGTGGCTTACAATATTTGTAGTTGGTAGAAAAATAGATTTTAATAATTCAGATACTATTCAAAAGTCTTATAAAAGTACTAATTGATATATATTGTAATTTATTTGGTTATATTGGTTAAATTGTAATGATAAAGAATGTAGAAACAAGACCCAAAAACCTCTTCCTTTTATACACACTGAGTTCCCCAATTATTCCCTTGATGTACCACCCAACACACAGTTAATGACGCCTCCAAACAACTAATAGACATGCCCATCAACATTCCCAGTAACCCATGACATGATTAGAAGAGTAACAACCCTCAAAATCCTGTATTAATAAGGAAAATCCATCAAAATTAAAGAATAAGATAAAAAGAGAGTATATGCGTATTAAAAAATAATATAAAAGACTAAAGAGGATATTATTAGGGTTAATAATAGCTTAATAATAAGGGAGATTCACTGTAGAAACAGTGGGGCTAATACTGACATTATACTATGTGAAATTCCCATTCAAAAATACCCAATATTGACTGAGAAACCACCAAAAAATTCAAAAAAGAGCATGAGATGTGGGGTAACTACATGCAGTCCTTGGAAGGCGCTTGCATGGGTAAATCCTTGACTAATTTTAGGCAAATTCAAGCATGGTAGTGGAATAAGGTGCCAAGAGTGAGGTTATTAATGAAATTAGTGCATATAAAGAGGCTCAATGCATTATTAATTAAGCTAGGACACTAAATAAGCACCTCTTGCCTATTTTAGTGTGTTTCCCCACAGTGGGTGTAGAATGTGGGGTAATTATAGTGTGAAAAAGCTAACTTGCTAAAAATGAAGCTATTCACACAGGAAAAAAGCAGGCAGTATGTGGCCAGTACACAGAAGCCATTTCTGGCATAAAAAACACCAAATTTAAAAAGTGTTATTTTTATGCATTTAAATAGCCAAATCAATATTCCTAAATGAGAAAAATTGATCTGTCAAAGCACATTTTTGATATTCTCAAATTTATGGCGCATATAGTCAACTTTTAAGTGAAATAAAGCGCATTTCTTGTTTTTTGCATAAAACAGTGAAAATAACAGCTTTAAGTGTACTTAAAAATTATGTAGCCTTATACTTAAAGCTCTTAATATTATCCCAAAATATTCCAAATTAATATTAAGTACATAAGACTTATAAAAGGTGGATATATGCATGTATATAAGGTGTTATAATGGCATATTTTGTATATTATCATAATTTTACTTATGTATACTGTTTGTGTACTCTTAATTATTATTCCCATGTATAGTCCATGTGTTTAAAATGACTTATAAGTACTTTTTACTCAGTCCTGGGGATATACAGGCTGACAGGTTATATAAATTTAATTACCATATAAATTGTATATAAAATTAAATAATCATATAATGAATTATATTCTGTAAAATATGGGTGCTTTTTTATGTATTTAATAATTATAAAATAATAATTAATTAATTATAGTTTTATATTTTAATTAGGGGGAATCAAAGTTAGAAATTTGTAATTATTTAAAGATAATTACCACCAAAAATTAAAGCCACAACCTTGACATTAATTCTCAGTAAATAGGTGTTTTTGGGGCACAATATTGTATAATTTAAAAAATAATCATGATTGATTTAGTGGGAAAATAAGGTGTTTTGAAATTGAAAATTTCTACCTTTGACACCCCCTATTATGAAGAATAAATTTAACTTATAATGTAATTAATTAATTAATTAGTTATATGTATATATTAAATAGTACAATTAATATCTTATTATACATAAATTTTGGGCGCTTTTTTGACTCATAATTGTGTCATCAAAGTATCAAACAAGTTAAAACACTTTATTGAAGAAATTATTAATGTTTTACTCTAAAAATTTTTAATCTTATTAAAATAAATATTTCTTTTGACTTAAAATAACTATTAACCTAATAAAATTAGTTTATAATAATTAATTACTCATTTTTTATACAAAATTAATTAATTAAACAATTTTTATGTGTTAAAATAGTATATTTTTATGTTTCACTTAAATTGTTTATTAATTAAATGGTTATAAGACATTTTTTAACTTAAATTAGTTAAATATTATGTGTCTCACACTTAATTTATTTACTCACTAATTTTATTGTAATTTTTTGGGTTTAAATTGGTAGATTTTTGGGCTATTACTCATGTATCTTAGTTAAATTTTGTCATGGATTCCCCTTACACTTACTCAAATTAAGTTACATGTTATTGATTATTTAATTTACTTTGTATATACTTTTTGAGACACTTCAGAGGGCCCCTTGCCTATATGAAGGCCTTGGGTAGCCCCCTGTAGCCTCAACACTTTTTACTTACATCATTTTTAGTATTACATTAAATTATATATATTAGGGGGTGTCAGTTCTGGCAAATCCGCACTTAAATAAAGTGCAGATTTCAAACCCAATCAGCACTTAAATTTTAATATAAAATTCAATTTTTTTCAAAAATGGGTGCCAGTTATGATCTCAAATCAGCACTTCTTTCCCAATTTTTTTTCACAACCACATGTTTGCCAAATCATCATGTCCTTGCCCACCCCATCCCTGTCAAATTTGACACTCAGACCTCAATCCTTGGCACACACCACTCACTGAGATTTGAAACACTTCATTGTGAAATTTTAACCAGTCATTTTTTTTACTTCTTTTTTTATGTTCTTGACCTCCCCAAATAAGATTTCCATCTTCATCAAAGGTCAAAGGCTTTTTCTTGATGGCAAATGAAGTAAAAAAGAAAACAAAAGGGAGGATTGACATCAATCCTAAGAAAATGAAGGATAGGTTCTGAGTTTATCAATCAAAATGTAAAAAGGCTCATTTTGATTCCACTTTAACTGGCTTTGGTATTTATTATTATTATTTGGAGAATGGAATTACTAATGTTTCCAAAAAGCTCAATATCATGTATCATCTCTAAGAGGAAATGGAGATTCTTTTTGGTTCCCAATTTAATAGTTGCTTTTAATCTTATCAAAAATAGTTATATCATGAGATTCTGATAACACCATTTTTCCTTACTGGACTCTAAAATATTGCACTTTTAGGATTTCAGATGGTAAAATAATACTGAAACCTGTGCAAAAATCCTCATCACCAAAATAATATTCTCACCTCACCACCAATTTGCATTTCTAAATAAAGCCAAGTCAAAAAAATTCTATATCTGTTTAAAAAATTTGGAAATACGCTCCCCTGCATTTTATTGAAGCAAGGGGTGGGTATCACCAATTTTTTCTAAGTCATCAATTTTCCATGTCAGATTTGAAAATTCAGTAATACCCTACCCTACATTTTATTGAAGTAAGGGGTGAAAATCACCAAAATTTAATATAATTCCATAAATTAATAAATAAGTACATAAGATATATAAAATTCACTAGTTTTAAAGTAATTCCAATTCCTCAAGCCAAAATGTGGACCAAGTCTAGAAACTAAGTTTGGGACTTTCCACAGGTATAGGAAAGAAGAACCCCATGAAACAATTTAATGTTATCATGATTACCTTTTATAAAACACAAGGTCATTGACTCATTAATTTAGTTTAGTAAATTGAAATATAAAATTTATTTATTAAAAATTTATGAAAAAATAAAAAATATTTGATGAGTTTACAAATCCCCAAAATTTTTTTATCTACCTAAAAGTTTGTAATTTTTTTAATTTTACCTTCTTTTTTTACTATTTTGATTTTTTGGACTAAATTTTGACTGATCTGATAAGAGATGAAAAAATGAGTGAAGGGTTAGACGTATGAAAATGGTAAGAAAAAGAAAAAACCACACCTTGATGTAAGGGAAGAATAATAAGTAAAGAGAAAGGTAATTTGAGGAATATGGAAGGATAAATGAATGATGTAAACATTATGTTATGCATTATGAAATAAATAAATGTGAAATTGAGAAAAAAAGGCTCAACTTTAAAAGTCAACATCTCAGAACCCACTGAACCAAATTCTATTTGGTTTTATGGAAATGAAAGATAGGCTTCAAAAGTATCTTCAGCTAGCAGGACAGTAGATTTGAATAAACCTAACCCTAATACTGACTCTAATTTTCAAAATTTCACAGAAACTTGAAAACTGATGATGAAAATTCCAACAAGAGGGAGATAAAAGCCTAGATAATCATATGAATCTGTAAGAATAAATCCATGATGTAAATGTTATGATATGCATTATGAAATAAATAAAAGTGAAATTTTGAAAAAATGGCTCAACTTTAAAGGTCAGTGTCTCAGAAACCACTGACATAAACTCAAATTGGTTTGCTGACATGAAAGATAGGCTTCAGAAGTATCTTCAGCTAAAAGGACAGTTGATCCAAATAAACCTAACCCTAATTCTGACTAAACTTATCAAAATTTCACAGAAACTTGAAGAGTGATGATGAGAATTCCAAAATGAGGGAGACAAAACCCTAGATAATCATCAGATAAGAGTTTCAGAATCCTTATTCTTTAAGTATGCAATATGAAAACATGAAATAAGATAAGTGAAATTCTGAAAAAAAGGCTCAACTTCAAAGGTCAAAATCTCAGCAACCACTGAGCCTAATTAAAACCTATTTGTGGGAAATGAAAGATAGGCTTCAGGAGAATCTTCAGGTAAAGGAAATATGATTTATATAGATCTAACCTTAATTTTTTTATAAAAATGAAAAATTCAAATTTGGAAAAAAAGTCTCAACTTTAAATGTTAATATCTCAGCAACCACTGAACCAAATTAAAATCTGTTTGTGGGAAATGAAAGGCAGTTTTAAGGAAAATCTTTAATTAAAAGGACATTAGATTTGAATAAACCTAACCCTAATTCCGAGTCTGATTTTCAAAATTTTACAAAAACTTGAAAAATGATATAAAAATGAAAACATGAGGAGTTGAATGATTCCACTGTTATCCAGATATGAGTCTTAAATATATTTAAGTATGAGATTTTTATAGAAAGAATGAGATATTATATAGACATGAAAAAAAGGAGATGAAACTTACCTTGATTGAAAGGAGGAAATATAGAGTGAGAAAGAGTGAAGTTAGAATTTGGAAGAAATTGAATATGGAGAAATTTAAATTCTTAAAGAATGTTTAATTTATGTGTTTTAATGATATGGAACCAAAAAAAAGTGAAATAGGAGATAGGGGGAGTAATGACCAAGTCAAGGAGGGATGAAGTATAGGATGATTGAGCTAAAAAAAGAAAGAAAAGTGGGTGAGAAGGAAAAAGGTTAATTTTACCTTTAAAATCAAAAAATAAACAATTACTAAAAAAATTTAGATAAAAAAAAACAAAAAAATAAAAAATAAATTAACTAGTAAATATATAAGTAAAAATAAAAAAATGACTTACCTGGAGAGATGAGTTTAGAAAACAATTGACTTCAAATTATTTTAGGGGTGAAAAAGGAGAAGAGGAAATGGATATAAGAGATGAAAGAAAAAAAAAGAATCACTGAAAAATTATGCAATTTCATGTTGAGATGATGAAGGAAAACAAGGAAACTTGAAAAAAAGAGACTATAACAGAAAATTCAAAATCAATATCAATATGCATATAAGAATAACCATTCTACGGAAACATTCCTGAGAAATCCTGAAAAACTGTCGGTCAGTCGTCTAGAAGAGGTAAGAAAAATAGGAGAAAAAGGAGGAGAGAAGGAGGAGGACAAGGGAAAATAAAGAAATAAACCAAAGAATATATATTTAATTTATTTGAGAGGGAAACAACGGTGAGCAACTTTGAGAGGTGACAAAAACTTAGATTTTATTAACAATAATATTATTAAATGTAAGGGTTCTGCGCGGCAAACAATTTTAATTACTATCAGACTTAAAGCAACCTTTGATTTGTTGTATAGAATTTAAATTAGATTTGTATTACTAATAAAAAAAATATAAACGTAATAAATTGGTTATTTAATTTGTTGAGTGTGTAATAAGTGATGAGGCTACAGGGGATTATCCAAGGCCCTTTTATAGGCAATGGGTCCTCTGAAGCGCCACTATATTTGTAAATACAATAATTAGAATATAATAAAACAAGTATATCAAAGAGTAAATGAAACATAACAATGTAGAGAAAAATATGAAACAAATAATTAAAACCCCAATTAAGAAACCAATTTTCCTGCCATTAATTCCCAAATCAGTAAGTGAAAATAGTGAATAACTAAACAAGATTGGAACATAGGAACTATGAGAAAAATAATTCCAAACAGATGGTACAATCTGATTAAAGGATATTTTAAGTGAAACAAAAAAATACTTTGACGCAACAAATCATGTAATTAATCTCAATTTAGTATAAATTAATTTATTTGTTTTTTCTAACACAATTAAGGGTCAAAAGAAGCGTCATTAATTATTGTTTAGTATGATATGAGAGGTTTTATTTAATATATAAATTTAAATAATTAATTTAAATATATTATAAGCCAATTTTACACTTATAATTATAATATATGTTTTTTTTCAATTAATTAAATATAAATTTATAATTATTAAATACTTAAAAATGTGCCATTATTTGTAGAATATATTATATTATGTTTAATTTAACTGTATATAAAAATATATATAACCAATAAATTTAATGTAACACTTGTATATAATAAAATACTTATATAATTTCATTATGCAATAAAATATTAAGTTATATTCATTAAATACAATTCTTACCCACTCTTTAAGGTTTTATAATTTATATATCATTTACTGGACTCCTGGAATAGCCTGGCTGACACTCCCTCACTCTAAAAAAAACAATAAAAAAAATGCTAAGATTTTTTCTTTTTGTATTTTTTCAACAGAGCAGGCAGATTTGAAATTTCCTTGCCAGGTATCCATGCATCATGTTCAGATGATTTGTTCTTATATCTCAATAAATATTCAGTACCTCTTTCAGAAGTGATAATTCTATCATTGAGAATTTTATCAATTTCTGCTGTTTCTGTGACTTCCTGAGGGTTCTTCTTAGGTCTTCCTCTTCTTTTTGGAAATAAGTCACTGTTGGAAGTATAAGGTTTAAGTAAAGAAATGGGAAAGACAGGATGTTTCCTATCATATGGAGAATACAATACAACTTCTACTGCATTATCACCAACCATTCTTTTAACAACAAATGGTCCTACAAAAGGATCTTTTAATTTGTGGTTACCTTGTAAATTGAAATGGACAGTAGAGATCAACACTTCATCACCCTTTTTAAATGTGTATTCTTTATGGGATTTATCCCATCTTTTCTTTTCATATTCAAATGCTTTATCAATACAACTCTGAGCATGTTTTCTGCATAGCTGTTGCATTTGCATAAAAGATTTTACACCAGGGTGTAGTTCCAACTTAGGTAATTTAATATTGAGAATCTGAGCAGGAGTGTTTGGGACATAACCTAACCAAAGCTCAAAAGGCTTTTTCTCAGTGACAGAATGAACAGTGCTATTATATGCAAATTCAAGACCAGGCAAAAGAGTGACCCAATCATGAGTAAATCTGTCATTGTCTTTATATTCTAAACCAAAGGCACAATACCTTCTAATCATATCTTCCAGAGTTTGAATCATTCTTTCAGCTAGACCATCAGTCTGAGGATGGTGAGCTGTAGACAATTTTAACTCACAGCCACAAATATCCATCAAAGAGGTCCAAAACTCAGAAGTGAATTTTGGATCCCTATCAGAGATAATGGCTTTTGGAAAACCAATAATATTAAACATGTAAGACCACCATAAGAAAGCTAATTCTTTGGTGGATACATCTTTGTGGGTTGGAATAAATTTGCACATTTTTGTGAATCTATCCACTATTACCCAACAAGAGTTAAAGCTGTCTTTACCTGCAACAGGAAGACCAGTGACAAAATCCATATTAATGATTTGCCAGGGAGCACTAGGTGCTTCAATATGTTGTAATAACCCTGCTCTCTTACCTGTTAACCTTTTAGATTTTTGGCAGGAATCACAAGATTCAACATATAATTTTGTGTCTTCAGACATATTAGCCCACCATGCAGTGTTTTTGATTCTAATCAATGTTTTTTCAAGATCAAAATGACCAGCTAATATGTCATCATGACAAAGTTTAAGGATAGTTTCTTTCATTGAAGGAGGAATAACAATTACATTGGTAAGCTTCCTTCTATAATATATATAACCATCGTCAATAGAAAACTTTCCTTTATTTAAAGCATTTTGGTACTTTGCAGGAAGAGTTTTTATTAATGGTTGAATTGAAGCATTCTTAGGATCATTCAAAATAGTAACTAATTTATTTAAATCAGAATCTTTATCATATGAATCCAGTATTAACTGTAATAACTCTTCCTCCATATCAACTATAAATATACCATGTATATGAACAGTATCATCTTCAGGTACATAAGCAGGATTGGAGTCATTATTTGGCAGAGGCAATCTGGAGAGCATATCAACATTAGAGTGAACATTTCCAGCTCTATGGATAATAGTCATCCTTCCTCTGTATTCTTGAACAGCAAGTTGCCACCTGAACATATGTCTGTTAGGTGTTTTCAGGTTTAAGAGAGATTTCACAGCACTACAGTCAGTTACCAACTCAAATTTTTGGTCATCCAAGTAGTAATGAAGTTTCTCCAGAGCCCAAACAACTGCTAAGCACTCCAATTGAGTGGCACCATATTTCAATTCACTATTTCTTAAGGTTCTTGAAATATAACAAATTACAACCTCTGAGGATTTATCATTAATAATTTGCTTTTGGTGAAGGGCAGCACCCAGACCAATAAAGCTAGCATCTGTATAAAGTACAAATGGCTTGTTAAAATCTGGAAGAGCCAATATAGGGGCTGTCATTAAACAACTTTTCAATGTATTAAAAGCTTTCTGACAGTCATTATTCCAGAGAAAAGCAACATCTTTTCTGGTTAGTTTTGTAAGAGGCAAGGCTATGACCTGATAATTTTTAATATATTGTCTATAATAGCCACACATACCCAAAAAACTTTGGATTTCTCTTACAGAAGTTGGTGCTTTCACATTTTGAATGGCAGCAACTTTATTATGGTCTACACAAATTTGTAAGCCTGACACAACATGGCCAAGGACTTTCAAAGATTGAAAACCAAATTTACGTTTTTTTAAAGATAAGGTCATATTGATTTCATCCATTTTTTGGAAAACTCTATTCAAGTGAATCATATGTTCATCAAAAGTTTTAGAAAAAACAATAATATCATCAATATAAACCATGAGCCAACCTTCAATAATTTCTTGATGGAAAGTGTTATCCATAACTTTCTGGAAAACTGAAGGAGCATTTTTAGGGCCAAATGGCATTCTAACATACTTATATATTCCCATATGAGTAGCAATTAGCAAAAAATTTTGAGAATTTTTCTCAACTGGAACTTGATGATAACCTTTATTACCATCCAGACAACTAATAAATTTTGCACCTTGCAAGGTAGCATGTATTGAATTAATTCTGGGTAAAGGATAAATATCATCAACAGTATAAGTATTTAAAGCTCTGTAATCTCCACATAATCTAGCTTTATCTTTTTCATATGAAATCAAGACTGGGGAGATGACACAATATTTGGGGGTGACATCCACTTTCTCAATGATATTCATTTTCAATAATGTTTCAATATTATCTTCAATATCTTTTCTTTTTGATGGAGAAGCAGGATATGGTTTTTTCTTAAGGGAAGGAGGAATATCACTCAAATTACAGGATAAGGTAATTTTCATCTCTTCCTGAACAATTCCCAAGACATGAGAACCATGAGCAAAAGCCATAGGAAAAGAGGTAATAGAGGCAACAATAGAATCCTTTTGTTCACTAGTCAACTGATCACCAAAAGAAGCGGTATTTATTTCATGTAATAAATCATCCATTTCAGTTGTTGTTCTACCTTTATATTGGGTCAGTGAGTTACAAGATTTCAACAAATGCCCAGAAGGTCTAGGAGAAGAAATTTTGAATTTTCTTTTCCCATTCATTCATAAGGTAAAGCAATTATTTGCTGGATCCAGTTTCACACCAAACATGGTTAAAATATCATTTCCCATAATAAACCAATTGCTCAAATTATCATTTTTCATGACAACAAACTCACAAATAGCTCTGACAAAACCACCATTATATTTGAAGAATACAGAGGTTTTGTATTTGCCAATAGGAAATAAGGTAGAACCATACCCTCTCCATTTTTCAGAAGTTATAGGCAATAATTTACTCAAATATTCCTTATCCACTGAAGCCAAAGCTTTTTCAGATACTACACTTCCTACAGCACCAGAATCAAGAACTACATCAACATTTTTACCATTAATGATAACAGGTGCCTTTAAAGGGGATATAGGAATAGAATTGTTAGTAATATCTTTAATTATCTCAGCATTTTCTACTGAAGATAAATTCAATACACAATCTTCAGATATATTATTTAAATAATGGACATCATGTTCCAACATTAAAACATCTTTAACAGATTCATTGTCATAGGAGATATTACTTTCACAGTCACTGGAAGAATTATTGACATCAAGTTCAACTTCATCAGTGTCTTCATTTTGTTCAACAAGATGAATTTTCTTGTCGCAAACATGACCCTTCTGCCACGGTTTGTTACACTTATAACGAGTATTTGTTGCATATTTTTTAGGTGCAACTGGGGCAGAGGGTTTACCAGATTTTTCTGGGAGCTTTATAGAAGGTTTATTCTGATCATTATAAGATTTACTAAGGTAATTCTTTGGTTCATATCTATGGTTGAGTAGTACTTCATTACAGATATTAATGAAAGAAGAATTTTCCCTTACATGCTCAGTTCTAGCAACAATCAAATCCCTAAGAGAATTTGGTAATTTATACAAGATTTTATCTCTCCAAATATCATAATCCATCTTTGGATCAATTGCTCTAAGGATTTTAGTTATTTTCATCAGAAAAACAATGGGCTTTTCAACAGAGGAGGATACATATCTAGTATTCTCATACAGTCTCTGCTGAGCTAACCTGAATTTTGAACCACCAAACTGATTCTCAATCAAGGATTTCCAATCATTCCATGTATAATGATTGTTATCTAAGAGGACAGATTCATACCACATCAAGGCTACATTGGAAAATAAAGAAATTAGCTTAGAAACAATTTCCTCATCAGGTAGTTTATAAGATCTCTTTAAATTATCAATTCTCTGGATAAAGTGTTGCCAATCAGAGGAAGAATCACCATCAAAGGTAGGATATTGGTCTAACTTAGGCCAATTTTTCTGACTACTGGGATGGTCCACTTTTTGGTTTGAATTATTCATTAGTAATAATTCCTGAAGTTTAGCCAGGTGTTCAGAAATTTCATTATTTACAGAAACAGCTGGTGCATGACCATCACAAGATTTTTTGCTAGTAGAAAAAGATTTTACAGACTCATTGTCAGTTTGTTTAATGGTTGAAATATGAGGAAGAAAGGATGAACTTTGTTCAGGTTTTTTCCCTTTATTTTTATGCAGCTTATTTGCAGAAATCTCATTTAATTCATTATTGATGGTTAAGGTTGAGAACTTTTCCTGTAGGTCAGACACATAGTTTCTTATTCTTGGAATTTCAGACATCTGGTCATTTACTTTTGCAAGAGATAGAACATTTCTGTCCTCAGAAACTGAGTGTTTGGTACTTAGTGCATGGAAATCATTTTTTAGCTTCTTAAACTCATTTTGCAGAGATTTTATTTCATTCTTGAATGAATAATTTTCCTCAATAAGGGGTTTCAATTCACTCAAGGTCTTATGTAGACTGATATTTCTATCTGAGATAGCTCTATGGTCACTTCTTATTTGTTTTTGTTGACTAAGAACAATATTCAAGGTTTCTTTGATTTTTAAATAAGCTGTATCTTGTACAGAAGAACTCACTTTACATTGCAAGTGTAAATTATTTAATCTATCATTTTCATGGATTAACACATCTCTCACATGTTTGTCTTTCACAATATTAAAATCAAGGGTATCTTTCAATATTTCCTCAGAAGTTTTTTCAATTAAGGTATAGATTTCAGGGGGAACAGAATCATTTTTAATTGCAAGAGAAGGATTAATTAAAGATGTAGAAGTTAAATTTAAAGGTTCATCAAATGACAATTTGCTAATTACATCAATAGGGCTACTAGTTACAGGAAGCTGTCTTTTAACAGGTTTAACTGTTCTTTCACCATGTTCAATAATATTACCTGCAGAAGAAGATTTATTAGAAAACATACCCAAGTGACTATCAACCAAATTACTTACCATGGCAGAGGAGGAAACTTCCCCTGGGACTGGGTTTGGGATTGTGCTTGGGCCTTCTTTCTCCTGCCTTGTTGGTAGGGATGAGGAGGTGGATGGAAATTGGGTGTTCTGGATGGGCCAGGCTGATGATGAGGAGGGTGTTGCACATTCTGTTGGTAGTGACTCATTAGATAATCCCATTTCCATTGCTCTACTTCCATAGTATTTGGATTTTGGATGGTTGAGCTGGGTGGCTGTGAAGGTTGAGCCTGAAACTGAGGCTGATTGGAAGGCAACTGAGGAGGGGCCTGGGCCTGAATCTGGTTCCTGAGTTCTTGGACCTGATCCCACAATGTGTCTACCTTTGCTTTGTACGTCATATTTTCTGTCTTCAACTCTTTTATATGACTGGATAGGTTGCTGATTTGTTGTGGCAGAGGAAGCTTTTTTATTTTGAAGCCTTTTGGAAGACCTTTTTGAGGCACTAGAGGCTTTACTTCCTTCTGTGGTACTGGGGGAAGGGGGTTTGGTTTGTTTGCATTTCCTGTCATTTCGACATCCTGCAGTATGTGAATTCTTTGTGTTAGCATAAGATTTTTTATGACCAACTTTAGAAGAACTTACAGTGTCAGCATCATAGTCAATTTCTATCTCATCCACTTGCATGTTATCCATTTTTTCTGCCAAATTGTTGGACATACTAGTGGGAAGATTTATAATTTACTTTTTACTTTATAAAAAAATAATAAAAGTTAGTCAATAATTGCTCCAAATAATAAAAAAAAATATTTAATTAATTAAATTATAGAAAAAATAATTTTCAATATAAAGTAATAATTAAAAAATTAATTTTTTAAAAAAAATGGATTGAAAGGTTAAATTGGGAATAACAAGTAAGTTAATTCAACCAATTAATTACCAATATTAAATATGGCAATCTATTTGGGACTAAGCACAATGTACTTTTAAGTCAACCAAAATTAACAATAATTAATAATAATAAAAAATTAAATTAATAATTCAATTTGTATTAATAATAATGTCAATTCTTCTAGGACTAAGAGGATTTAACACTCTATAATGTTCAACTAGGAAAAAAAAAATTTAAAAATTGAACACTTACACTCAGTGAATCAGCAATTAAGCCACAATCACTGTTATTGCAATAAAAATATAGTAATATGAGTGAGAGGTGCAAAGGTGAACTTACTATAGTGATCGAAAAATCACTTCAAAATAATATAAAAATTAATATTATATAAACCTAAGATGTCGAACCCAAGTTCGAAACACAGTCGCGGCAAAAGTTTCGTTTTGCTAGGTGGTCCGTGCGTTTTGTTGTTCGTCGCCAGGCTCGATCGTCATCGTCGTTTTGGAAAGGTCCCCAGTTGTCGGTCAGTCGTCTAGAAGAGGTAAGAAAAATAGGAGAAAAAGGAGGAGAGAAGGAGGAGGACAAGGGAAAATAAAGAAATAAACCAAAGAATATATATTTAATTTATTTGAGAGGGAAACAACGGTGAGCAACTTTGAGAGGTGACAAAAACTTAGATTTTATTAACAATAATATTATTAAATGTAAGGGTTCTGCGCGGCAAACAATTTTAATTACTATCAGACTTAAAGCAACCTTTGATTTGTTGTATAGAATTTAAATTAGATTTGTATTACTAATAAAAAAAATATAAACGTAATAAATTGGTTATTTAATTTGTTGAGTGTGTAATAAGTGATGAGGCTACAGGGGATTATCCAAGGCCCTTTTATAGGCAATGGGTCCTCTGAAGCGCCACTATATTTGTAAATACAATAATTAGAATATAATAAAACAAGTATATCAAAGAGTAAGTGAAACATAACAATGTAGAGAAAAATATGAAACAAATAATTAAAACCCCAATTAAGAAACCAATTTTCCCGCCATTAATTCCCAAATCAGTAAGTGAAAATAGTGAATAACTAAACAAGATTGGAACATAGGAACTATGAGAAAAATAATTCCAAACAGATGGTAAAATCTGATTAAAGGATATTTTAAGTGAAACAAAAAAATACTTTGACGCAACAAATCATGTAATTAATCTCAATTTAGTATAAATTAATTTATTTGTTTTTTCTAACACAATTAAGGGTCAAAAGAAGCGTCATTAATTATTGTTTAGTATGATATGAGAGGTGTTATTTAATATATAAATTTAAATAATTAATTTAAATATATTATAAGCCAATTTTACACTTATAATTATAATATATGTTTTTTTTCAATTAATTAAATATAAATTTATAATTATTAAATACATAAAAATGCGCCATTATTTGTAGAATATATTATATTATGTTCAATTTAACTGTATATAAAAATATATATAACCAATAAATTTAATGTAACACTTGTATATAATAAAATACTTATATAATTTCATTATGCAATAAAATATTAAGTTATATTCATTAAATACAATTCTTACCCACTCTTTAAGGTTTTATAATTTATATATCATTTACTGGACTCCTGGAATAGCCTGGCTGACAAAAACTGTCTAAAACTGGGTACACAGATAAGTTAAGAAGTATTTTGATGGTGTACTTGAGGCTTTCTTGGAAGAAGGTAACATTTCCTGTCCATTTTTGATAAAAAAATAAAATCTTCTTCAAGATTAGAATCAGAATCACAATCAGAGTCCAAGAGGAGATCAAGAGCAATGAAATTCATTGCTTGATGTAGCTTATCACAATTTGAGAGTGAGGAAGACATGACTCTTATACAGTATAAAAATGTAAATGATGTACAATTTTTTAAGTCACAAAGTGTTATGCTGAAGAGTGCTGTGTATGAATGGGATGATGCTGAAAAATAAGTGAAATGGGATATTATGGTTAAATCAGCACTTTTGGTTGAGAAAGTGCAGATTTGAGTGAAATAAGTGACTTATTTTATTTTGAAATCCACCAGTGTTGGGGCTAGTGTGTTTTAGAAATCTGCACTTAAATAAGTGCGGATTTTTAAGTGTCGATTTGCCAGAACTGACACCCCCTATTATTTGTTTTTTTATCTAGGTGTTGTTGCTCTTTACAAAAAAAAGGTTAAATATAGATATATTACTAAAGATTTTTCTAAGAGTATTTGATAATCATTTGATAAAATTATATAAGCAGAGAGAGAGAAATTAAATTTACTTAGTATTTATAATCACAAACCTGGTGTTATTAGTCTCAGAGATCTATTTATCTAGTGTTGAAGTGTTGTTGTTATACTTCTATATATAAGATTTCATTTTTTCCCACCTTACTTCTTTTTCATTCTCCTTTTCCTTTTTTTTTGCTTCTTACTTTTCCTCTTCTTCTTCTCCTTATTACTTTCTTCTCAATAACTTGGCCAATAAATACTGTTTAGCTGTAGTGTTTTCATTTTGGTGATTGATTATTGTGTGGCACAGCACTCTGGGGTATATAAAGAGAAGTTCATCAACTTATATCTGCATTGGCTTTAATTTATTTATAGATGAAATAAATTTTCCTCTATTTCTCATTTGCCTGTTTTTTAATTTCTTGTTAGCTCTGTGCTCCCTTCAGGTTGGTAGCACACTCATAAATATAAGGCTTGTTAGAAATACTCACAAGACTATTACACAGGGAAAAAAAGCTCTGATCTAGATGCCTGGTTCAGGTTTTGGTTGCAGGGGATGATTATGGGTCTGATTTGTGGAGTAACCCTTTTTGACCCCCCAATTTTTTTTTTCTACTTTTCTGACATTGGCATCTTGGCTTGTGTCCTCTCATCTTCATGTATTCACTCAAAAATTCTATTACTTTCTTTTGTTAGTGTTTCATTCTTTGTTTCACCACTCACTCATCCTCTTCACCCACTTCTTACACTTTTTCACCTTCCCCTATACCTCTTGCACCTTCTCTTCTCTTCTCTTACAAGCCTCCCTGGAGCACACTACCTTAATCCTCTTCCAAAGGCAAAAAGTAAGGTGGGCTCCAAAAGTGACAATTAATGATTTGTCACAAAAGCGCACCTAGGAATGGAATAGAATCATAAAACTGAACTAGACATCTAGTTAACCATTTTTTACCCCTTTGTTAACTTGTTATGAAGGTACTTCTTATATGTTATCATGATGTGCAATGGATGTCACTCATGTGTGGCTTAAATTCATTGCAAGGTTGGTAGCGCACTCATAGATATAAGGCTTGTTAGAAATACTCAAAAGACTATTAACTTGTTGTAAAAGTTCTTTTGAGACTTCCAACCTCATAACTTTAACATACTGAGCATGTGAGAAACCAATTTAACTTTTATTTCAATTTTCCATGAAGAATTATTGAACCACAGATATCAGTCAGTTTTTTTTTTCCCTTCCAAACAAAAAATTGATCCTCCTAAATCTTCTGTAAAAATAATATCTCACAGAAGAACTGAATGCTCTGTTCCTCATATTTTTCCCTTGAAACATGCAAGCAATGATTTCTGTTAAATGTATGAAAAAAATAGAAGAAGGCTCATATTTTTTAAAGGACAGTAAATATTTTTGAACAGAAAGAAGACCTTAAAAGTAATCAAGACAACTTGTGCATTGAATATAGTAATTTTAAAAGCAATATTTCTAATGATGATAATAATACTGCAGATATATTCATTTTAGATTATGATATACAATTTATTTTAAACTATGAAACCAATATCAGTAACCCATTTTTTAGTGTAGAGGATGTCAATATTATAATTAATATTAACAATGACATTATATCAGTCACTCTATTTAAATCACCAGTGATTATTAATGATAAAAATTTTAAGGCTTTCTTGTGTCCTGGTGCTGGAGGAAGTTTTGTATCCTCTAAAGCATTGGCAGCTGTAGAAAAAGACTATTACAGCAAGTAATAAAAAAATAGGTTTAGAAGTCTCAGATCCATTGGAAAATAAAATAGAAGCAAAATACAAAAAAAAATATTGATAATAAAATGCATCCAAGAAGGCTAATATATATATATATATTGGAAAGTTTTTTTTTCCTACCTCATTTTTTTTTTTCTAGGACTGAAAAAATTGGTTTCCTTCCCTTTCTGTGTGGATACAAGCAAATATGGAAGCCCTCCTAATCGCCCCCAACTTCAAAACAATAGTCATCATGATCTTCTCCCAGTGTGAACGATACGCAAGCATTATATGAAAATTAACAACATCGTTTGAAAGCAAAAATAGGTGGAACATGTGAGCCTCTGAATTATTGAAATAATATTGATTGTTATGAACATTTTCCAAGAAGCTTCCGTTGGCGAGTATTAATTTTGCCCAGCTAACTGAACGTAGTAATCTAAAAAAAATAATTAAAATTAAAATTACATCAAATCGATTAATTTTGAAAGATTCTTTTTTTTTTTCAAACCTGATTGGCATCCTGAGCCTTTATAAGAAATGAGTCTGTCTTGTGTGGGTTCTGGCATAGTAGTCTCTGATTTATAGTTTTTATAGTACCGTCTAGAAGATAGATCAAGGTTTCAAGAGGCTTGTTAAAAAGCGTAACAATGATATAGTCATGAGTTGAATATACTTTTGCTTTGTGGGCTGAGGTGAGGGAGGACCAAAGATGGTTCCAAATGTTGGCGATCTATGACTATTGGGTATAAATCATCTATTAGATAGAATTGTATCAATGGAAGACGATGTGGAAGAAACTACCCTACCTGTCCCTATCGCGTCCAATAGATGGAAATTGACATTCACGAACTGAAAGAAGCACAGCAATTTTGCAATCAGCACCATTATCGAGGGTGACAACTCGAGGTATGTCTTCAGTTTGGTTAACTGTTAGAATGCGAGCCGAAATCACATTAGTATCATCTACACTTGTTGAATTATTGTTATGCTTAAGAGCAATGTAACATTTTGTCAATTGCGATGAAGATGAGAGGGAGATTGTAAGAATAAGAAAATGAAGAACAAGGGTCATATTAGATGTTTATTCAAGATAATGAACAAAGTTTTCAAAATAACCAAGTTATTTTTATTTTTTGATATGTTGATATTTTCATAAAATTTAGTTGTTCATGAGCAAACGCTCTCTACTTGAATAATACTGATGATTGTCTTGAGTATTGATGAAACCTGAGAAGCATCCTACAACCCAACACTGACTATGATGCAAATAAGCAATAGTGAAGCTAAACATGTCACTACTATTGTATTGCATGTACTACACACGATTTCTGCTACCATAGTCTCACGTAGGAAAATCAGAGCGCAACTGCTCACTTTATCTTATCTGTCTATTTGAATACAATGTGCACTCTACGTTGAAGATTTGCTCATATATTTTAAAGTAGGGATTGGGAGAATTAAAAATTAAGATGTCCTTAGTAAGCCAAATGAGACTAATAGTCTATAAAAGTACACGACCTATTATTATTACTACACAAAAAAGCTTACACATTAGGTAATAAACCTAAGACCAGGCTGTCCCATGAAGACTAAATGTCCAGCCCATTTTTTATCCTTACCCAAAATCACAAAGAAAGCTCCGGTTGTCTAGTTAATATTAAAGCACGATATAGATAGAGAACAGGAAAAGTAGAATGAAGTGGTAAAAAATTGCTCGAAAATTCACAGACGTTGTTTGTCGGTATGTAAAGCACTAACCAACACTGCCAGACACATGAGTTAATAAAAAGACCGCTACTAAAGGAAAAAATGATTCTTCATAAAGAAGTTCTAAAAGAGGCCGAGCACATTCCTATTAAGTGCAAGTCAGCTTGACAGAGGGACAGTATTGCATTCTGAATTTTTGTCCGCTCCAAGGTGGTACACAACAGTTTGGACTTGAAAATTAACCTGGGATGTTTAGCTCTATTGGATTAGATAATCCATCATATTTTTTTCTGTTTCATTTTACAACACCCAATGTTGAGTCACACTTCAGCAAAAGTTGGCGGGTCACTTGAATTTTAAAGGGATGTGTCAAAAAACCGAAGCGACTCGAATGTGTCTAGAAAATACGGAATAGGAACAGCGAAATTAATCACGAAACTAGTTTCATATTCAACCGGCATATAAGTTTATGTGAGGTTGGTGAAGCGAGTTAGAGATTCGATCAAACATTACCACATCGTGGGGCAGGCTCAGTTTCTAGGGGAAAGGGAACACATCTTCGGGAGGCTAAAGATTGGTAACCAGATAGTTGGGGCCACTAGGAAGGAGGGGGATGGAAAAGTAGGGTGTTTAAGAGTGGGGTGAGTTTTGCACACAGTATCTGAAAGATTTTAGTAGGCAAGATGGGGACTAATTTCTTGTACGTTGAGTTTGACAAGACAAAAGACCAGTCTGATCGAATAAAAGGTTAAAGAATTACGAACTCGACTTTTGGAAAAACACAATTTTAACCTCTCACTGGCCTATCTCCTGCCATGCTGGACACTTGATTGCACTGAGGAAAGTTAGAAAATGGAACCTTCTCTCTTATCTCTCTGCTTCCTCCAAAGTAGCCTGCCAGTGCGTTGCCATTTATTCTCATCCATGCAGCCTCTACCACACCATAGCATGAGTAAGGCTTAGTTAGCCCCTTGTCTTTGATGTAGAGCGAATACAACACATACATAAAGTCAAAAAAAAAACAAAAAAAAAAGTACTTAATAAGATTGAAGAAGAACTAAATTTATTTAGTATAGCACTAGACCCAACCTGAAATGGAATTTGAAGTGGCTTCTGCTCTCTGGCTGCCGAGTCGCTGTGACAGATGCGCTGAACGGGCCAGACAAGTTATGCCCAGAGCCAGAAAGTTGACAATGAAAACAAAACTTGTTTCAAATGTCTTTGGCCATGTCCAACTCTACCTCTACAACTCCTTAAAAGAGACAGCCCACTATTGACTTTTTCGGCTGTCTTCATCTTTTTGTATTTGTTGTCCGTTCAAGCTTCCACACGTCATTTTCTCAAACATCACTCTTTCTTCATTCACTCACAAACCCTCGTCTTTGGGGCTGGTTTTCTTTTAGCTTTGCAATCCTTTTCTTATCTTTTCCTTTCCTTTCTTTAACATTCATTCATTTTTAGGCTCTTTCCGTTGCATTTGATGTCTAGGAGGCAGTCCTTAACTGGTATTTTTTTTTCTTCAAAGTGGTGATTCACTTTGCACCTCCTACCAACTGCTTATTGGTACCAACACTTCTTCTGCCAGGTTCTTTTTCCCCCCGTCAACCAAGCCGCCTCCGTTCTTCTTCTCGCCCTCCCCCTATTCTTCTTGGGCCTCCTTCTCCCTCGTCCACTTGTAAAAAGCTGCGGTCGCCTCCGGAACCTCTTCATTCACCTGGATTCATGAAAGGAGATTTTCATTTCACCATCTACCGTGAGCGTGCTGCCTTGGCTGTGGCTGAATGGGGCCCCTCTCCCACTGTTCAAAGTTTTAATTTCGACAACAATCATGAATCTGGCGCCGCTGAGCAGCCCACTCTTGGGTCTTTGCCCTTACCTGCCTATCGGCGTGCTTCCCTTTCTTCATCAGTCTTGTCATCGCCTCCTGCAAGTCCTTTTATTCCACTTTCACCAGGTCCCTATGCCCTGCCTCAGCACCGTCACATGCCCCCTCATCGCCAGTCATCACTTAAATTCTGCAGCGCGCGACGGAAACTTTCCTCTTCTAGTCTAAATGACCGCCGTAATTCTCGAGGTGTACGCTTTGCAGATGGATCTCCCCTCAAAGGATCAACTTGGTTGGTGGATTTTTGTTCATGTCTTCAATTTTAGGTTTACTGAATCAGTGAACATTATACTTCTCATTTCCTCAATTTTTTTTTTAGGAATATTTCACAATATCCTGAGCGTCTTGCTTCGCCCCCAATATCAGCTGCCATGTTAAGTTTGGCTGATTTGGTTGAACTCGAGGCTATTAAGCAGTCCCTGGGAACATGGTGTGGTTGGTCATCATACTGTTATTATTATTATCACTATTATCATTATTCTAATGAATTATTTTTTTCAGGAGAAATGATGGGATCACCGATGCGGAGCACTTTTAGTGCCTCTTCTAGTATCTCAAGTGCTACAAGTGAATTGGATCAACCATCTTCGGCTGATGCTCATGATACTTGTCCCAAAACACCAGTGTTTGAAAATGATGAGGAGGAATGGCCCGACCACTGGCCCCCTTCGCCAAGTACAGATTCTGATTGTGATTCTGAAATCTTTGAAGGAATGCATTAAAAATCGTTCAACGTTGACCTTTTTCCCCAAGTAAAGATTTAACTTTCGACCATAGCAAAGTTGGTACTCTCGCTTTATAACTATTGTGTGACTACAATCATCAGTATACCCACCCAATTTCAATTCTTTTAACTTCAACAATTCATTTTAGCAGCAACATCTTTGCATTTCTTGCTTGAAGCATTCAATTACTCAATATCGCAAATTTGAAACTAAGACACGCCTTTTGTCTGGAAAGATATTTTTGTTGCATCATTTCTCAACCAGTTTTATCTTTCATCTCCACTTTCATTGATGGATAAAATATATCATTATCTTTATCGTGATGGATTTCAGTTTATCTTGAGGCTCTTTCCAGGAATTAGTCTTTTGTGTTAGTGGCTGGCAATCTGTTGGAATCGTTTCAATTTTTGTGTAAGGTGTATTTGGGTAGTTTGATTATCTATTGCTGGGCAATGAAACGAAGTTACCACAACTGCAATGTACCTTGAGACTCACTATTAATTAATTTTCTCGTCAATTTGATCTAGAGTATTTTGAGTTACTCAGTAATAGCCTAAGTCTCAATACTATCCCATTAAGCTAGAAAAAAGCGTCACAACTGATTAGATATTGGGATGTCCTTTTTTCTGTTTTTCAAGGAAACTTGTGAGGAATAGGTTTTTCATTTATGCGGGATGTTAATTAAGCTCTGGATGGAGTTGCTTTTATACGCAGAGTTTAATTAACATGTGATGATGCTTAATCAAGCGGAGGCTTGCGCATCTTCCGCATTTTTTTGGGTGTGAAGGGACATATGCACCCCTTCCTACTTAGTGTCAGCTGGAAGATTCCACGCGGACTATCAGGTGAAAAGATGTTGAGATTTTCTTTGCCTTTAACAACAATGAAATTTCAAAAGACACATACACCACAAAAAATCACCTCGCACCTGCTAGCAAGTGCCAATCCCTCAATCCATTTGTGATTCAAGAATAACTCAGATTTGATGCCGCGCGAGCTGGCATGCTCAGTGTTCAGTGCACAGTGTTCTCAGAAGAATTACCACTGAGATAAAACTGAGTTAAGTCCCTGCTATCAGGCGCTCACATTTTTTTTTCTGGTTATACATACACAAAAAAAGAAAGAAAAAAAAAAAAAAAAAAAAACATCAGGTGAAGATGGATGCAACATGTTTTTTTATTTATCATTTACATGGGTTCTCTTATGAGGATGATGATGATGATGGTAAAGCTGTTTTCTATTCAAGTCCAGAAAACTTGGTCCAAAGTATGATACTTACAATGCATACCTGCTCACTATGGTTTTCTCTTTAAAGGTAATGTGGTCATTTCATTGGTTTTCAGTGTTTAATAAAAGCTTCCTGATTCATGTTTTATTTGTTATTATATTTTAACCAGTTGTTAGGTTTTTTTTTTTTATTTCGTTCAAGCGATTTTTTTGAGATTTCTGGATGTTCTAGTTGTCACAAACCTATTGAGGTTGGGGATTTTCTATTTTTCAGGTTTCCGATTGTTATTTCTTTATTTCATAGGATCGAGTGCCTTTTTGGGTATGAAAATATTTCAGGGAAACAGTACTACTTCTAAAGACAACATGTTAAAACTGCATAAAGGTGGTAATATGGCTTCCCACTTCTGATAGTATCTTACACACCCTGGGAAGCCAATCAAAACGTCAAATATGATAAGCTTGTCAATATGGGCTAGTTCGAAGATAAATTGCTAAATATCAGAATTCAAGCCCTCACAGGACATTTAATTTATTGACATCTTGCTGAATAACATCATACGTATCAGCGCACTCATCTTTTAGTTAACGCACTTGTTTTCCATGCCAAATAGATCTGGTTACTGATCACTGGTAAATCCTCACCTAAGCAATCAGTCAGGTTTACTCTCTGAATTGATATCTAGCGCTCATAGCTACTAGTCTGTTATGTCCGTTTCTGTAGTTGAGATCGTGGAGATAGTGAAAATTAAATAAAAAAAAATAAGTATAAAATAAGTATAAAAAAAAAAGTCAAAAAAAAGTCAAAAAAAAAAAAAAAAAAAAAGTCTCACATTAATTTCAATAGTAGTATTTTATGCTCGGTTGATAGATGAGACCATAAAGATGGTAAGAAATGAACAAAAAAGTAGTAGGGAAATGCACTCTCTCACTACTAGCAGCGCTATATATATGATGAGTAACGCAAACATATCTTTGATTACTTGGATAACTTTGACCTAGTTCGGACAACAAAGTAAGTGGTAGCTGGTACAAGAGCTTTTTTCCGTTTTCATAAATATATAAGTAGTGTTAAAAGGGTAAAGGTTGATCATAAACAATGTGTAAAGCACAAAAAGCTCAAGTTACTAATGACAGTCATTGTTAGTTAAGTAGAAAGAAGATGTGTAGAATTAATGAGTGAGTTGATTCGCTCACTATAGGACGTGGCGGAGGCTAGATGATTTAGTAATTACTACCACGCGCTGATAACTGAGCGTCGAAAAAGAACAGAAAACCGTTGTCTGTTTGTCAGGAAGCGGTACAAATTTGTTTCGTTCACCGTCTTTCCAATGTGATATCAGACTTTAGAGTACATTCATAGAGTAAACACGTCAGCAGCTTTTTCACACCCTGTAACACGACGCTACCAGTAGGGCTAAGTTTCTATTTTATCTTAGTTTTGTTTTCATTCTCATCATTTTCTTTTAATGTCACTTTTTGAAAGCTTGGGGTTTTGATGCATCGACTATGAATATATATATGTTTGCCTTAAAAAGTGGAATATTCCACTTAGTCATTTTATTAGGTGGCATCATTTCTCATTCTGTTGGAGAATTGGGCTTTAAAATTCTATAAAAAAGTTGGTAAAATTTAAGGAAAAGTAGAAGAAGGCACTTTAATCCATTCAGTGAGGAGCAATCAATACAGACTTCAGGAAAAAAGAGGAAAAAAGTTTAAGAGTGTAAGCGTCTACACTACCTTTATTTCAGTGTCGCAATACATGGATGCGACATTGAAATGCACTTTGTGTGATATATCAAGCTGGTAAGTCACATGCTGCCGACGCTCGAACCATTGGTCTTTTTAGTGACATGCGACTAAAAATGGTGGATTGAGCTACTTCTGGATCCCGCATGGCAATTTACTGCCCTGAAATTTTGGTGTTTTAGGCTAATGGCTAGACATAAAATAAATAAAAAAATCCTTAAGTTAGCTTGCGCACTTTCACTTCTAGTAATCAATTTTTTGGTTATAATTGAGAGGATAGTAAACAAAGATTGATCAGCGCCAGGAAATACAATTTTTACTAAAAATTCTAGCATGATAAATTTTAACCGCTGAGGCCTACTGGTTATGGTAAAAGAACTTGTGATTTTAAATTTGACTTTCGGGCTACACCAGAAGATCTGTCCATGTTGTTCTAAAATCTGACGAAAAAAAAAAACAAGAAAAAACAATTTAATCTATGAAATGGTAACCTAAATTATATACACAGTAATAACCCGCCTTGACATGGAATGACCTCCGTCTCCCGGCGACAAGATTAATGAGCTGTGAATGAATATGCAACATGAACTTTGCGTTAGATCTTCAGTAGACAGCTCCTGAACTTTACAGTCAGCTGCGAGAACTCTCAACAGCCTCGTCTAACTTCGATATCTGGATGTCATCGATAAAAAGCGGCAAGTAACCAATAATGATCATAGCTTTCGAAATAAGCCCATGAAGTGAATAGCATAGATTACTGATTAAATTTTAAACCTGAAAATAAAAGAAAAAAAATGCCGTGTGTATCTTTACTGAGGTTACTCGCTCTAAAAATTTACTCTAAAAAGATTTTTATCTAATTTTAAAATTGAGTTTATCGTTTATAGCTTCGATGAACTCACTAATTTTCTTTCATCCTTACACTTTTTTTCCCTAAAAACTGGACTAAGGCTTGGGAAAAATTGTAGTACAATACGTTCTTTATTTTTGATAAAAAAAAATATATAAAAAAAAAGATGAAAAACAGAGACATGGGATCATGTTTATCGGTGTCGCATATGAGCCATCAGCCTCATTTTTCTAAACGTTTTTTTATTTTTTTATTTTTTGGTCATGAGGTGATTTTTGCATCTTTGGTTCTTTTATCCATTCAACCTTTCATTCTTTAGCATGCGATGACTCATGTGGTGGATCTTTGCACGTCAAAGTAATTACTTTTCTTTCAGACTCTTTGATTATTTTTCTCTTCCCCGATTCATTTTCCATTTTTGCTGAACTTTAAGAGTTTAAAACAGCAGAAATTAAATTTTGATCATATTATCTTGTCGGATGTGCCTAGCATAAAATATCCGAATGGAAGCCTTTAGGCACATGATTAAGTTTTAAAAACTCAAAAAATATCATAAAAAACTTATAAAAATATAAATTGGTGAGCTTAAAAGCAGATCCTAATAAAGCTACATGGATCTAAAAAAGTAGGATAGTTATATTAACCAAATATACACCAGAAAGAAGTGTTGATGAAGTGCCGTTAAAACACAACTTACAACTATTAGCAAATCTTATTCATTAAAATAGTCTTCTTTGAAATATTTCGCACACAGCATGACCCGAACCATGAAGAGAAGAGCAGTGAAAACCCGTTTTTTGAGAGCTAACAAAGGTGAGGGGTTAAAACCTTTTTCTCTCATGGAAAAAAGGAAGAATAAATTTTTTATCAAGAATTATGTTCCTGTACATACATCTATGAATATTTTGCATAATGCTGTTCTCTGTACAAGTTAAAAAATAAAAGGTCTGAAGACCAAGGGAGCTTCAAATAAGAGGATATCAGATATAAATATTTTGAAACCAGATTCTAATATGAAATATTTATTCAACCTTACATTTCCCGTCACCTAACTCATAGCTATGATCTAGCCAATAGTTTTTTTTTTTTTTTTTTTTTTTTTTCAAATATTCCTCTACCCTTAAAATACTGTTTTTTTGCGCTTAGTATATTTTCAAGCGCATCCGATTGTCTGGTGATCTTAAAGCATTTTGGCACTTTTTGAAGAGCGCCAGGTTTATTAAGCCAGGGGTAAAAGTAGGACTACCGATCACTAAGATTATTACCAACACTAGCGCGTATTCTGTAATTCCAGCGAGACGCGGCCAAAGTTTTGGCCTGCGAAAAAGAGCACATATTTTGCCTGTTAGAGAAGAACATGACTCATAGAAGGTTTCCTAGCTATTTTTTTGAGATCACAAGACTCCTTAAAGTACATGATAAAAATCTTCAATTTTTTAATATTTTTTTTTGCTTCTTGTATAACAACCAGCTTCAATTTTGCTCAACCCAGAGCTGGACGCCTTAACATGATAAACAAGAGTTCAAAAGATCTACCTCTTTGTGTTGAGCTCAATTTCTTGGAAAAAACGAATAATATGGGAAATTTTGATTTATCTGAAAAACATAGTCAGTTTGAATCTTCACAGGAACAAGAATCTTCTTGCGAAAGAAAAGTTTCTCAACGTAAAGGCAAATTTAAAGACACCATTCATCAAAATAATCCAGACACCAACACTTATCCACCCTATTCTTTGAATCCAAAAATTCAACCTTCAGATGGTGGATTAACGGCTTGGATTTTTTTAGGCAGTGCATTTGTTTTGGAACTGGTCATTTGGGTCAGTATTATGTTTTTTTTTTCATTTTTCAGAAAGGAATTCTAGTTATGAAAAAAATTGAATACTTTTTCAAAGGGGTTTGCTTCTTCGTATGGTGTTCTTCTTCAAGAATTTTTAGAAAAGAATCAATTTTCTAAAGAACCCGATGCGAAAGCGATTCTTACTCTAGTTGGAACTGCAAATACAGGGTGAATCTTCAAGTTCCGTTTATTTTTTCTTTTCATAAAATTACAGAAACTGAGAGAATTCTTCTTAAAATAAGTGTTATTGCATTGTTAGGTAGGTGCATGAACGCCTGAATCTGTAACTCTCATATTTTCCTACTGACAAAAATATCAAGCCCCGATGGTTGCACTATTTATGAATTGCTATCCGCAATATAAAAAGCACCTTATGATTACAGGTTCAATCTTGCTCTCTTTCAGTGTACTAGCTTCAAGTTTTTCAGAAAACGTAAGATTTCACTTTACTTCAAATAACATTAAAAGTTGGTATAATTAACTTAAGTTTCACCTTACTTTAGAGCACGCATATTCTTTTAGCTTTGGGATTTGGGTATAGTTTAGGGGGTGGAATGGCTTACTTTCCTGCTGTAAGCTTAAGTCACAATATAGTTTTTCGAAGAAATAAAAATAAAAAATTGATAAATTTTACTCTTGTAGATATCTTACCTACCCGAATGGTTTGAAAAGAAACAAGGACTCGCTAATGGAATTGTATTTTCAGGCAAAGGCGTTTGGTTTTTTAAGAACTTTGGTTTCTCCCTGGTTGACATTATTTCTGTTTTATAGGCAGCGGATTAGGCGGATTGGTTTTTCCATTTATTTTTGATGCACTTCTCAAAAGATATAGTTGGAGAGTAACCTTAAGAATTCTGGTTGGTTAGAAGGACAAATAAAATAAATATATTGAAGAGCCTGACAATTTTTAAATGGATGTAGGCTTTGGTAGTAGTGATCGCTGTTGTAGGTTCTAGTGTCATAATTCGGCCGCGCCTGTTGTCTAGAAGTGAGGAAACCGGAAAAATCAAGGCGAGTCTGGCGTTTGGTGATATCTCGACTTTTCGCAAGTATGAATTTTGGGCGTTTATTTTAAGTAACACAATACAAGCATTAGCTTTTTTTCTTCCAGGACTTTACCTTCCATGTAAGTTTTATTTCTCTTTTTATCCTTAAAAATAAAAATCAAGACATACATAAAAATGCTTATAACATATTCTCTGGTTCGGAATGTTAGCATACATGCATTCTTTATCTAAGAGTAGTAATGCGGTCGATACTGTGCTCGCAAGCATGAATGGTGAGACAGGATTTTGCATTTCTTACAAGTCACTTGGAAAAAAAAATCTAAAGCTGAAATGTGCCAAATGTGGACCTAGCAACTATGATGATTTCAAGGGCATTATTAGGCTTTCTCTGTGATCATGTATCACCCCATATGATTGGATCTATCGGTAGTTTGATTGCTGGGGTAGCCGTTTTTTTTCTTTGGGGAGCCATGGGGGAAACAGGAATGACTCCACTTGTCGGATTTGCTGTAATTTTTGGCGGAACGGCTTGTGCGTGGACAAGTCTATATTTCAGCGTCATCCGTGAATACTGTGGTTAGTCTCAGTAAAAAAAAAAAAGAAGGCATTTCAGCTTGATATTGATCTTTTGACGCTCTGTATTTTTCTCATTTACAGAAGGGACATCTGTCATGCCAATATATGGAGTCATGTCTTTGACTCGTGGCTTAGGAAACATCCTTGCTGGCCCAATCTCCTCAGCTTTGATTTCAGAAAGCCAACGCCGTTTAAAAGGAACCCCTCATCCAAAAGAAATAGATCAATATACACACATGATTTCATTTTGTGGAATTATGTTCTTTATTTCTAGTTTCATCTCAGCATCAATTTATGTACGGAAGTTTTGCAAGCGAGGTTCCATGAGGAAGCTTCCGGAATGACTTCCTAACCTGGAACGAGAAGAAAAACTTCAGATAAAAGTAATTCTAAGACAATATTAGTTGAGGGGGGAAAACCTACAGTTGGCTTTTTTTTTTTTTTTTTTTTGTTACATTCGTTTTAGTACGGTAAACTTTTCTAAGCAACAATTGATTTATCAGTCCAGGGAGTCTTAATATGGGGAGTTTGTTAAGACGGAGTGAAGTGTAATAGTGACATTACTGATGATACATGCATGTAATATTTCTTTACTATTTAATATTAATCTGAAAACATGATAGTTGAAAACTTAAAAATGTTTCTACCAGTGTGAAAAAAGTAAGCAAAATTACTTATCATTATATGAAAGGTGTTGAACCACTCAAAAATAGGGTGTTACCAAGTTAGCAAATCAGCACTTAATAATAGGGGGTACCAAAGTATTCCAATCCACCTTCAAATTTTTGGCATTTTTATTTATTTTTTAGTGGTGTTTTTCACTATAATTTAGGGGTGTTTATTGCTGATTTCAATGGCATTTTTGGCAGCATTTTTCACTATCAATTAATGGCATTTTTTGTGTATTTTTGTGGTGTTTTTTTTTGGCAGCATTTTTTTCTGTCTATTAGTGGACCTTTTTAGTGTGTTTTGGAGGCATTTTTGCCATTTTTAGGAACATTTTTTGGTGTGTTTTGACGGCATTTTTGCCATTTTTAAAAGCATATTTTGGGGTTTTTTTGACAGACTATGACAACATTTTTGGTGGCTTTTTTGGTGCATTTGACTGCTGTTTAGTGGCATTTCTGGGGGAATTTCACTATCAAATTTGTTTGTTACACCAAATGGCATAACAGTTGCATAACAGTTGTGTAACAAATACATAACATTTACTATTGATTGCTAGGGGACATAAAGATAGTTATGTATTTATTATGCAACCATTACACAAATGTCACGCATTTGTTACACTTTGTGGCATAACAAATGGTGTTGGTAGTGTTTTAAGGTTGATTTTTAAACATTTGATATTGTTTTACTAGTGTTTTTCAGACGTAAATAGGTTGTGTTTTTTAAAAAGTAAAGTAAGTATTGATGTAAATTTCTGGATATTCTGGAACCAAGTCTAATCAAGTGAATCAAACAAAGAGATACTATTTATCTTCTATGTCTTCACTCTCACCCTCTTCACTATCTTCACTTTCCTCATTGTCCTCACTGGTTTATGCTATTGTTGAATCACAACCTATAAAGAATTTCAAATCTAGTCTAAACAAAAATATGAAAGAATGTACAAAAATGGTGTGAATCTTTCTTTGATCACCTAATTGGCATATCTTTTTTTAAAACTTATATAGTTAAGAAGAAAAATTATCCTAAAAAATTACCTGAAAATAAAAAAGTATTAGCAATTTCTGTAAATGATGAGGTAGTAGAAGTTTTCAGTAATGGATACAAACCTCAATTTATTTTACAGTTTCATTCTTTCAAAGGTGTAAAAATTAAAACTTTTAATCACTTAGTAAATCTTATCTTAATGTTATATCAAATGGCTTTGGCTAAAAAACCTTGAAAAATAAAGGCAAGTTTTGTGGGATTGTGATTGGTATTAGTTGGAGACCAGGATACAACAAAGGGATATCTTTTGGTATATTTGGTTATCAATGATCAAATTTCTTAGCTCATATAATAGGGGTTTCAAAAATAAGTATATACACCATTCAAGCACATCCCAAAAAATTACCAAGTAAGTCATTTTAATATGAAGTACACAAGTGAATAAGGGGTATACTTCAATAGCATGTTTGTCCCTTAACATGCAATCTGTTGATCACATCCAAGCCTCTCAAGTAATTCATCCCCTTAACTTTATTAGTCAGCATTAGGTACACACATGATCATACCTTAAAATGTTTCTTCACCTAATCCTTATGAGCTTATTTTTACACACACAGTACATGGTGGATCAAGTCTCAAGGCACCTTAACATCATAGTCTAACACTTAATTTATCCCACCCTTGATTACTCTCACTCTTATATTTTCCTCCAAACACTAACATGACTCCTTCACTTTGTCAACAGCTTCCAACAACTACTGATTCTCTAGCCCTTAATCTTTTGGTTGGGTCTGATCCATATTATGATTCTGAGTTTGATATTTTTTATATGAGTTCCCTGTTAGAGAACCACTACCTTACTTCCCCAGCCCCTTCCATTTTCCATCAACCACAATATACACTTCAAAAACTTTCTGAAATACCTGAAACCAGTTTTCAGCAAATATTCCAAACTACTTATCATGGTTATAAATACCTACATTATTTGATTCATGATCATTCTATTTACCACAACAATTCAAATTGCTCACAGAGAGACCCTGCAATACAAATCTCTGTGGCACTATGCCAATTTAGTTTAAATGGGAACAGTGCTGCCATAAATTGTCTTGATAAACTCTTCAGTATAAGTAATGGAACAGTAGATTTATACACCAAGAGAAACATCAAAGCCATCCCTTCACTTCAATCACAATTTATCACATGGCCCACTAAAGAGTTTGGACCGGAAAACTCACAGGTCATGCAAAATTAAGGATTCCCTGGATGTATTGGTTTTGTTGATGGAACAGCCATCCCTTTGAGCCCAAAGCCTGAAAAGGATGGAAATAATTATTTTGATTGGAAAAAGAGGTCACTTCTTATCTATATCTTACATATTCTTAAATATAATACTAATCCTCTCTTACTTTTCTTTTTTCAGGTATTCTATTGCTCTCCAATTGGTTTGAAATATAAATAAAATTTTTACTGCATTTCATGCCAGCTTTCCTGATGCTTGCCATGACTCTTCAGTTCTAATGGCCTAGCAGAATTCATACATATCAATCCAAAATATATCAATGATAGATAATACTGGAAATTCTCTTACAGTATCTTTCTTTCTGCCTCATTAGACCAGTACTTAGCAGACGTAAATTAGCTTTGAGTATCTGGATGGAGCTTAGGGACATCACATGGTAAATGACTCAATTTAAAACATTCACAAGTTGAAGTGAATCTCTTTACTCCGGTGTTATTAACACAATAGTAATTAGACCTTTTACAATGAGTGCAAGGAATGGAGTATCTCCTTGTAAGCTTATAGTATTTTGTACTATGCTCTTGTGAAGTAGATGATGATGATGGTAGAGATGTCATATTGAGAAGCTATAAAGGACTAGGTAAGATTTTTGAATTTCACTATAAAGGACAAGATGAAATCTTTGAATTTTTCTAGAAAGATACTATGTTCTTTTGGGGGAAGTAACTACTTTTATATATTCCACACATATTTCTGTTAATCTTTTTATTTTGAAATTTTGTTTGTTTGTACCGTTATGAGGATTGAGAACTACTTAGTTGGATGTTTTTTGGATTACCCACTTTCTGCTTAACATGCAAGTAAATGCATGTTTTATGCATTTTTAATCTTCAAAGGGAGATTTTTTGTCTTTTAAGTGTATATACATTAAAAAAAAATTACAAACAAGTCACAAAAAGAAAAAAAATGGAAATAAACTACCCTACCAAGTCATAAAAAAAAAGGCAATAATCTCCCCTGAAATTTACTCTGGGAGGGGGCAGGATTTCCAAATTATCATTTTTATTTCATAAATGAATAAATAAATTATTCAAAAAAGATAGTCAACCAAGTAAAATCAATGGCATTCAGAATAAAACCAGCCAATGAGCTCAGGTGTGACCAAAGCCAAAGAATACATTGATAAGGAATTTTATTGTGAGCTCATTCAATCAATTTATTTTTTGAATGACTACCTTTATACAGTAGCAAAGCCTGATAGCTCATTACTTAACTTTGATTATTATCTTTAATGAATGATTAATTATAAATTTTTTAAATAAAAGTGGATCTTTACAAAGACTTTATTTACCATAATTAGCCTCTCTCCCTGAAGCTTTACTTTTCATTGAACCTTCTTGCCTCACTTTACTTACCCTCTTTATTGAATTTTGGTTGATATGAAATGAGGAGCCAAAATGAGTAAAAATTTCAAAAGATTCTAACCCAGGAGGAGCTTGAGTTGTTTTATGGTTGTCTTGTGAATAGTTCCGAATTGCCTCCTCCAGACAATTCCTTAATCCAAAGTTAATAATATATTTGTGATTGGGATTATAATTGTTTTTGTCCATATGAATCTTTTTGTGAAGCCTCCATATGTAATAATAATGTTAGATGAAAAGATATAATCATCTTTCCGATAGACCCATTCCATATCTGTCCAATTGGGTAAAAAAATTTTTTTTAGTAAAAACTCTTGGAAATGGGCTGGGAATTCTTCCAGCACGTTTCTGAGGGAAAAAAAATCTTACCAAAATTCTTGGAAACAGTCTTGAAATATTCTGGTATTGTTTCTAAATTGATTTGAAAAAAAAACAAAAAAACATGTTAGTAAAAACACTTGGAAATGTACTGGGCATGCTTCCAGAACATTTCCAAGGCAAAAAAAAAACTTACCAAAACGCTTGAAAAAATTCTAGAAATGTTCTGGTACTGTTTCCAAATCAATTTTGAGAAATATTGTTAGCCAAAATTCTCAGAAATGTGCTGGGCATTCTGCCAGAATGCTTCAAAGGCAAAAAAAAAATTACCAAAAATGCTTGGAAACAATCTAGAATTGTACTGGGACTGTTTCCAAAGCAATTTGGCAAAAAATAAAACCACTAAAAAAGGGGAAAAAAAGAGAAAAAAGTTAGTAAAAAGAAAAACAAGATCAGCTACCACTCAGCTTAGGTAAGTGTTCAAAGGGGATTAAAGAGAAAAATGAGGAACATGTGAAGCCATGAGGAAAAAGAAAAAACCATAACTTGATGTAAGGGCAGAAATAGATGTAAAGAGGAAGAGTTTTGGGGAAATATGGAAGGAGAATTGCATGATGATTAGGATATGCACTGTTACTTGCATTCAGAACCAAGTTTTGAAATGTTATCTGAAATGGATGAATATTTAAATTTGTGCAGGAGTCCAGGATAATGTGTGGTTGAAGGCAAAGGGGTCTAATGTACAGTGGATTGTGGGAACATGTGTATTGGTGGGCTGCATTGTGTTTGGGGTTATAGTGCAAGAATAGGAAGTATTTGATGAAGTATTTGAACAAATTTTTGACATTTCTAACCCCAAATCTGCCATTTATGATGGCATCTTGGAATGGCTTTTTGAGACTGAAGTCCACCAGGAGTATATGGTAGTGTTTGACACCCCCTAATAAAACAATTAAAAATATGGGAAAAAAAGTAAAAATTCCCCCAAAACTTTTAAAGGTTTTTGAGACTCCTGAATTTTAATCTCATGCATTTTTAAGCTTATATCTGTGTTTCTTCACATTTAATAAAATATTTCATCTTGACACAAATATAAGACCAATTTTTTCCATAAAGCCAAACACTTTATTTTTAATAAAATTATACTGAAATTGAATATACCTTTGATACTCTATAGTGAGCTACCCAATATAATTTTTAATCCTCTTTTTGTTCTGTGCTAAACTTTAGACTGCCAAAATATCTATCTCTAATCATATTTACTTTTTCTATGTTAAGGTATTATATTTCTCTCCAATTAGTTTGTAATATAAAAAAGAAGTTTATTGCTTTTCATGCTGCCTTTCCTGGTGCTTTCCATGACTCTTCAGTTATTAAATATATGATAATTTCTCAAAAAACAGAGATTTAACTTGATGAAAATCAATATCTTCTTTCCAACCCTGTTTAAAATAGTGGTACATATGTGATCCCGGCATTTTGTGGGGCTGTTGTTAAACATACCAAAAAATACAAGTTCAGAACTCTCTTTCAAAGTATAAATTAAGGATTGGGAATGAAATTGGAATTTTTAAAGGTATGTTTGCTTCACTAAGGGAAGTGAGGATTCCTTTACATAACAAGAAAGAAATGAAAATTAATATTGATTGGATCATTTTACACTTGATACTAAATAATATCCTTGCATAATTAAAAGATTAATGGATAAATATTTAAAAAGATGAAGTTCCTGAACTACTCTCAAATATTATATAATCCTCTAGTTCTTCACCTCAACCTTGTGGAATGCATGCTAAAACTCTTCTTATCACTCTTGTCTATTTTTTAGAAACTGCTTGATTATCTACTATTTCTGGAATTATTACTTTATTTCTTCTTTTCTATCCCAATAAAAGTATTTTAACACATATCTTTTTTTCTTTTGTACATCATTAAACCTTTCTATATTTTTTTACTCATTAAATTACTGACCTTGAATAAATTTTTTCCTACTCCTTCTTTCAATCAACCCACTTATCAATCACCTTCATGATAGCTTCTTCTTGCTTAGTATCATCATATTCCAATCTACAACTCAAAAGAGTATCTTTATCATCTGAATATATACTCTTATGTTGTGATTGTTTTCTAACAAAAAAATTTCTGACTTTTAGTCATATATTTTCCTTTTCATATAACTACATAAAACTCACTTGGAATAATTATCTTTATCATTTTTCTGGAAATATTACCTTCTGTTGAAGCTACTTTATTGACAACTTTTCCAGAAAAATTATTTTATATAATTCACCAGCAGAATTTCTACATGTAAAACAAAAAGATATCAAAGATAGATAATGAAGTCCTCTTACATAATCTCTCTTTCTGCCTCATTAGTGTAGTATTGAGTAGATTTAAATTTTAAGCCTGGTTATTCTCAGGACTGAGTTATTAGTACTTATAAATTATGCTAAACACATGAGGTATACATGTAAAAAATAAATAAAGGTACACAAGTTGTATACATAAGTGAAATTTATAATAAAATACAATATATGCCATTATAACAACTTATATACATGCATATATCCACCTTTTATAAGTCTTGTGTACTTAAAATTAAGCTGGAATATGTTAGCGTAACCTTAAGTATAAGGCTAAATAATTTTTAAGTAGACTTAAAGCTGTTGTTTTCATTGTTTTATGTGAAAAATAAGAAATGCGCTTTAAATCAATTAAAAGTTGAATATATCTGCTATAGATTTAATAATAATAAATAGTCACATTTACAGATAAATTTGACTTAATAAAGACTATTTATTTGGCTAATCAAATGACAAAATATAACACTTTTCAAATTTGTTGTTTTTTATGCCAGAAATGGCTTCAGTGTACTGGCCACATACTGTGTCAGCCAGGCTGTCCCAGGAGCCAAGTAATAAACATACAATTTAATTGGAGTTATTAAATGACATAATAATTGCAGCCTATGTATATATTTTAAATTTATATTACATAATAAATTATATTAAAATATTATTTAATAATTAAAATAAATTTTATACTAATTTTATTATCATATAAATTAAGAATACATTAAAATAATTATTATATTCCATATAAAGAGGTGTTATGTGTATTTAATGAATAATTAATTTATTGCATGTTGATAATATAATTATATCTTATTAAATTATCTTATATTGTAATTACATTAATTTTTAAATTTAAATATATAATTAAACCCTTTTCATATTCAAAATTATCCATAATTATTGACGTTGTTTTTTTGAACCTTATTTGTGATGAATATTAAATGCATTATAATAATTATAATAAATTTAAAATCCTAAATTTGGTTCAGTAGAAAAATTAATAACTTGTTTCAACTAGTTATTACATAGTCAAAACAATTTATTAATTTTCTACAGACTAACACAAAAATTGATTACAATATTTTGTTGCGTTGTGGTAGCCTAAAGTTTAGTACGGCACCTAAATATGTAAATGGAGTTATTACGGCGTGCAAGATTGGCGTTATTATTTTTTATAAAAGGGTTTTATTTAATTTATTGGAGTTTAAAATATGAAGAAATTGGTCACGAGCGAATGCCTACACAAAAACAATTTATTTTACGGAGAAAACTTATTTTTTTTACGGTCTGAAAAATTTATAAGTATTAAGTCAAGTCACTCAAGAACCTTGGGAAATTTTTCCAGAATTTTTACTATTTTTCTTATATTTTTAAATGAATTTTAAAGTTTTATAGAAATATTTACGTTTTCAAAAATTACTTAACTTTGATGAATTTTCACGGGGTAATTAGAGCTGCGCAGACTACGAAAATTAGTTTGGTATGTAAACGGGAAGTAGCTCTATTATGTGTAATTTTTCTAGATTTTTTATTATAGTTTTAAGGTTCTAATTGAGTCCGGACGTCCGGACGGACTCCGTTCCGGCTCCGTACGGACTCCGTACGGACTCCGCTTTGACTCTGTACGGACTCCGTACGGACTCCGTACGGGCTCCGGATTGACTCCGTACGGGCTCCGGATTGACTCTGGAAGAGCTCTGGAGGGGAAAACTTAGGCACGTGACTAGGAATACTTAAGCGCTTCTCAAAATCGAAATTGAGGGGGGGGGGACACATCATACAGCTTAATCTTTAACCACCACGGTCTCATTTTTTATTACTCAACAAATTAAATAAATTGTAATACCCTTATAACTTTATATTTTATATATAACATTTTAGAAATACTACTCAACAATTAAAATAACACTTCATATAGGGTATCTTTAGAAAGGTCTTCATCGCTGGGACTTGATTATTGCTGTCTCATAAAAATTTAAATTATTATAAAAACATAAAAGTCAATCTTTTCAGATCTTTCACTGGTACACCTTAATTGTTGTTATCAGTATTTCTTTATCAACAGCCACTTTCTTTAAATCTCAATAAGTGTTAATTATTTTAGAGTTTCATTATTTTCATCAATCAGATCCAAGTAGATTGGTTAGCTTAGTGATTTAGAATTCCCATTTTGTTATTTTTATTGGAAGGACGGGGTTTTCAGCTAAATCCACATATCTCCTCCGGATTCTGCTTACAGCAAGGCAACTGTAAGAGTTTACCTTACCATAGTTGGCGCCCAACGTGGGGTTCGATTTCTCTAGCTTTCTTTAAAGACTTACTTGGATCAAGAACGTTATTAGCCTGCAAGAGGCTTATTTTCTGGAACTCTAATTGGATTTTTGTTATTGGCCTGCAAGAGGCTTGTTATTTTATCGATTGTTAACGCTTTTCATTACTTATTGGGATGTCTTCTTCTGCTGTTGCTTCTGGATCTTCTAACCCTCTTACTCCCTCAGTTAGAATTGTTTCTTGGGATGGCCCAAAGTTTGATGGGGAGGAGGTTAAATGGTTCATTAGCAGGTATGAAGCTGCTGCTGCTGTTGATGGCGCTTCTCATGTGGATATGGTGAAGCAAGTTAGGTTTTTTATTGCTGATAGGGAGGTGGAAAAAGAGGTTATTGCTATGCAGGCATTCAAGGACAAGGATTGGGTTAAGCTTTCTAAAGCTATGATTGATAGATGGGGTGTTAGGTTTACTATGATGGACCTCAATAAAATTGTTGGAGACTGGCAAGCAAAAGGTGGAGTTTCTTCTATGGCTGACTTCAAAAAGCTCTGTGTTCAGTTTGCTGAAGTGGTGGAATATCTCATACTGGTGGACGAGTTAGTGCATGAGAACCAAGCAAAAGATTTGTTTTGGACAGCATGCAGCAGGGATATTTGAATGGACTTCTTGAAGGATCTTTCAAGAAAAGATTTGATGAAGGAAATGCCTAATGGTGAGCAGAAACTGCCGGCTCTGGAGGTTATCAAAGAGAACATTCAAGCCCATCTAAAGTTATTGGCGTTGGACAAATATCAAGAGTCATGCACTCAATATGTTAGCAAGGTTAGTGAAGTTTTGGCCGAAAACAACAATATTATGGTCAAAGCCCAGGAGGCCAAGAAGGCTCAAATGGGATTACCTGCTGCTAAAGTTGAGGGTAATGTAGATAATAAGATGGTCGATCATTTGGCCGATTTAACGAAACAATTAAAAATATTTGTTCAAGAGACTCAGAAGGCCAATAAGGCCCCAATCGCTTCTTCGTCAACGTCGACTTCTTATCAGTCCAGAGGTTATGAACATCGAAATTATAATGGCAATAATAATGGTAACCGCTTCCCAGGCAATGGGAGAAATGGTGGTAATGGTGGTAATGGATATAGAGGTGGCTACGATCAGCCAAAGGTGTGCTCCTATTGCAATAGGAGGGGTCACAGAGCAACAGTTTGTTTTGCTCTTGATAAGGATATGGATGCTGAGCGAGTTCTTTTTGATGGTAAAGTTTATAAATTTCCTGATGGTTCGTTCATCAAGCCCAGTGATGGACAGTCTCCTTCTGATTTGGTCAGAAGAAGTTTAACGGCTGAAAGGAGAGCCAGATTTGAAGAGGTGACGGATGAAGATGTTAATGCCAAGAGTGGCAAAAATGGTAATGGTAATGGTGGTAAAGCTGACAAGGGCAAGGAGAAAGAGGTCAGTAAAGCCACATTTTCTACTTCTTTTGGTGGTTTAGAGCTGGCGACGGTTGCCCAGGTGGAGGGTAGCTGTATGGCTGGCGAATACGATGTTAATGCTGCTAGAAGAGCAGCTGCTACTAAGGCGAAGAGTAGCATTCAGAGCCAATTGAGGGCTAATCCTGGCAAGGCCAATAACAAAGTGAACCCTTACTCTAAGGACAAGAATTCTAGTGCTCAAACTGCCGCCAACAAATTGAACCCTTACTCTAAGGACGAATTATATAAAATGCAGAAGGGGATTGCTGATATGGGGCCCCCTAGTTATGGCAAGTTTGATTTAAATGGTGAGCCTATGCCAGAGGATGATTCGGAATCTGAGGAGGACGTACCGTTGGCGTCTCTACCCAGACCAAGTTTTAGCGGTCCCATCCCAATGGAGGGAGTAAGAAGGACTAGCGATGGATCAGGATTAGTGCAAGAAGCTGGTGACGGAGTTAGGGTTATAGAAAGTGAAGATGTTATAATGGGGGGTGAAGATGGCTCGGTTGGACCTCAAGAGGTACCCAGGGCCAAGGTTGTTAAATCAAAGGTCCAGTATGAGCGGCCAGTAGTTTCTGGTCAAGCTAATGCGATGGATGCAGTTTTGAATAGGGTGAATCAACTGCAGATTCCCTTATCTTTGGGGGAGTTATTTACGATTAGTCCGGTGCTTGCTGAAAAGCAAAAGAAGCATTTGACGAGGCGTCGGGTTTCCACTGGAGAGGTGGAATATATTTGTGAAAATGCTGAAAAGTTTGGGGAAGATGTAGATACGCATTTTTCCGCTCCCCTGGGTTACCTGGTGGTAACTCTAAATGGTAAAGAAGTAAAGGCCTTGGTCGATTCAGGGTCTCAAATTAATTTAATTTCATTGAAGCAAGCGACGAGTATAGGCTTGCCAATTAAAAGTGGAACTGGGGGAAACCTCAGAGGTATTGGAGGGCATGCAACAGAGCTGATGGGTACAGCTGAGCATGTCAGGTTAGGCATTGGTGGATCTGTTGGTAAGGTTCACTTTTATGTGGCCAGAGGAGCAGTCAAAACTGTTCTTGTTGGTCCTTTTTTGATGGATTTTGAGGCCAGGATAGGGTATCAAGCTGGCATGGGGATTAGTTTGGAGATCACTGGTGAAGATATGCGGAGGTTACATATGCGGTTAGCGCCTCCTGGAGATGAAGGTTGGGAAACACGGCCAGGGATTACTACTCTGTGCCAGTGTTGTGTTTGCACCAAGAAGCGGCATATTAAACGGACGGCTTCTGGTGAATTATGTTTGTTGGAAAAGGATGGATGCCCTCATTTTTTGGGGTAGCAGGGGCTGATCACTCTAATGTTGTAATCTCTCCTCAGGATGAGATCCCGGATTGCAATAGGTCAGCTCACTTGGAGATAATTCAAGTGGATTCTCAATTATTTTCTGTTAATATTACTTTGGAGTACAAATATGTTTTGGACTTTTCTATATGTTTATTGGATTTACCCGGTTTTTCTATTAAATTTAAAAACGGTGAAAAAGGCAAAATGGGCCAAATTAGGTTGGATAAAAATTGGAAGGGTATGTTTTGTGACCTCCAGCAAGAGGGTAAACTACGAAAATCTCATCAAAACTCGATTAAAAATCTCAGTATAAGTAAAACACAAAAAAATAATTTATGTGAAAATGTTATTCCGGTTCTCCAGCAAGAGGGTAAACTGCGAAAATCTTATCAAAATCCAATAAAAAATCTCAGTATAATTAAAACTCAAAAAAATAATTTTTGTGAAAATTCAATTCCGGTCCTCCAGCAAGAGGTTAAACTGCCAACTTTCTTTACGGGTGATTTACTGTTGGATAAGGGAAGCCAAGGTGTTGGAAAATCTGTTTATAAATTAGACGAGGGAAAGGAGAAAAGGGTAAAATTTAAAAATGAAATAAAATATTTTTCTAATTTTTCTTATTCCGATTCTGACGATGAAGAAGATTCATTTGATGAAAGTTTTAATGGCGATACAAAAGAAAATGTTTTACCTCAAGTTAATTTAGATGTGGACACAGCCAAATATAAGAAAGTAGCAAATAAAGTTCGACCTATTAATGAACCACTACCTGCTGAATTAAATCCACCTTTGAGAAGACCAAGGTTATCAAGAGATCCTTATGAAAGTCCCTTGGTAAAGAATCCGCCTGAATTTTCTGAGACGTCAAGAATCACTTTTGAGAGACTGGGCGTTGTTAATTTTGGACCTGATGGTTGGTTGTCTGGAGAAGAGAAGAAGTTGTTGTTGGATGTGATGGTCAAGTGAGAGAAGGCCATTGCTTTTGTAGAAGAGGAGAGGGGTGTGTTGAAGCATTCCTATGGGGAGCCTTACAAGATTCCTGTGGTATGTCATGAACCGTGGCAGCAGAAACCGATTCCTATTCCGGCTGCATTAAAAGAAGCCTATATTGAAGTTGTCAGAGAACGGATACGCACTGGACTGTATGAGCAATCAACATCAAGTTATTCTAGTCCTGTATTTTGTATCAAGAAACCGAATGGCAAGCTTAGAGTTGTTCATGATCTTAGGGAATTAAATAGGGTTACAATAAAGGATGCTGGGATACCGCCTAGTGCTGAGGAGTTTGTTGAAGCATTTGCAGGGAGAGTGTGTTATGGTTTGGGAGATATTATGGGTGGATATGATGAGAGAGAGTTACATCCGGACTCAAGGCCTCTCACTACATTTGATACACCACTAGGACGTTTACAGTTAACAAGATTACCTCAAGGAGCAACAAATTCGGTTGCAGTTTATCAAGCTCAGATGGCTTGGATCCTTCAAGATGAAATTCCACAATATGCTGGAATCTTTATAGATGATGGAGGAATTAAGGGACCAACAACCGACTATGATAACCAGGTGTTGGAAGAGAATCCCGGGATACGCAAATTCATTTGGGAGTTTGCAAATACTTTAGAAAGAATCTTGTTTCGAATTGAAGAGGCTGGTTTAACTATTTCAGGTTCAAAATTTTCATGTTGTGTGCCAGCCTTAGAAATATTAGGCCATGTGGTATGTAGGGAGGGTAGGATTATGTCCAAGAAGAAAGTTAACAAAATTCTGTCCTGGCCAAGACCCAAGAATACGACCGAAGTCAGAGGGTTTTTAGGCGTTTGCGTATATGTTAGAATGTTTATCAAGGACTTTTCTTCATTGGCAGCTCCATTGAGACGGTTAACGAGAATGGATGCAGACTGGGAGTGGGATGAAGAGTGTGAGAAGGCGTTTGTGAAGTTGAAGGAGGTTGTGGGGAAGGATTTAGTCCTGCACAAGTTGGATTATGGAAAAGATTCTGGCAGAATTTATTTAGCAGTTGATTCAAGTCAGATTGCAGCTGGGGCGGTTTTGTCTCAGATGGATAAAGCTGGTTACATCAGGCCAGTTAGGTATGAATCTGTAGTATTTACTGAGGTCGAATCAAGATATTCTCAACCAAAATTGGAATTATGTGGTGTGGCAAAAATACTGAAGAAACTTCAGCATATTTTGTGGGGGCAACATTTTGAGTTGCAAGTGGATGCGAAATCGTTAATCCAGATGATTAATTCCCCAAGTTTACCAAACGCACCCATGACGAGATGGGTAGCTTTTATTCAACATTTTTCATTTGATTTAGTTCATAAGCCTGGCAAGACTTTTACTATGCCAGATGGTTTATCAAGAAGACCACCCACTGAAGAAGATTCAGACTCAGAAGAGTTTGATGAAGATATACCTATTATCAAAGCCAGCACTAAAGGAGCTGAAGACTTTTCATACCTCCCCCATGAGGTTAAACTGGCAGGACTATTGTGTTTAGATTATGGAGAAGATGACCTCCACCAAGAGGATAAACTGGAAAATAGTTTTTATGTTAATAAAGGTGTTGGAAAAGGTGTAGATAAATTCGGCAGAGAGGAGGTAGAAGAAGATGTGGTGTATGTAGAGGAAGATGGATTGGTAGTGTGGGATAGTAGTAAATTAAGGAATGGTGTATATGTTGGAGAATTAGAGAATTTAAATAAAAGGGTGGATAAAGAGAAAGAGGTATTTTCAAATACGGTTTTCGAAGGATCCAAAGGTTCAGAAGAAAATCGTCGACATAGCTCAATTAAAGATTTATTTAGGGGTCAACGCTTATTGGCTCATTCATGTGCAGGTGATATTGGTGATAGAGAAGTCCCTATTGATGTTATATTAATCGATTTTCAAGATGAAGTCTGGGGTCAGACTGGTTTTTATTTTTTGTTAGTCAAATATTTGTTGACTTTAGAGAGGCCAGAAGATTGTGAAGACAATGAATGGGTGGCTATCAAGAGGAAGTCATCTACGTTTTACCTATCTGGTTGACGTTTAATGAGGAGGACGTATCCAAATCCTCAAGTAGTTATAACTCAACAGAAGGGGCAAGAATTAGTTTTGAAATCACTGCATGAAGATCTCGGGCATAGAGGCTTTGGAGAAACGTTTAGAAGAATTTCTGATCGATTTTGGTGGCCTGGCATGAAGATGGCTGTTAAACAGTGGGTTCAGTCATGCGAAGAATGTCAAAGACGAAGTTATTTAAGGCCAAAAGAACCTGGACGCGCGACCGGTGAATATACGCTCTTTGGAAGAGTTAGTTTAGATGCCGTTCATATAAAAGAGGGACGGTATAAATATTTAATTATGGCCAGAGATGATTTATCTGGTTGGGTAGAGGCAGCGCCTCTTATTAATTTAACTGCCAAAAATGTGGCAGAATTTTTTTTGAATAATTGGGTATATAGGTATGGGGTGATGAAGTTGGTAACGGTAGATGGAGGTCCTGAATTTGGGACAGAGTTTAAAGAGGCCGTATTGAAAGTTGGATCAAAGGTTAGGGTAGCAACCCCATATTATCCTGAAGCTGAAGGCATGGTTGAAAGAGGGCATCAAGTTATTAAGGATGCTTTAGTTAAAATGTGTGGGACAAGTGCCGAAAAGTGGAGGCACTATTTACCTTTAGTTTTATTTGCTGATCGAATCACTGCCAAAAGGACGACCGGATTTTCACCTTATGAACTTGTTTTTGGACAGAAAGCAGTTTTACCGGTAGATTTAGAAGCTGAATCATATCTTGGAGTTGACTGGGGCACGTTCAAAACTACTGAAGAATTATTGTGTGCAAGAATGATGCAGCTAGAAAAGAAAGAAGAATATTTAGAAAAGGCATATTCCCGGATGATGAAGATCCGAAATCAATCAGTTAGATATTGGGATGAGCGGTTGGCACATCGATTAAGGAAACCTTTGAACCCAGGAGATATGGTCCTGGTGTATAATAGGAGTTTGGAAAGTCAGTGGGGAAAGATGTTTGCAGATAGGTGGAATGGACCGTATAAAATCAAGGAGCAAGTTTCCAGCGGTTCATATGTGCTAGAAGAGTTGGATGGAGTAGTATTGAAGAAGAGGGTAGCGGCCGATCAAGTGAAACGGTTCTATCCTAGAGGCACCAGGAGTGCCGAAGTCTAACTCCGAAATGAGGATAAACTACAATTTCTATGACATTTATGAAATTATATGGATAACTCCGAAATGAGGATAAACTACAATTTTAATGACATTTATCAAATTTTATACCTCCGCAATGAGGATAAACTATGATATCGACAATATTTTATGACGACCTCTGCAATGAGGATAAACTATGATATCTACGAAATTTTATGGATTCCTCCGCAACGAGTATAAACTATCTTCTTATTTTTATCAAAAATACTTTACTATCATTACACTGCGTATGGGCGACGAAACTGTGATGAAACATAACAAAATGCGAGAAAACCTTCATTGAAAATTTTCAAAATTAAAAATTCTTAAAATATGGGTGAAGATAGTGTTGGAAAAATTTTAAAATTTATTGGAAGAAGTGTTCACAGGGGAACCTTCTTAATTTAATATTGGCAAGTGTGGGGGTAATTGATGGGCTGGCTGCTCTATACACAATTACCCCATAATGTTCGTTTCCAAAATTTTCCCTGTTTCTAGTTGAATCCTGGCTTTGTCTTTTAATTATAGGAAGTCCACTAAGACTATAAACTGGAACGAATCAAGAGACACCGCTCTCAAGGCCAGATTCAAGATTCTTTTTATTTTATTTTGTTTTTGATTTTTTTTATGTTAGATTGTGATTTCTTTTCTTTAATATATATTATGAATTATTGTAAAGGTGATGCTCACTGGTGGTCTCTAATCATTTTTATAAATTGGAGGGAGCCCACCCAGTGATCATCATTATAAAAATTATCTTCTAAAAACTTTCATTTATTTTATTTTCTTTTCAAATTCTCAAAATTGTGTAACCACATCAAGTTGCACTTGGATGTGGGTATGATGTCAAGGGTACGGCTCATCAAATGGCCGGGGGGCATCTTTTAAAATTTTATTTTAAAAAAAAAAAAAAAAAAAAAAAAAAAAATTATTATTACTTTTTTTATTTTTCTTTTCACATTCGTTTATCTTTCTTTAAAAATTAAATTTTAACTTTTATTTCAAAACTATCTTTTTTAAAAAAAAAAAAAAAAATTAAAATTAAAAAAAAAAAAAAAAAAAAATCTTTTATTTAAAATGGTAAAAAAATAATAATAATAATAATAAAATAACTAAAAAATAAAAATAAAAATAAAAATAAAAAAATAAAAATAAGTAAAGTTAAAAAAAAAAAAAATAATAATAATAAAAGGTATTTTAGTTTTAGGTAGTTTAGATGTTTATATTTTATTTTACAAACATTATTCAAGAAAGCTACATACCAGGAAGAACACCATCAAGGGTTGTTATCTTTTGAAGAATCGAAATTAGAAAATTTAGAAGGACCTTGATCGATTTCCTGGGATTCGAATCTTATTTCACGGTCACGATAGTGTTGAAGCCAGTTGGCTATTTTGAAAAGGTCTCTTAACAGTTGCTCTCTCATCCAAGATTCTGATCTATCAGAGGGCGGGTATCGTTGGAAATAAGCGATAAGGTTATTAAAATTAGCAAAAAGCTTTTCAGACACTAGGTGAATTGGAACTCTAGGGAAGCTTGGATTAGGTTCTGGTAGTTCATAAGCAGAATATGAAATTGGAGAACCGGTGGACGCTTATCAAATTAAAATATCAGCAAATTAAAACCTGAAGATTAAGAAAATAAAAAGAGACAACTAACCTGTGTCAACACTATCATGATCATAGATAAATGGCTTACTTGGTAATGGAGTGGGATTTTTTATGTTTAGAAAAGGATTTTTTATTTTTGATAGATGAGGAGGACTGGTGTTGGATTTGGTGTTTGAAGTAGATGTTCTGGGCCTTTTGGATGATACAAGAGAAGATGAAGACTGCTGGCTATTATAGGACCTTTTGTGCTTCAAGATGTTGGAAGAAGGAGAAGAATTTTTAGAAGGTTGAAGCATGGCCCTGGGAGCAGCAAGAGTTCTTGGGGGAGTAGCAGCAAGTCTAGATTGGAGAGAAGGACCCAGAGGATTAGGTGATGGAGAAAGATTTAAATAGGCTGATGGAGAAAAAGGGATGGGATCTCTAGAGGTTGATGGAATAGGGGGTGGAGTAGAAGGTGAAGAAGAAGGAAGAGGTTTGCAGAAGGCGGCGAAGCTAGTAGCAGTGATGGGGAAAGAACCACAGTTCAAGCCAGAACATTTTCTTTTCTTCTCATAGCAGGATAAACAGGCCCTGTTATAAGTGTGCTTTTGCCAGTTAAAAGAGAAGATACATTCCCTATGGGTGAAGGCACAGTATTTGCAAGATTGATCAGCTGAAGCAATGAAGTCAGAAGGTTTCATCTTGTTAGGAGATATTTTTTTTTGAAGAAGAAAACTTGAAACTAGGATGAAGAAAGCTGGTGGCAAAATCTGGGTTCAAGGATAGAGAAGTTGTTAGGTCCACCAAGACCTTAAACTGGACTATTATCAAGTGTTGGGTCCACCATGACCTTAAACTGGATTTCTTATTGATTAAATGTTTGGTCCACCGTGTATAATAGGAGTTTGGAAAGTCAGTGGGGAAAGATGTTTGCAGATAGGTGGAATGGACCGTATAAAATCAAGGAGCAAGTTTCCGGCGGTTCATATGTGCTAGAAGAGTTGGATGGAGTAGTATTGAAGAAGAGGGTAGCAGCCGATCAAGTGAAACGGTTCTATCCTAGAGGCACCAGGAGTGCCGAAGTCTAACTCCGAAATGAGGATAAACTACAATTTTAATGACATTTATCAAATTTTATACCTCCGCAATGAGGATAAACTATGATATCAATGAAACTTTATGGATTCCTCCGCAATGAGGATAAACTATGACATTTATGAAATTATATGGACGAACTCCAAAATGAGGATAAACTACAATTTTAATGACTTTTATTAAATTTATACCTCCGAAATGAGGATAAACTATGATATCAACAAAATTTTATGAATACCTCTGCAACAAGGATAAACTATCTTTTTTTTTATCAAATAATTTACTATCGTTACACTGCATATGGGCAACGAAACTGAGATGAAACATAACGAAATACGAGAAAACCTTCATTGAAAATTTTCAAAATTTAAAATTCTTAAAATATGGGTGAAGATAGTGTTGGAAAAATTTTAAAATTTATTGGAAGAAGTGTTCACAGGGGAACCTTCTTAATTTAATATTGGCAAGTGTGGGGGTAATTGATGGGCTGGCTTCTCTATACACAATTACCCCATAATGTTCGTTTCCAAAATTTTCCCTGTTTCTAGTTGAATCCTGGCTTTGTCTTTTAATTATAGGAAGTCCACTAAGACTATAAACTGGAACGAATCAAGAGACACCGCTCTCAACGCCGGATTCAAGATTTTTTTATTTTATTTTGTTTTTGATTTTTTTTATGTTAGATTGTGATTTCTTTTCTTTAATATATATTATGAATTATTGTAAAGGTGATGCTCACTGGTGGTCTCTAATCATTTTTATAAATTGGAGGGAGCCCACCCAGTGATCATCATTATAAAAATTATCTTCTAAAAACTTTCATTTATTTTATTTTCTTTTCAATTTCTCAAAATTGTGTAACCACATTAAGTTGCACTTGGATGTGGGTATGATGTCAAGGGTACGGCTCATCAAATGGCCGGGGGGCATCTTTTAAAATTTTATTTTAAAAAAAAAAAAAAAAAAAAAATTATTATTACTTTTTTTATTTTTCTTTTCACATTCGTTTATCTTTCTTTAAAAATTAAATTTTAACTTTTATTTCAAAACTATCTTTTTTAAAAAAAAAAAAAATTAAAATTAAAAAAAATAAAAAAAAAAAATCTTTTATTTAAAATGGTAAAAAAATAATAATAATAATAATAAAATAACTAAAAAATAAAAATAAAAATAAAAATAAAAAAATAAAAATAAGTAAAGTTAAAAAAAATAAAATAATAATAATAAAAGGTATTTTAGTTTTAGGTAGTTTAGATGTTTATATTTTATTTTTCAAACATTATTCAAGAAAGCTACATACCAGGAAGAACACCATCAAGGGTTGTTATCTTTTGAAGAATCGAAATTAGAAAATTTAGAAGGACCTTGATCGATTTCCTGGGATTCGAATCTTATTTCACGGTCACGATAGTGTTGAAGCCAGTTGGCTATTTTGAAAAGGTCTCTTAACAGTTGCTCTCTCATCCAAGATTCTGATCTATCAGAGGGCGGGTATCGTTGGAAATAAGCGATAAGGTTATTAAAATTAGCAAAAAGCTTTTCAGACACTAGGTGAATTGGAACTCTAGGGAAGCTTGGATTAGGTTCTGGTAGTTCATAAGCAGAATATGAAATTGGAGAACCGGTGGACGCTTATCAAATTAAAATATCAGCAAATTAAAACCTGAAGATTAAGAAAATAAAAAGAGACAACTAACCTGTGTCAACACTATCATGATCATAGATAAATGGCTTACTTGGTAATGGAGTGGGATTTTTTATGTTTAGAAAAGGATTTTTTATTTTTGATAGATGAGGAGGACTGGTGTTGGTTTTGGTGTTTGAAGTAGATGTTCTGGGCCTTTTGGATGATACAAGAGAAGATGAAGACTGCTGGCTATTATAGGACCTTTTGTGCTTCAAGATGTTGGAAGAAGGAGAAGAATTTTTAGAAGGTTGAAGCATGGGCCTGGGAGCAGCAAGAGTTCTTGGGGGAGTAGCAGCAAGTCTAGATTGGAGAGAAGGACCCAGAGGATTAGGTGATGGAGAAAGATTTAAATAGGCTGATGGAGAAAAAGGGATGGGATCTTTAGAGGTTGATGGAATAGGGGGTGGAGTAGAAGGTGAAGAAGAAGGAAGAGGTTTGCAGAAGGCGGCGAAGCTAGTAGCAGTGATGGGGAAAGAACCACAGTTCAAGCCAGAACATTTTCTTTTCTTCTCATAGCAGGATAAACAGGCCCTGTTATAAGTGTGCTTTTGCCAGTTAAAAGAGAAGATACATTCCCTATGGGTGAAGGCACAGTATTTGCAAGATTGATCAGCTGAAGCAATGAAGTCAGAAGGTTTCATCTTGTTAGGGGATATTTTTTTGTGAAGAAGAAAACTTGAAACTAGGATGAAGAAAGCTGGTGGCAAAATCTGGGTTCAAGGATAGAGAAGTTGTTAGGTCCACCAAGACCTTAAACTGGACTATTATCAAGTGTTGGGTCCACCATGACCTTAAACTGGATTTCTTATCGATTAAATGTTTGGTCCACCATGACTTTAAACTGGTAGTTCATTCATTGTTTTAGTCTACTATGACTTTAAACTGGAAAATTAATATCTGCAGGATAATTCAACATTCATTGGACCACTATGGCCTTATACTGGATTACTTGTCGATCAAATGTTTGGTCCACTATGACATTAAACTGGATTATCAAATTTATTCAATCTCTGGTCAAGCCTAGGCCTTACTTAGGAATATATCAAGATATTTATGCACTTAAACGATCTTTGGTCCACCAAGACCATAAACTGGCAATTGATTATATGTTTGGTCCACCAAGACTTTAAACTGGAATGTCAATCTTGTTTGGATAACTCAATTCAATCTTTTAATTTATCACTGTCCACTAAGACTCTAAACTGGTTATTCAATTATTTCTGGAATTGGGTGTTGATAAGCTTTAGGAGGCTAAAATTTTAGGTGGTGATGATGCTAAGGAAAGCATAATGGTTAATCAGGTAAAATTTGTGGCGCTTTAACATGGTCTAAAGTTAATATTATTATTGGAAGCCTGGCAAAAGTATTTTATGGGTTTGCTGTATAGCAAAGTTTGAAAATTGTGATGAAGGAATCAGAAGTTAGGATGGTAGTTGGATTTTAGGGAATGATTTTTTTTAGTGCCTCATAGTTAGGCCATTTTTTTGGTGTGAAGCTTGAAGGACCTTATGGCGAGATTGGAATCATAGAATTCGGCTCAGTGGGGGGCCCTATGAGGTTGGAATCAGGAGTATTCGGCTCATAGGAAGATCCACTCTCTCAATGCTGTGACAATAAGGAAGACTGGTATATGGGAGTCTGAAGGGATTCAAACCTTGCTCTCAGTAGTGGAATCATCACAAGATTTATATTATTTTATTTTATGTTATATCAAGCCAGAGAAGAAGAAACAACGTTTTTATTATAAAGATTTAAAAGAAGACCAGCTAAAACAAATTTATCAAATTATTTTATTAGAAAAGATAATTCTTTTGGAATTTCTCAACCACTTATGCAAAGTTATAAGAATGGGGACATTCTCGATTGGAGGGAGGATGTGGTAGCCTAAAGTTTAGTACGGCACCTAAATATGTAAATGGAGTTATTACGGCGTGCAAGATTGGCGTTATTATTTTTTTTATATATAAAAGGGTTTTATTTAATTTATTTGAGTTTTAAATATGAAGAAATTGGTCACGAGCGGATGCCTACACGAAAACAATTTATTTTACGGAGAAAACTTATTTTTACGGTCTGAAAAATTTATAAGTATTAAGTCGAGTCACTCAAGAACCTTGGGAAATTTTCCCAGAATTTTTACTATTTTTCTTATATTTTTAAATGAATTTTAAAGTTTTATAGAAATATTTACGTTTTCAAAAATTACTTAACTTTGATGAATTTTCACGGGGTAATTAGAGCTGCGCAGACTACGAAAATTAGTTTGGTATGTAAACGGGAAGTAGCTCTATTATGTGTAATTTTTCTAGATTTTTTATTATAGTTTTAAGGTTCTAATTGAGTCCGGACGTCCGGACGGACTCCGGATTGACTCTGGAAGAGCTCTGGAGGGGAAAACTTAGGCACGTGACTAGGAATACTTAAGCGCTTCTCAAACTCGAAATTGAGAGGGGGGACACATCATACAGCTTAATCATTAACCACCACGGTCTCATTTTTTATTACTCAACAAATTAAATAAATTGTAATACCCTTATAACTTTATATTTTTTATATTTAACATTTTAGAAATACTATTCAACAATTAAAAACACACTTCATATAGGGTATCTTTAGAAAGGTCTTCATCGCTGGGACTTGATTATTGCTGTCTCATATAAATTTAAATTATTATAAAAACATAAAAGTCAATCTTTTCAGATCTTTCACTGGTACACCTTAATTGTTGTTATCTGTATTTCTTTTCTCAACAGCTACAATCATTAAATCTCAATAAGCGTTAAATATTTTAGAGTTTCATTATTTTTATCAATCAGATTCAAGTAGATTGGTTAGCTTAGTGATTTAGAATTCCCATTTTGTTATTTTTATTGGAAGGACGGGGTTTTCAGCTAAATCCACACATCTCCTCCAGATTCTGCTTACAGCAAGGCGACTGTAAGAGTTTACCTTACCATAGTTGGCGCCCAACGTGGGGTTCGATTTCTCTAGCTTTCTTTAAAAGACTTACTTGGATCAAGAACGTTATTAGCCTGCAAGAGGCTTATTTTCTGGAACTCTAATTGGATTTTGTTATTGGCCTGCAAGAGGCTTGTTATTTTATCGATTGTTAACGCTTTTCATTACTTATTGGGATGTCTTCTTCTTCTGTTGCTTCTGGATCTTCTAACCCTCTTACTACCTCAGTTAGAATTGTTTCTTGGGATGGCCCAAAATTTGATGGGGAGGAGGTTAAATGGTTCATTAGCAGGTATGAAGCTGCTGCTGCTGTTGATGGTGCTTCCCATGTGGATATGGTGAAGCAAGTTAGGTTTTTTATTGCTGATAGGGAGGTGGAAAAAGAGGTTATTGCTATGCAGGCATTCAAGGACAAGGATTGGGTTAAGCTTTCTAAAGCTATGGTTGATAGATGGGGTGTTAGGTTTACTATGATGGACCTCAATAAAATTGTTGGAGACTGGCAAGCAAAAGGTGGAGTTTCTTCTATGGCTGACTTCAAAAAGCTATGTGTTCAGTTTGATGAAGTGGTGGAATATCTCATACTGGTGGACGAGTTAGTGCATGAGAACCAAGCAAAAGATTTGTTTTGGACAGCATGCAGCAGGGATATTCGAATGGACGTCTTGAAGGATCTTTCAAGAAAAGATTTGATGAAGGAACTGCCTAATGGTGAGCAGAAACTGCCGGCTCTGGAGGTTATCAAAGAAAACATTCAGGCCCATCTCAAGTTATTGGCGTTGGACAAATATCAAGAGTCTTGCACTCAATTTGTTAGCAAGGTTAGCGAGGTTTTGGCCAAAAACAACGATATTATGGTCAAAGCCCAGGAGGCCAAGAAGGCTCAAATGGGATTACCTGCTGCTAAAGTTGAGGGTAATGTAGATAATAAGATGGTCGATCACTTGGCCGATTTAACGAAACAATTAAAAATATTTGTTCAAGAGACTCAGAAGGCCAATAAGGCCCCAATTGCTTCTTCGTCGACGTCAACTTCTTATCAATCCAGAGGTTATGAACTTCGAAATTATAATGGCAATAACAACGGTAACCGCTTCCCAGGCAATGGGAGAAATGGTGGGAATGGTGGTAATGGATATAGAGGTGGCTACGATGAGCCAAAGGTGTGCTCCTATTGTAATAGGAGGGGGCACAGAGCAACAGTTTGTTTTGCTCTTGATAAGGATATGGATGCTGGGCGAGTTTTATTTGATGGTAAAGTTTATAAATTTCCTGATGGTTCGTTCATCAAGCCCAGTGATGGACAGTCTCCTTCTGATTTGGTCAGAAGAAGTTTAACGGCTGAAAGGAGAGCCAGATTTGAAGAGGTGACGGATGAAGATGTTAATGCCAAGAGTGGCAAAAATGGTAATGGTAATGGTGGTAAAGCTGACAAGGGCAAGGAGAAAGAGGTCAGTAAAGCCACATTTTCTACTTCTTTTGGTGGTTTAGAGCTGGCGACGGTTGCCCAGGTGGAGGGTAGCTGTATGGCTGGCAAATACGATGTTAATGCTGCTAGAAGAGCAGCTGCTACTAAGGCGAAGAGTAGCATTCAGAGCCAATTGAGGGCTAATCCTGGCAAGGCCAATAACAAAGTGAACCCTTACTCTAAGGACAAGAATTCTAGTGCTCAAACTGCCGCCAACAAATTGAACCCTTACTCTAAGGACGAATTATATAAAATGCAGAAGGGGATTGCTGATATGGGGCCCCCTAGTTATGGAAAGTTTGATTTAAATGGTGAGCCTATGCCAGAGGATGATTCGGATTCTGAGGAGGACGTACCGTTGGCGTCTCTACCCAGACCAAGTTTTAGCGGTCCCATCCCAATGGAGGGAGTAAGAAGGACTAGCGATGGATCAGGATTAGTGCAAGAAGCTGGTGACGGAGTTAGGGTTATAGAAAGTGAAGATGTTATAATGGGGGGTGAAGATGGCTCGGTTGGACCTAAAGAGGTACCCAGGGCCAAGGTTGTTAAATCAAAGGTCCAGTATGAGCGGCCAGTAGTTTCTGGTCAAGCTAATGCGATGGACGCAGTTTTGAATAGGGTGAATCAACTGCAGATTCCCTTATCTTTAGGGGAGTTTTTTACGATTAGTCCGGCCCTTGCTGAAAAGCAAAAGAAGCATTTGACGAGGCGTCGGGTTTCCACTGGAGAGGTGGAATATATTTGTGAAAATGCTGAAAAGTTTGGTGAAGATGTAGATACGCATTTTTCTGCTCCCCTGGGTTACCTGGTGGTAACTCTAAATGGTAAAGAAGTAAAGGCCTTGGTCAATTCAGGGTCTCAAATTAATTTAATTTCATTGGAGCAAGCAACGAGTATAGGCTTGCCAATTAAAAGTGGAACTGGGGGAAACCTCAGAGGTATTGGAGGGCATGCAACAGAGCTGATGGGTACAGCTGAGCATGTCAGGTTAGGCATTGGTGGATCTGTTGGTAAGGTTCACTTTTATGTGGCCAGAGGAGCAGTCAAAACTGTTCTTGGTGGTCCTTTTTTGATGGATTTTGAGGCCAGGATAGGGTATCAAGCTGGCATGGGGATTAGTTTGGAGATCACTGGTGAAGATATGCGGAGGTTACATATGCGGTTAGTGCCTCCTGGAGATGAAGGTTGGGAAACACGGCCAGGGATTACTACTCTGTGCCAGTGTTGTGTTTGCACCAAGAAGCGGCATATTAAACGGACGGCTTCTGGTGAATTATGTTTGTTGGAAAGGGATGGATGCCCTCATTTTTTGCGGTAGCAGGGGCTGATCACTCTAATGTTGTAATCTCTCCTCAGGATGAGATCCCGGATTGCAATAGGTCAGCTCACTTGGAGATAATTCAAGTGGATTCTCAATTATTTTCTGTTAATATTACTTTGGAGTGCAAATACGTTATGGACTTTACTATATGTTTATTGGATTTACCCTGTTTTTCTATTAAATTTAAAAATGGTAAAAAAGGCAAAATGGGCAAAATTAGGTTGGATAAAAATTGGAAGGGTATGTTTTATGACCTCCAGCAAGAGGTTAAACTGCAAGTATCTCCTTCTATTTTGGACCTCCAGCAAGAGGTTAAACTGCAATTATCTCCTTCTATTTTGGACCTCCAGCAAGAGGGTAAACTGCAAATATCACATCAAAATCCGATAAGAAATCTCAGTATAATTAAAACACAAAAAAATAATTTTTGTGAAAATTCAATTCCGGTCCTCCAGCAAGAGGTTAAACTGTCGACTTTCTTTACGGGTGATTTACTGTTGGATAAGGGAAGCCAAGGTGTTGGAAAATCTGTTTATAAATTAGACGAGGGAAAGGAGAAAAGGGTAAAATTTAAAAATGAAATAAAATATTTTTCTAATTTTTCTTATTCTGATTCTGGCAATGAAGAAGATTCATTTGATGAAAGTTTTAATGGCGATACAAAAGTAAATGATTTACCTCAAGCTTATTTAGATGTGGACGCAGCCAAATATAAGAAAGTAGCAAATAAAGTTTGACCTATTAATGAACCGCTACCTGCTGAATTAAATCCACCTTTGAGAAGACCAAGGTTATCAAGAGATCCTTATGAAAGTCCCTTGGTAAAGAATCCGCCTGAATTTTCTGAGACGTCAAGAATCACTTTTGAGAGACTGGGTGTTGTTAATTTTGGACCTGATGGTTGGTTGTCTGGAGAAGAGAAGAAGTTGTTGTTGGATGTGATGGTCAAGCGAGAGAAGGCCATTGCTTTTGTAGAAGAGGAGAGGGGTGTGTTGAAGCATTCTTATGGGGAGCCTTACAAGATTCCTGTGGTATGTCATGAACCGTGGCAGCAGAAACCGATTCCTATTCCGGCTGCATTGAAAGAAGCTTATATTGAAGTTGTCAGAGAACGGATACGCACTGGACTGTATGAGCAATCAACGTCAAGTTATTCTAGTCCGGTATTTTGTATCAAGAAACCGAATGGCAAGCTTAGAGTTGTTCATGATCTTAGGGAATTAAATAGGGTTACAATAAAGGATGCTGGGATACCGCCTAGTGCTGAGGAGTTTGTTGAAGCATTTGCAGGGAGAGTGTGTTATGGTTTGGGAGATATTATGGGTGGATATGATGAGAGAGAGTTACATCCGGACTCAAGGCCTCTCACTACATTCGATACGCCACTAGGACGTTTACAGTTAACAAGATTACCTCAAGGAGCAACAAATTCGGTTGCAGTTTATCAAGCCCAGATGGCTTGGATCCTTCAAGACGAAATTCCACAATATGCTGGAATCTTTATAGATGATGGAGGAATTAAGGGACCAACAACCGACTATGATAACCAGGTGTTGGAAGAGAATCCCGGGATATGAAAATTCATTTGGGAAGTTTGCAATTACTTTAGAAAGAATCTTGTATCGAATTGAAGAGGCTGGCTTAACTATTTCAGGTTCAAAATTTTCATGTTGTGTGCCAGCTTTAGAAATATTAGGCCATGTGGTATGTAGAGAGGGTAGAATTATGTCCAAGAAGAAAGTTAACAAAATTCAGTCCTGGCCAAGACCCAAGAATACGACCAAAGTCAGAGGGTTTTTAGGCGTTTGCGTATATGTTAGAATGTTTATCAAGGACTTTTCTTCATTGGCAGCTCCATTGAGGCGGTTAACGAGAAAGGATGCAGACTGGGAGTGGGATGAAGAGTGTGAGAAGGCGTTTGTGAAGTTGAAGGAGGTTGTAGGGAAGGATTTAGTCCTGCACAAGTTGGATTATGGAAAAGATTCTGGCAGAATTTATTTAGCAGTTGATTCAAGTCAGGTTGCAGCTGGGGCGGTTTTGTCTCAGATGGATAAAGCTGGTTACATCAGGCCAGTTAGGTATGAATCAGTAGTATTTACTGAGGTCGAATCAAGATATTCTCAACCAAAATTGGAATTATGTGGTGTGGCAAAAATACTGAAGAAACTTCAGCATATTTTGTGGGGGCAACATTTTGAGTTGCAAGTGGATGCGAAATCGTTAATCCAGATGATTAATTCCCCAAGTTTACCAAACGCACCCATGACGAGATGGGTAGCTTTTATTCAACATTTTTCGTTTGATTTAGTTCATAAGCCTGGCAAAACTTTTACTATGCCAGATGGTTTATCAAGGAGACCACCCACTGAAGAAGATTCAGACTCAGAAGAGTTCGATGAAGATATACCTATTATCAAAGCCAGCACTAAAGGAGCTGAAGACTTTCCATACCTCCCCCATGAGGTTAAACTGGCAGGACTATTGTGTTTAGATTATGGTGTTGATGACCTCCACCAAGAGGATAAACTGGAAAATAGTTTTTATGTTAATAAAGGTGTTGGAAAAAGTGTAGATAAATTCGGAAGAGAGGAGGTAGAAGAAGATGTGGTGTATGTAGAGGAAGATGGATTGGTAGTGTGGGATAGTAGTAAGTTAAGGAATGGTGTATATGTTGGAGAATTAGAGAATTTAAATAAAAAGGTGGATAAAGAGAAAGAGGTATTTTTGAATACAGTTTACGAAGGATCCAAAGGTTCAGAAGAAAAAAGTCGACATAGCTTGATTAAAGATTTATTTAGGGGTCAAAGATTATTGTCTCATTCATGTGCAGGTGATATTGGTGATAGAGAAGTCCCTATTGATGTTATATTAATCGATTTTCAAGATGAAGTCTGGGGTCAGACTGGTTTTTATTTTTTGTTAGTCAAATATTTGTTGACTTTAGAGAGGCCAGAAGATTGTGAAGACGATGAATGGGTGGCTATAAAGAGGAAGTCATCTATGTTTTACCTATCTGGTCGACGTTTAATGAGGAGAAAGTATCCAAATCCTCAAGTAGTTATAACTCAACAGAAGGGGCAGGAATTAGTTTTGAAATCACTGCATGAAGATCTCGGGCATAGAGGCGTTGGAGAAACGTTTAGAAGAATTTCTGATTGATTTTGGTGGCCTGGCATGAAGATGGCTGTTAAACAGTGGGTTCAGTCATGCGAAGAATGTCAAAGACAAAGTTATTTAAGGCCAAAAGAACCTGGACGCGCGACCGGTGAATATACGCTCTTTGGAAGAGTTAGTTTAGATGCCGTTCATATAAAAGAGGGACGGTATAAATATTTAATTGTGGCCAGAGATGATTTATCTGGTTGGGTAGAGGCAGCGCCTCTTATTAATTTAACTGCCAAAAATGTGGCAGAATTTTTTTTGAATAATTGGGTATATAGGTATGGGGTGATGAAGTTGGTAACGGTAGATGGAGGTCCTGAATTTGGGACAGAGTTTAAAGAGGCTGTATTGAAAGTTGGATCAAAGGTTAGGGTAGCAACCCCATATTATCCTGAAGCTGAAGGCATGGTTGAAAGAGGGCATCAAGTTATTAAGGATGCTTTAGTTAAAATGTGTGGGACAAGTGCCGAAAAGTGGAGGCACTATTTACCTTTAGTTTTATTTGCTGATCGAATCACTGCCAAAAGGACGACCGGATTTTCACCTTATGAACTTGTTTTTGGACAGAAAGCAGTTTTACCGGTTGATTTAGAAGCTGAATCATATCTTGGAGTTGACTGGGACACGTTCAAAACTACTGAAGAATTATTGTGTGCAAGAATGATGCAGTTAGAAAAGAAAGAAGAATATTTAGAAAAGGCATATTTGCGGATGATGAAGATCCAAAATCAATCAGTCAGATATTGGGATGAGCGGTTGGCACATCGATTAAGGAAACCTTTGAACCCAGGAGATATGGTCCTGGTGTATAATAGGAGTTTGGAAAGTCAGTGGGGAAAGATGTTTGCAGATAGGTGGAATGGACCGTATAAAATCAAGGAGCAAGTTTCCGGCGGTTCATATGTGCTAGAAGAGTTGGATGGAGTAGTATTGAAGAAGAGGGTAGCAGCCGATCAAGTGAAACGGTTCTATCCTAGAGGCACCAGGAGTGCCGAAGTCTAACTCCGAAATGAGGATAAACTACAATTTTAATGACATTTATCAAATTTTATACCTCCGCAATGAGGATAAACTATGATATCAATGAAACTTTATGGATTCCTCCGCAATGAGGATAAACTATGACATTTATGAAATTATATGGACGAACTCCAAAATGAGGATAAACTACAATTTTAATGACTTTTATTAAATTTATACCTCCGAAATGAGGATAAACTATGATATCAACAAAATTTTATGAATACCTCCGCAACAAGGATAAACTATCTTTTTTTTTAACAAATAATTTACTATCGTTACACTGCATATGGGCAACGAAACTGAGATGAAACATAACGAAATACGAGAAAACCTTCATTGAAAATTTTCAAAATTTAAAATTCTTAAAATATGGGTGAAGATAGTGTTGGAAAAATTTTAAAATTTATTGGAAGAAGTGTTCACAGGGGAACCTTCTTAATTTAATATTGGCAAGTGTGGGGGTAATTGATGGGCTGGCTGCTCTATACACAATTACCCCATAATGTTCGTTTCCAAAATTTTCCCTGTTTCTAGTTGAATCCTGGCTTTGTCTTTTAATTATAGGAAGTCCACTAAGACTATAAACTGGAACGAATCAAGAGACACCGCTCTCAACGCCGGATTCAAGATTTTTTTATTTTGTTTTTGATTTTTATGTTAGATTGTGATTTCTTTTCTTTAATATATATTATGAATTAATGTAAAGGTGATGCTCACTGGTGGTCTCTAATCATTTTTATAAATTGGAGGGAGCCCACCCAGTGATCATCATTATAAAAATTATCTTCTAAAAACTTTCATTTATTTTCTTTTCTTTCAATTTCTCAAAATTGTGTAACCACATCAAGTTGCACTTGGATGTGGGTATGATGTCGAGGGTACGGCTCATCAAATGGCCGGGGGGCATCTTTTAAAATTTTATTTTTAAAAAAAAAAATTTTTTTTTATTACTTTTTTTATTTTTCTTTTCACATTCGTTTATCTTTCTTTAAAAATTAAATTTTAACTTTTATTTCAAAACTATCTTTTTTTTTTAAAAAAAAATTAATTAAAATTAAAAAAAAAAAAAAAATCTTTTATTTAAAATGGTAAAAAAAATAATAATAATAATAATAATAAAATAACTAAAAAATAAAAATAAAAATAAAAAATAAATAAAAATAAAAAAAAAATAAAAAAAAATAAATAAAAAAAAAAATAATAAAAGGTATTTTAGTTTTAGGTAGTTTAGATGTTTATATTTTATTTTTCAAACATTATTCAAGAAAGCTATATACCAGGAAGAACACCATCAAGGGTTGTTATCTTTTGAAGAATCGAAATTAGAAAATTTAGAAGGACCTTGATCGATTTCCTGGGATTCGAATCTTATTTCACGGTCACGATAGTGTTGAAGCCAGTTGGCTATTTTAAAAAGGTCTCTTAACAGTTGCTCTCTCATCCAAGATTCTGATCTATCAGAGGGCGGGTATCGTTGGAAATAAGCGATAAGGTTATTAAAATTAGCAAAAAGCTTTTCAGACACTAGGTGAATTGGAACTCTAGGGAAGCTTGGATTAGGTTCTGGTAGTTCATAAGCAGAATATGAAATTGGAGAACCGGTGGACGCTTATCAAATTAAAATATCAGCAAATTAAAACCTGAAGATTAAGAAAATAAAAAGAGACAACTAACCTGTGTCAACACTATCATGATCATAGATAAATGGCTTACTTGGTAATGGAGTGGGATTTTTTATGTTTAGAAAAGGATTTTTTATTTTTGATAGATGAGGAGGACTGGTGTTGGATTTGGTGTTTGAAGTAGATGTTCTGGGCCTTTTGGATGATACAAGAGAAGATGAAGACTTCTGGCTATTATAGGACCTTTTGTGCTTCAAGATGTTGGAAGAAGGAGAAGAATTGTTAGAAGGTTGAAGCATAGCCCTGGGAGCAGCAAGAGTTCTTGGGGGAGTAGCAGCAAGTCTAGATTGGAGAGAAGGACCCAGAGGATTAGGTGATGGAGAAAGATTTAAATAGGCTGATGGAGAAAAAGGGATGGGATCTTTAGAGGTTGATGGAATAGGGGGTGGAGTAGAAGGTGAAGAAGAAGGAAGAGGTTTGCAGAAGGCGGCGAAGCTAGTAGCAGTGATGGGGAAAGAACCACAGTTCAAGCCAGAACATTTTCTTTTCTTCTCATAGCAGGATAAACAGGCCCTGTTATAAGTGTGCTTTTGCCAGTTAAAAGAGAAGATACATTCCCTATGGGTGAAGGCACAGTATTTGCAAGATTGATCAGCTGAAGCAATGAAGTCAGAAGGTTTCATCTTGTTAGGAGATATTTTTTTTTTGAAGAAGAAAACTTGAAACTAGGATGAAGAAAGCTGGTGGCAAAATCTGGGTTCAAGGATAGAGAAGTTGTTAGGTCCACCAAGACCTTAAACTGGACTATTATCAAGTGTTGGGTCCACCATGACCTTAAACTGGATTTCTTATCAATTAAATGTTTGGTCCACCATGACTTTAAACTGGTAGTTCATTCATTGTTTAGTCCACTATGACTTTAAACTGGAAAATTAATATCTGCAGGATAATTCAACATTCATTGGACCACTATGGCCTTATACTGGATTACTTGACGATCAAATGTTTGGTCCACTATGACATTAAACTGGATTATCAAATTTATTCAATCTTTGGTCAAGCCTAGGCCTTACTTAGGAATATATCAAGTTATTTATGCACCTAAACGATCTTTGGTCCACCAAGACCATAAACTGGCAACCGATTATATGTTTGGTCCACCAAGACTTTAAACTGGAATGTCAATCTTGTTTGGATAACTCAATTCAATCTTTTAAATTTATCACTGTCCACTATGACTCTAAACTGGTTATTCAATTATTTCTGGAATTGGGTGCTGATAAGCTTTAGGAGGTTAAAATTTTAGGTGGTAATGATGCTATGGAAAGCATAATGTTTAATTAGGTGAAATTTGTGGCGCTTTAACATGGTCTAAAGTTAAAATTATTATTGGAAGCCTGGCAAAAGTATTTTATGGGTTTGCTGTATAGCAAAGTTTGAAAATTGTGATGAAGGAATCAGAAGTTAGGATGGTAGTTGGATTTTAGGGAATGATTTTTTTTAGTGCCTCAGTGTTAGGCCAATTTTGGTGTGAAGCTTGGAGGACCTTATGGCGAGATTGGAATCATAGAATTCGGCTCAGTGGGGGGCCCTATGAGGTTGGAATCAGGAGTATTCGGCTCATAGGAAGATCCACTCTCTCAATGCTGTGACAAGAAGGAAGACTGGTATATGGGAGTCTGAAGGGATTCAAACCTTGCTCTCAGTAGTGGAATCATCACAAGATTTATATTATTTTATTTTATGTTATATCAGGCCAGAGAAGAAAGAAAACATCATTTATGTTGAAAGTTTAAGAAGACCAAGCAAAAACAAAATTTTATCAAGTTAGACTGTTAGAAAAGATAATTTCTTTGAAATTGTTCAACATCATTATCAAAGCTTTGCATTAAAATTCTTCTTTTCATGAGGTCTTCATGGTTATTAGCTGGAGTTTCTTGAAAATAGGCCAGCATTTTTCGTTTCAACTCATTAGTAAAGTCAAGAAAAAGATAGCGATGAAAATTTGGGTAATGATTGATATAGTCCGTCTTCACTCTACCAACATCATCAGTGTTGGTTATTTCGACAGCTAGAAGTTCAAATATGTTATTAAGTCATAGGTTTAGTCAATTTTGATTAAAAGTTTTTTTAGTAAGATAAATAGGGTCTTACATTTAGAGCCAGGAAACATAGTCTCAGCAAAGTTTGTTGGGGGTACTGGCGTTATAGGATTAGGATCTTGTGAAGGCAAAATTAGGCCGGGATCCGTTGATGAAGATTGAACTTTTGAAGCTGTTTTTGATCTTATTCGTTTTAAGAAGACAGGAATTTTGGATCGCTTTTTAGAAGTTGAGGGATCAGGGAGAGCTGCTGGTCCTAAATATACATTTGTTTTAGAAGGAACTATTGGCCGGTTGCATTTGACTTTTTTCACACGGCATAAGTCGCAAGCTGTTCTGCCAGGAAGATTAGGGTTGGACATTAAACAAGGTACCTGGTATCGAGCGCAGAGTTCACATGGAGCGACAAGTTCTTTGGAAGACATATTGATGAAGATGAATTTTATAGTTGATTAAAGAAGATGGTGGTTGAAGGTTAAAGATGAATATTGTGTTCGACCACTTATGCAAGTTTTAAGAATGGGGACATTCTCGATTGGAGGGAGGATGTGGTAGCCTAAAGTTTAGTACGGCACCTAAATATGTAAATGGAGTTATTACGGCGTGCAAGATTGGCGTTATTATTTTTTATAAAAGGGTTTTATTTAATTTATTGGAGTTTAAAATATGAAGAAATTGGTCACAAGCGAATGCCTACACAAAAACAATTTATTTTACGGAGAAAACTTATTTTTTTTACGGTCTGAAAAATTTATAAGTATTAAGTCAAGTCACTCAAGGAAAAGATGCTGGCAGAATTTATTTAGCAGTTGATTCAAGTCAGGTTGCAGCTGGGGCGGTTTTGTCTCAGATGGATAAAGCTGGTTACATCAGGCCAGTTAGGTATGAATCAGTAGTATTTACTGAGGTCGAATCAAGATATTCTCAACCAAAATTGGAATTATGTGGTGTGGCAAAAATACTGAAGAAACTTCAGCATATTTTGTGGGGGCAACATTTTGAGTTGCAAGTGGATGCGAAATCGTTAATCCAGATGATTAATTCCCCAAGTTTACCAAACGCACCCATGACGAGATGGGTAGCTTTTATTCAACATTTTTCGTTTGATTTAGTTCATAAGCCTGGCAAAACTTTTACTATGCCAGATGGTTTATCAAGGAGACCACCCACTGAAGAAGATTCAGACTCAGAAGAGTTCGATGAAGATATACCTATTATCAAAGCCAGCACTAAAGGAGCTGAAGACTTTCCATAACTCCCCCATGAGGTTAAACTGGCAGGACTATTGTGTTTAGATTATGGTGTTGATGACCTCCACCAAGAGGATAAACTGGAAAATAGTTTTTATGTTAATAAAGGTGTTGGAAAAAGTGTAGATAAATTCGGAAGAGAGGAGGTAGAAGAAGATGTGGTGTATGTAGAGGAAGATGGATTGGTAGTGTGGGATAGTAGTAAGTTAAGGAATGGTGTATATGTTGGAGAATTAGAGAATTTAAATAAAAAGGTGGATAAAGAGAAAGAGGTATTTTTGAATACAGTTTACGAAGGATCCAAAGGTTCAGAAGAAAAAAGTCGACATAGCTTGATTAAAGATTTATTTAGGGGTCAAAGATTATTGTCTCATTCATGTGCAGGTGATATTGGTGATAGAGAAGTCCCTATTGATGTTATATTAATCGATTTTCAAGATGAAGTCTGGGGTCAGACTGGTTTTTATTTTTTGTTAGTCAAATATTTGTTGACTTTAGAGAGGCCAGAAGATTGTGAAGACGATGAATGGGTGGCTATAAAGAGGAAGTCATCTATGTTTTACCTATCTGGTCGACGTTTAATGAGGAGAAAGTATCCAAATCCTCAAGTAGTTATAACTCAACAGAAGGGGCAGGAATTAGTTTTGAAATCACTGCATGAAGATCTCGGGCATAGAGGCGTTGGAGAAACGTTTAGAAGAATTTCTGATTGATTTTGGTGGCCTGGCATGAAGATGGCTGTTAAACAGTGGGTTCAGTCATGCGAAGAATGTCAAAGACAAAGTTATTTAAGGCCAAAAGAACCTGGACGCGCGACCGGTGAATATACGCTCTTTGGAAGAGTTAGTTTAGATGCCGTTCATATAAAAGAGGGACGGTATAAATATTTAATTGTGGCCAGAGATGATTTATCTGGTTGGGTAGAGGCAGCGCCTCTTATTAATTTAACTGCCAAAAATGTGGCAGAATTTTTTTTGAATAATTGGGTATATAGGTATGGGGTGATGAAGTTGGTAACGGTAGATGGAGGTCCTGAATTTGGGACAGAGTTTAAAGAGGCTGTATTGAAAGTTGGATCAAAGGTTAGGGTAGCAACCCCATATTATCCTGAAGCTGAAGGCATGGTTGAAAGAGGGCATCAAGTTATTAAGGATGCTTTAGTTAAAATGTGTGGGACAAGTGCCGAAAAGTGGAGGCACTATTTACCTTTAGTTTTATTTGCTGATCGAATCACTGCCAAAAGGACGACCGGATTTTCACCTTATGAACTTGTTTTTGGACAGAAAGCAGTTTTACCGGTTGATTTAGAAGCTGAATCATATCTTGGAGTTGACTGGGACACGTTCAAAACTACTGAAGAATTATTGTGTGCAAGAATGATGCAGTTAGAAAAGAAAGAAGAATATTTAGAAAAGGCATATTTGCGGATGATGAAGATCCAAAATCAATCAGTCAGATATTGGGATGAGCGGTTGGCACATCGATTAAGGAAACCTTTGAACCCAGGAGATATGGTCCTGGTGTATAATAGGAGTTTGGAAAGTCAGTGGGGAAAGATGTTTGCAGATAGGTGGAATGGACCGTATAAAATCAAGGAGCAAGTTTCCGGCGGTTCATATGTGCTAGAAGAGTTGGATGGAGTAGTATTGAAGAAGAGGGTAGCAGCCGATCAAGTGAAACGGTTCTATCCTAGAGGCACCAGGAGTGCCGAAGTCTAACTCCGAAATGAGGATAAACTACAATTTTAATGACATTTATCAAATTTTATACCTCCGCAATGAGGATAAACTATGATATCAATGAAACTTTATGGATTCCTCCGCAATGAGGATAAACTATGACATTTATGAAATTATATGGACGAACTCCAAAATGAGGATAAACTACAATTTTAATGACTTTTATTAAATTTATACCTCCGAAATGAGGATAAACTATGATATCAACAAAATTTTATGAATACCTCCGCAACAAGGATAAACTATCTTTTTTTTTAACAAATAATTTACTATCGTTACACTGCATATGGGCAACGAAACTGAGATGAAACATAACGAAATACGAGAAAACCTTCATTGAAAATTTTCAAAATTTAAAATTCTTAAAATATGGGTGAAGATAGTGTTGGAAAAATTTTAAAATTTATTGGAAGAAGTGTTCACAGGGGAACCTTCTTAATTTAATATTGGCAAGTGTGGGGGTAATTGGTGGGCTGGCTGCTCTATACACAATTACCCCATAATGTTCGTTTCCAAAATTTTCCCTGTTTCTAGTTGAATCCTGGCTTTGTCTTTTAATTATAGGAAGTCCACTAAGACTATAAACTGGAACGAATCAAGAGACACCGCTCTCAATGCCGGATTCAAGATTTTTTTATTTTATTTTGTTTTTGATTTTTTTTATGTTAGATTGTGATTTCTTTTCTTTAATATATATTATGAATTATTGTAAAGGTGATGCTCACTGGTGGTCTCTAATCATTTTTATAAATTGGAGGGAGCCCACCCAGTGATCATCATTATAAAAATTATCTTCTAAAAACTTTCATTTATTTTATTTTCTTTTCAATTTCTCAAAATTGTGTAACCACATCAAGTTGCACTTGGATGTGGGTATGATGTCAAGGGTACGGCTCATCAAATGGCCGGGGGGCATCTTTTAAAATTTTATTTAAAAAAAAAAAAAAAAAAAAAAAAAATTATTATTACTTTTTTTATTTTTCTTTTCACATTCGTTTATCTTTCTTTAAAAATTAAATTTTAACTTTTATTTCAAAACTATCTTTTTTTAAAAAAAAAAAAATTAAAATTAAAAAAAATAAAAAAAAAAATCTTTTATTTAAAATGGTAAAAAAAAAATAATAATAATAATAAAATAACTAAAAAATAAAAATAAAAATAAAAATAAAAAAATAAAAATAAGTAAAGTTAAAAAAAAAAAAAATAATAATAATAAAAGGTATTTTAGTTTTAGGTAGTTTAGATGTTTATATTTTATTTTTCAAACATTATTCAAGAAAGCTACATACCAGGAAGAACACCATCAAGGGTTGTTATCTTTTGAAGAATCGAAATTAGAAAATTTAGAAGGACCTTGATCGATTTCCTGGGATTCAAATCTTATTTCACGGTCACGATAGTGTTGAAGCCAGTTGGCTATTTTGAAAAGGTCTCTTAACAGTTGCTCTCTCATCCAAGATTCTGATCTATCAGAGGGCGGGTATCGTTGGAAATAAGCGATAAGGTTATTAAAATTAGCAAAAAGCTTTTCAGACACTAGGTGAATTGGAACTCTAGGGAAGCTTGGATTAGGTTCTGGTAGTTCATAAGCAGAATATGAAATTGGAGAACCGGTGGACGCTTATCAAATTAAAATATCAGCAAATTAAAACCTGAAGATTAAGAAAATAAAAAGAGACAACTAACCTGTGTCAACACTATCATGATCATAGATAAATGGCTTACTTGGTAATGGAGTGGGATTTTTTATGTTTAGAAAAGGATTTTTTATTTTTGATAGATGAGGAGGACTGGTGTTGGTTTTGGTGTTTGAAGTAGATGTTCTGGGCCTTTTGGATGATACAAGAGAAGATGAAGACTGCTGGCTATTATAGGACCTTTTGTGCTTCAAGATGTTGGAAGAAGGAGAAGAATTTTTAGAAGGTTGAAGCATGGCCCTGGGAGCAGCAAGAGTTCTTGGGGGAGTAGCAGCAAGTCTAGATTGGAGAGAAGGACCCAGAGGATTAGGTGATGGAGAAAGATTTAAATAGGCTGATGGAGAAAAAGGGATGGGATCTTTAGAGGTTGATGGAATAGGGGGTGGAGTAGAAGGTGAAGAAGAAGGAAGAGGTTTGCAGAAGGCGGCGAAGCTAGTAGCAGTGATGGGGAAAGAACCACAGTTCAAGCCAGAACATTTTCTTTTCTTCTCATAGCAGGATAAACAGGCCCTGTTATAAGTGTGCTTTTGCCAGTTAAAAGAGAAGATACATTCCCTATGGGTGAAGGCACAGTATTTGCAAGATTGATCAGCTGAAGCAATGAAGTCAGAAGGTTTCATCTTGTTAGGGGATATTTTTTTGTGAAGAAGAAAACTTGAAACTAGGATGAAGAAAGCTGGTGGCAAAATCTGGGTTCAAGGATAGAGAAGTTGTTAGGTCCACCAAGACCTTAAACTGGACTATTATCAAGTGTTGGGTCCACCATGACCTTAAACTGGATTTCTTATCGATTAAATGTTTGGTCCACCATGACTTTAAACTGGTAGTTCATTCATTGTTTTAGTCTACTATGACTTTAAACTGGAAAATTAATATCTGCAGGATAATTCAACATTCATTGGACCACTATGGCCTTATACTGGATTACTTGTCGATCAAATGTTTGGTCCACTATGACATTAAACTGGATTATCAAATTTATTCAATCTCTGGTCAAGCCTAGGCCTTACTTAGGAATATATCAAGATATTTATGCACTTAAACGATCTTTGGTCCACCAAGACCATAAACTGGCAATTGATTATATGTTTGGTCCACCAAGACTTTAAACTGGAATTTCAATCTTGTTTGGATAACTCAATTCAATCTTTTAATTTATCACTGTCCACTAAGACTCTAAACTGGTTATTCAATTATTTCTGGAATTGGGTGTTGATAAGCTTTAGGAGGCTAAAATTTTAGGTGGTGATGATGCTAAGGAAAGCATAATGGTTAATCAGGTAAAATTTGTGGCGCTTTAACATGGTCTAAAGTTAATATTATTATTGGAAGCCTGGCAAAAGTATTTTATGGGTTTGCTGTATAGCAAAGTTTGAAAATTGTGATGAAGGAATCAGAAGTTAGGATGGTAGTTGGATTTTAGGGAATGATTTTTTTTAGTGCCTCATAGTTAGGCCATTTTTTTGGTGTGAAGCTTGAAGGACCTTATGGCGAGATTGGAATCATAGAATTCGGCTCAGTGGGGGGCCCTATGAGGTTGGAATCAGGAGTATTCGGCTCATAGGAAGATCCACTCTCTCAATGCTGTGACAATAAGGAAGACTGGTATATGGGAGTCTGAAGGGATTCAAACCTTGCTCTCAGTAGTGGAATCATCACAAGATTTATATTATTTTATTTTATGTTATATCAAGCCAGAGAAGAAGAAACAACGTTTTTATTATAAAGATTTAAAAGAAGACCAGCTAAAACAAATTTATCAAATTATTTTATTAGAAAAGATAATTCTTTTGGAATTTCTCAACCACTTATGCAAAGTTATAAGAATGGGGACATTCTCGATTGGAGGGAGGATGTGGTAGCCTAAAGTTTAGTACGGCACCTAAATATGTAAATGGAGTTATTACAGCGTGCAAGATTGGCGTTATTATTTTTTTTATATATAAAAGGGTTTTATTTAATTTATTTGAGTTTTAAATATGAAGAAATTGGTCACGAGCGAATGCCTACACAAAAACAATTTATTTTACGGAGAAAACTTATTTTTACGGTCTGAAAAATTTATAAGTATTAAGTCGAGTCACTCAAGAACCTTGGGAAATTTTCCCAGAATTTTTACTATTTTTCTTATATTTTTAAATGAATTTTAAAGTTTTATAGAAATATTTACGTTTTCAGAAATTACTTAACTTTGATGAATTTTTACGGGGTGATTAGAGCTGCGCAGACTACGAAAATTAGTTTGGTATGTAAAGGGGAAGTAGGTCTATCATGTGTAATTTTTCTAGATTTTTTATTATAGTTTTAAGGTTCTAATTGAGTCCGGACGTCTGGACGGACTCCGTTTCGACTCCGTACGGACTCCGTTCCGGCTCCGTACGAACTCCGTACGGGCTCCGGATTGACTCTGGAAGAGCTCTGGAGGGGAAAACTTAGGCACTTGACTAGGAATACTTAAGCGCTTCTCAAACTCGAAATTGAGAGGGGGGACACATCATACAGCTTAATCATTAACCACCATGGTCTCATTTTTTATTACTCAACAAATTAAATAAATTGTAATACCCTTATAACTTTATATTTTTTATATTTAACATTTTAGAAATACTATTCAACAATTAAAAACACACTTCATATAGGGTATCTTTAGAAAGGTCTTCATCGCTGGGACTTGATTATTGCTGTCTCATATAAATTTAAATTATTATAAAAACATAAAAGTCAATCTTTTCAGATCTTTCACTGGTACACCTTAATTGTTGTTATCAGTATTTCTTTTCTCAACAGCTACAATCATTAAATCTCAATAAGCGTTAAATATTTTAGAGTTTCATTATTTTTATCAATCAGATTCAAGTAGATTGGTTAGCTTAGTGATTTAGAATTCCGATTTTGTTATTTTTATTGGAAGGACGGGGTTTTCAGCTAAATCCACACATCTCCTCCAGATTCTGCTTACAGCAAGGCGACTGTAAGAGTTTACCTTACCATACCGTCACCGGAAGCATGGGTTGCTTCAACCACTTCCTATTCCCTCTAAACCTTGGGAATCTTTATCGATGGATTTTATTTCTCAACTTCCTCTTTCTAATAATTTTGATGCTATATTAGTAATAGTAGATAGATTTTCAAAGATGTCTATTTTATTTAAAAAAATTACTACTGCTACAGCAGAAGATTTGTCAAAATTGTTTCTAGAATATGTATTTTCCAAACATGGCTTACCTAATGATATTATTTCAGATAGAGCCTCATTGTTTGTATCCACATTCTGGACTCAATTGTGTTGACAACTCAATATCACAAGGAATCTCTCCACAGCCTATCATCCTGCAACTGATGGGAAAATGGAAAGGGTAAACCAAATCCTTGAACAATACCTTTGAATGTATGTCAGTTACCAACAAGAAGATTGGACCACATATTTACCATTGGCCAAATTTTCTTATAATAACTTGACTCATTCTTCAACACGAAAATCTCCTTTCAAAACTGTTTATGGAAGACATTTTCAATTCAGCTCAATTCATGTAGGAGCTAGTCATCCTGCAGAACATTATCTTCAAACCATATCACGACTCCAAGAAGAACTTAAATCAAACTTGGAATTAGCAATTTGAAGGTACAAGGAACAGGCCGACAAACATTGACAATCTGCTCCTTCCTTTAAACCAGGCGACAAAGTATGGCTCGATGCACAAAAAATTTGAACAACTCAACCATCAAAGAAACTGGCTGAAAGGCGCTTGGCACCATTTGAAATCAACTCCAAAGTCTCTAAAACTGCATTTCGACTCAAGCTACCTCATAAATGGCAGTCTATTTACACTGTTTTCCACGTATATCTCCTGGAACTGGCTTGAGAAACATACCCAGGCAGGAACCAACCTCCTCCCGAACCGGTCAAAGTAGAAGACCATCTAGAGTGGGAAGTAAGTTGTATCCTTGATTCAAGAATGCACAAGAGGAAACTTCAATACCTCATGGAAGGGGAAGGCTTCCTTGATGACTCAGACAAAACATCCTGGGAACCAGCCATCAATGTTTCTAACGCCCCTGAACTCCAAAAATCCTTTCATCTTAAATATCCTTTAAAACCAAAACCTTAGAACTCTCATTTATTTTTCTCTTCTCTTTTTTTCCCATTTCTTTTCTTTTCTTGAAATTCTAAAACTTCTTCTCTTCTAAAAAATCCTTACTCTGTTTTCTCTTTTCTTCTTTCTTCTTTTCAAAAGCTTTTTTCAACCTTCTTTAAAAATAAATAAATAAACTAAATAAAAGTAAATTAAATTAAATTAAAAAGTTAAAATTAAAAAATAAAATAAAATAAAATAATAATAAAATACAATCTTAAAAGTCATTAAAATAAAATCTTAAAAAATCAATAATTCTTTTAATTTTCTTTTTTTTCTTCTTTTCCCTTATTTCTTTTTCTTTGAACTATCAAAATGTCACCGGACAACCTACGCACAAGGTCGAGGATGTTCCTGTAATTGAGATGAGGGATTTTAGAAACTTCTTCAAAGCACAGAGGAATGATTCGAGGAAATGATTCGAAGGTCACTCAAAGTAATAGCTATAGGTTTGAGGTTCGTTTGAGAAGAATTATAAACTAGTTCCAAGGTAATAATAATTCTTAAAATCTCACGAAGGGTTGGAAACTCAATAATCAAAGATTTAGGATTTTAGAAATGAATATTGAGAAAGTAAAAGAAAGATACAATAACAATGATTTAACTTTTAAGGATTTACCACTATTAATGTAAATACGATATTATAATTTAATTCTAAGGAATATCGAACCAAATACCCAACTCCTTTTATATCCTTTGTTCCTCCTTGCATTGACCTCCCTTCCATAGCACCATTACTAACAAACACTTAGACCCTCTTCACTAAATATCCGTCCATGCTCAATTTACCCCTTTTTAATTAATTAACAAAACTTTAATGAAAAACTACTACTGTACTATTTCATTGAACCTAGCGCTGTGCGTCGCTTATTGAAAAGGACTAAGGTGCCCCATTGGGAGGTTGACTAATTTAGATTTAGAGTTTAGGCTAGCGCAGTTAAATAGTAAGTACACAAAGGAAAATCGCAGTTGCTATGGAGAATTGCTTCCTGCGCTTCGAGTATAGATTTAGGACTCGATATTATTGATTTAATGAGTTGATTTTGCCTCGAGTGTCACGTGGCGCGTGACAGATGCCCGGGTATAAAAAACGCGAACTCCGTTGAGCTTGAGCCATCTTCCCACACTAATTTCCCTTGTCTAATACTTTTTTCCCTCACCTCTTAATTACTTATTTTATAATGAACTGCCCTACTCCCGCACCCATGCCTCCACACCCTAAAGCGGATGGGGTAATAATCACACGACAGTTTTCACAGACTTGCACGGCTTGTGAAAGCATGGAATATTTCTGTGTCGAAAGTACGGCGACTCGAGGCCCTCGCCAGAAATGCGAGTTTTGCCGTTGGCGGCGAGTGGCATGCGATGCGTTGACAAAGAATGCGGAAATCAAAAAATGATTTACAAAAACTAAGTTTTGGGTAGTTCCGAAGACCAAAGAGGTGGTCGAAGACATTTGGGATGTCTTGATCGAAGATGAACAATCGGTGGGGGAAAATGATAAGGAGTTGAACAACGAGATCTCAACCTGGGTAACCCAGGCCACAAGTTCGAAGCGAGGTGTCGAGGAAGAGGTCGATGAATTGGTGGAGGAGGATGAAGATGAAATCCCTGTTCCAGGGCGGGCACCCAAGAAACGACGGGTGGTCATCGAGGACGATGAGGAAGAGAGAGAGGTAGAGGTCGAAGTGGCGCCCAGGTTATTTCTAGAGCCTGACCCCATCTTCGAGGTAAGTTTTATTTGTTTGTTTTGAGGATGAAGTTACTGATGAGATTTTTTTTTTTTTTTTTTGTTTTAGACATCGAATAACCTTGAAGAGCCGATTGCGGAGCCTGCGCCGGTTATACCAACTGAGGCAAACCCTCCAGCCACGGAAGTAGTTGAAGATCCCGAAGACACCCTGGACCAGGTGTGGTCGAAGAAACCTCGTCAAGGTCGACGAGTAAGGTTCGCGGAAGAACTATGTGGGGAGGTCAACGCTATTATTGACGCTGCTTCCTTCGACGTGGCAGAGGAGCTATTGGAGATGGGAGAGGTGGTTCCGGTAGGAGAGGAGGAGGTATTTGAGAAATGCAGGAAGGAAATAAAGGTAGTTTTGGAGAAAATGAAAAGATTGGTTCGAGAGAAGTTAACAGAAAAGATTTGAAAAGAAAAGGAGATGTAAAGAAGTAGAGAAAAAAAATTGTATTTTAATTTTAATTTTATTTTATTTTATTTTATTATTAGTATTATTTTTTTATTGTAGGTGAATGTTGTTAATTTTATAAGATTTGAGAGAGAGAGAAAAAGAAAAGAAGAAAAACAAAAAAAAGAAAAAAGAAGTTTTAAATAAAAAAAATTTTAGAATTTGAAAGAGGAATTTTAAAGAAAGAAAAAAAAAGTTGTTTTAATTGAAGGAAGTTTTAGTGTTTTAAAAAGGAAAAATTTTTATGTAAGAAAAGAGGGAGAAAAAAAAAGAAACGGTTTTGTGATTGAGATGAGTTTGTTAAATTGAGGATTTTAAATTTTTTTTTTTTTTTTTTTTTAAGAAATTTTAGTTGAAAAGAGAGGAAGAAGAAAGAAAAGAAAAAAAACAGAATTTAGAATTTAAGAGAATTGAAAAGAAGATTTATTTGTTTCGAAGAATTATTATAGGGAGATTCAGGGGTTGAAGTTAAGTTTGAGGAAATGGTCCTGTCATACAAGATTTGATGATTCAAAGGAAAGAAAGTTTTTAAAAGAGAGAATAACTTTTTTGGAAGAGAAATTTTTGGAAGAGAATTTTAAATTTAAGAAAAGAATGTATTTAAAGAATTGAAAAAGAAAAGAAGGAAAATATTTAGAGAGATTTATGAGTTTTTTTATTTTATTTTATTATTTATGTTTATTCTATTTTATTTTATTTTATTTTATTTAATTTAATTTAATTTAATTTTATTTTATTTTATTTTATTTAATTTTAATTTTGATTTTATTTTTAGTTGGTTTTGGAGGAAATTTTATAGAAGGAGAAGAAAGAAAAAGAAGAGAGACAAAAGAAAACAAGGCTAAGAAATTTAAGAGATGTTTTAGATTTTAAAGAAAGAAAGAAAAGAAAAGAAAATTTTAAATAAAGAAATTTTAAGGTTTTGGTTTTAAAGGATATTTTGAATGAAAAGATTTTAGGAGTTCAGGAGCGTTGGAAACATTGATGGCTGGTTCCCAGGATGTTTTGTCTGAGTCATTGAGGAAGCCTTCCCATTCCAGGAGGTATTGAAGTTTCCCCTTGCGTATTCTTGAATCAAGGATACGACTTACTTCCCAATCTAGATGATCTTCTACTTTGACCGGTTCCGGAGGGGGTTGGTTCTTGCCCGGGTATATTTCTCAAGCCAGTTCCAGGAGAGATACATGGAAAACAAGGTGAATCGCCTGCCATTTAGGAGGTAACTTGAGTCAAAATGCAGTTTTAGAGACTTCAGAGTCAATTTCGAATGGTCCCAAGTGCTTTTCAGCCAGTTTCTTTGATGGTCTTGTTGTTCGAATGTTTCGTGCGTCGAGCCATACTTTGTCGCCTGGTTTAAAGGAAGGAGCAGATTGTCGATGTTTGTTGGCCTGTTCCTTGTATCTTTGAATCGCTGATTCCAAATTTGTTTTAAGTTCTTCTTGGAGTCGTGATATAGTTCGAAGATAATGTTCTGCAGGATGATTAGTTCCTACATGGATTGAGTTGAATCGAGGATGTCGTCCATAAATGGTTTCAAAGGGAGATTGTCGTGTCGAAGAATGAGTGGAGTTATTATAAGCAAATTCGGCCAATGGTAGCCATGTGGTCCAATCGTCTTGTTGGTAACTGACATACATTCGAAGATATTTTTTGAGGATTTGGTTAACTCTTTCTGTTTGACCATCAGTTTCAGGGTGATAGGCCGTGGAGAGATTCCTCGTGATATTGATTTGTCAACACAGTTGGGTCCAGAATGTGGATACAAACAATGAGCCTCTATCTGAAATAATATCATTTGGTAAGCCGTGTTTAGAAAATACATATTCTAGAAACAATTTTGACAAATCTTCTGCTGTAGCAGTAGTAGTGGTTTTAATAAAAATAGACATTTTTGAAAATCTATCTACTATTACTAATATAGCATCAAAATCATTAGAAATAGGAAGTTGAGAAATGAAATCCATCGATAAAGATTCCCAAGGTTTAGAGGGAATAGGAAGTGGTTGAAGCAACCCATGCTTCCCGTGACGGGGAGCCTTATTCCTATTACATTCGTAACAAGCTTTTATATAGGCCTTGATTTCCCTGGTCATACCTGGCCAGAAGAAATCCCTCGCTATTAACTGGTAGGTTTTATCAACCCCAAAATGACCAGCTAATGGAGAATCATGTCGACTGTTGAAAATCCATAATTTTATCTCATTGTTGTCGGGTATGACTACTCTACCTTCGAAGACTAATAGACCTGATTCAATACTAAATCTTTTGGCCCCTTGCTTCAAGAGTATTTTGTCTTTTAACCCTAAACAATGATCGTCCTTTGACTGAGCTTCGAGGATGTTGGATAGTGGATTTTGAAAAGATTGAGTTGTCATTGAATTAAGTTGATGAGTTGTTAACATTGATTTGTTGAAGATTGATTGCACATTTGCTGGGTTCTTGTCAGCAAATGCATCCCCCCGCTGTGGGTAAACGTCGTCCCGACGTGACAAGATATCTGGGACAATGCAGTTTTTTCCTGGGCGATAGGAAATAGAGAAAGAAAATTCAGACAAAAATTCAGCCCACCTGGCTTGACGCCTGGTTAAAACTTTAGAAGACATGAAGTATTTCAAAGCATTATGATCTGTTAAAATTTGAAAAGGACTATCTAGGCTGAGAAGAAAAGAACACCATTTTTTAAGACAATGGATAATAGCTAAAAGCTCTTTGTCATGAATTTCATAATTTAATTCTGCGGCTATGAGTTTGCGTGACTCAAAAGCAACAGGATGAAACAAATTTGTTTCAGGATTTAATTGGGAGATGACCCCTGCAATAGCATAATCGCTTGCATCTGTCTCAACTATTGTCGAGGCAGAAGGATCAAAATGTCAAAGAATTGGGGCTGTGGTGAACGCCGTTTTTAGTGCTTCGAATTCCTTTCGTGCTGTAGAAGTAAAAACAAAAGGAATATCTTTTCTAAGAAGAGAAGTAAGATTGGAAATAGTTTTAGAGTAATCTTTAATAAATCATCTATAGAAGTTTGCAAAACCCAAAAATCCTTGGAGTGATTTAATTTTTTTTGGCTCAGGCCATTCCAGGATTTTCTGGACTTTTTTGTCATCCATGACTAAACCGTCAGTGGACAACGTAAAGCCCAAAAAATCAATTGATTTGAGGTGGAATTCGCATTTATTATACTTGGCGTAGAGACCATGATCTCAAAGACGATTTAGGACCTGTCGAACATGATGAATATGTTCATCCAGTGTTTTCGAGAATATTAAAATATCATCTAAATAGAAGACTACAAATTGTTCAACAACATCTTGAAAGATATCATTTACAAAAGTTTGAAAAGTTGAAGGTGCGTTACATAATCCAAAAGGCATAACTAAATATTCAAAACTACCAAATCTAGTGCGCATTGCAGTCAGTGGTTCATGACCTTCCGCAACGCAAATAAGATTGTAAGCGCCTCTAAGATCAATTTTAGAAAAGAAATTAGCACCATTGAAAAGGGTAACAAGTAATGACATAGGAGGAACAGGATATGCATTCTTCTTAGTGACTGTGTTGAGCTTTCTATAGTCAACACACAACCTAAGACTTCCGTCTTTCTTTTTTACAAAGAGGACAGGGGAGCCGGTTGGAGATTTACTGGCTCTGATGAAACCTTTGGCTACATTCTCTGCAATGTAGTCTCGAAGAACTTGAGATTCGTCCTTCGATAAAGAATAGACAGGACCTGCGGGAGGTACTGGGACTATTAACTCTATTTGATGGTCATAGGGTCGATGAGGTGGTAACTTATTGGCCTTGCAGATTGAGAAAACATCGAGGAAATCATGGTAGATTTCCGGTAGAGTTGATTTGATGGCTTCAACGTTGATTTGGTTGTCCTCTTCATCTTTGAGAGAATCTGTTGAGGGGCTACCTCTATTGAGAGAGCAGAATTCAATTACTTCGAGGCAATTTAAATCTTCTTCGAGTGAAGTCATCGAGCTAGAAGGGTTAGCCAATTGCTCATTTAAAGAAGGATCAGATGCTTGCAAGTCATCTGGCAGAGACTTGTCCTCTAGCGGGACGTTGTCAGGCGGGTTGTTTAACTCCCTATTGACCTGCATTGAAGAATCAGAAATATACTTAGAGCGTGGGGTGATCAATCCCCTAGTCCAATCAATTTCGGGATTCCAATGCGTTAAAAAGTCATGGCCAAGAATGGTATCGTCCATCCTTGGGGCGTCCAAGACTGATAATTCCCACTCAAAGGGGGGAAAGTTCGGAAAGTTGAAAACCCATAAAACTTTCTTACTTACCCAATATTTGGGTTCCTCTGATTCGACCAAATAGATGGGAGTTCAATTGATATCTGTAAATGTTAGTTGAAGCTTTTCGGCAAAAGATAAACTAACAAAAGAAATTGAAGCTCCAGAGTCTATAAGACAACTGAAGGGGATATCCTCCTTAAAAAGAATGAATCTCAAGCGGTTTAAGGCAACTCCAGTCCTTAAGACATGGAGGTTCTGTGCACTGGGAGAGTTAAGATAGTTTGCTTTGCACACAAGTAAACTATCTACTAGTTTTTTGACTTCGAACTAGTACCTTCTCTTTTCTTCAACTTTACACAGTCTTCCAACTTGTGTTTACCCCCACAATACATACATAACCCATTATCTTCTCGTCTCTTCCTCTCAGCTTCTTTAAGTTCCCCTTTAGGATCCAGTACTTTGCTGATATCGCCTGGGGTCGAGCCTTTTGGTCGAGGTTTATCCTTTCCCTTATTGGGTTTGGATTGAGTCAAGGAGGATTGATTTGGTCGTGGGTGTGAAGAAGGTCCCGATTTAAAATTTAGGCCTTGAGATTTGTTGGCATATCGACGATGTTGAAGTCGTCCTTGATAAACGCCGTCAAGTTTGAGGGTTCGATCCATTAAGTCCATTAAAGTAGTCATCTTCTGACCATGAAGATTTAATTGATCTAGAATCCTCAAAGGAAGTCCTTTCTTGAAATGATACTTAAGGGCAGCATCATTCCATTCTACTCGAGTTTGAAGTGCTCTGAAGTTCTAGATATATTCAGAAGCTTTACCATTATCACTCATGCGAAGAAAATCAAGTTCAATTTCCGCGTTGTCCGTTTCATTAGGGTCCCCAAACAACGTAAAAAGTTGGTCCTCGAATTTTTCCCAATTATTGATAAGTAAGTGGGTTTCTGTCGAAGAAAGCATGAGTAGATAAGCTTCAAACCATCTTGCTGCTTTCCCGGCTAGGAATGAAGAAGCATAAACAACCTTTGATTGGTCGCTGTTAAAGGTTTGAGGGTCATTATGGAACAGTAGCTTTCAGGTTTGCAAGAAGGGTCGCAATCTGTCAGGGTGATCTCCGTCGAATTTGTCAGGAGATTTCATAGAAGGAGTTTTGAACTTAGATCCCTCTGAAGACGTTGGATTTGAAAGGGTTTTCATGAAAAGTCTCATGAAATCCTCCAGAGAGTTAGTTGGTCCTGGTTCTGAGGATTGGCCAGAAGGGTGATTGGCAGGGGCGGATGGTGCCTCATGCATTGTATCCTCTCCTTCTTCTTCATCACTAAAATCCTCAAAATCTTGTGGAATGTCTTCTACAGATTGAACTGAATGTTTCCGTTCCCTAAGGTTGAGTGGTTCCAAAGAGTGAGTGCGAGAAACAGACCTTGTGGCTGTTGGTCTGCCTCTAGCGCGAGCTCTAGTAGTAGCGCCCGTAGGAGGAGTGCGTTGAACAGGTGCCATTTAAATTTTAGAAACGCCTAAAAGGACGTAGTAGTGCAAAGAATGCGAACTACGGAGAATTAAATTATACTGTCACCGGACGACCTACGCACAAGGTCGAGGATGTTCCTGTAAGTGAGATGAGGGATTTTAGAAACTTCTTTGAAGCACAGAGGAATGATTCGAGGAAATGATTCGAAGGTCACTCGAAGTAATAGCTATAGGTTCGAGGTTCGTTCGAGAAGAATTATAAACTAGTTCCAAGGTAATAATAATTCTTAAAATCTCACGAAGGGTTGGAAACTCAATAATCAAAGATTTAGGATTTTAGAAATGAATATTGAGAAAGTAAAAGAAAGATACAATAACAATGATTTAACTTTTAAGGATTTACCACTATTAATGTAAATACAATATTATAATTTAATTCTAAGGAATATCGAACCAAATACCCAACTCCTTTTATATCCTTTGTTCCTCCTCGCATTGACCTCCCTTCCATCGCACCATTCCCATTCCATTGACCATTACTAACAAAAACTTAGACCCTCTTCACTAAATATCCTTCCATGCTCAATTTACCGCTTTTTAATTAATTAACAAAACTTTAATGAAAAACTACTACTGTACTATTTCATTGAACCTAGTGCTGTGCGTTGCTTATTGAAAAGGACTAAGGTACCCCATTGGGAGGTTGACTAATTTAGATTTGGAGTTTAGGCTAGCGCAGTTAAATAGTAAGTACACAAAGGAAAATCGCAGTTGCTATGGAGAATTGCTTCCTGCGCTTCGAGTATAGATTTAGGACTCGATATTATTGATTTAATGAGTTGATTTCGCCTCGAGTGTCACGTGGCGCGTGGCACAAAATTTCTCACAAACTCAATACGACAATATTTCTCAAACTTCACTTCAACCTTTAAATTTTTTTTTTAATTCTTCGAACAAATTACTTCTTTCTTTCAAATTTTTTCAAATTTATTTTTTCTTCTTTCTTTTCAAAATAACCCAAATACCTCAAAACTTCAATAAATAAAACTTTCACAAATAAAAAAATTTTCTCCCACTAAATTTTTTATTTCAAACAAAATTGTTTCAATCAACTATTTTTTTTCTTACTTAAATTTTTCTTTTCAAAACTTAAACTAAAATTTCCTCAGTTAAAAATTCTTTGTTTCCTTCTTTCATTCAAATTTTCTTCTTTCAAAATTTAAAACAAAAATTTATTCAAATCTTTTCTTTTTCCTTTTTTCTTTTTATTTCTCAAAATCTTATAAAATATATATCAAAATTTCAATTAAAACAACAAAATAAAATAAATAACTAAATACAAAAATTGCTTTCTACTTTTCTCCTTCCCTCTTTCTTTCTTTTTTCTCCTTCCATTTCAAACTTTCTCCTGTATTTTCTCCCAAACCAATTTCTTCATTTTTTCCAAAACCACCCTTATTTCCTTCCTGCATTTGTCAAATACCTCCTCCTCTCCTACTGGTACCACCTCTCCAATCTCCAGCAATTCTTCTTCCACATTGAAGGAGGGGGCACTGACAATCTTGTCAACCTCCCCACTCAAATCTTGGATGAATCAAGCTTGTCAACCCTGCCGAGGTTTCTTGGACCATACCTGGTCAAGATTTTCCTCATTGTCCTCCCTTGAATCAATCACTGGTTGATCTTCCTCAACTGGCAGCAATGGAGCAGCTTCCACAATTGGAGCTTCTGCAATAACATCTGAATTCTAAAAACATACAGTCATCAGTAACAAAATTTTTTAAAATAAAAGAAAAGCAGACTTACTTCGAAAGATGGCTCAGCTTCTAAAAATAATTTTGGGGTGACTTCCACCGTCACTTCCTTCTCCTCTTCTTCATCTTGGATGACCATCCACCGCTTCTTCGGCATCTGCCTCAAAATGGGAACTTCTTCCTCAACCTCTTCAACCAACTGATCTACCTCCTCTTCCACCCCTCGTTTTTTACCTGTGGCCTGGGTTACCCAGGCTGCCACGGTATCTTTGACCTCCTCCTCAATCTCTTCCACTGAATGATTGTCCCCGACCAACACGTCACAGATATCTTTGACCACCTCTTTGGTCTTTGGTATTACCCAGTATTTAGTTTTTGTAAAAGGTTGTTTGATGTCTGCATTTTTTGATAGGGCATCACACGTCACCCGTCTCCAGCGGCAAAACTCGCGTTTCTGGCGAGGACCTCTTGTAGCTGTGCTTTCAATGCAGAAATATTCCATTGATTTGCAGGCTGTGCAGGCTTGAGAATATTGCCGAGTAATGATTCCACCATCCGCTTTAGGGTGTGGAGGCATGGTAGTTAGGGTAGGACAAGTCGACATAAATAAATATAAAAATAATTAAAAGAAGAGATGAGAGAAAGTAGTGTGGGAAAAATATGTCTCACGCTCAACGGAGCTCGCCTTTTATACCTGGGAATCTTTCACACGCCACATGACACTTGAGGCAAAAGCAGCTCATCAAATCAATAATACAGAGGTCTAAATCCATACTTGAAGCGCAGAAAGCAATTCTACATAACAACTTCAACTTTCCTTTGTGTATTCACTATTCAACTGTGCTAGTCTAAACTTTAAATCTAAATTAGTCAATCTCTCAATAGTGTGTTTTAGTCTTTTCCTCAATAAGCAACACACAGTGCAATAGTTAATATAATAGTCCGCTAAAAGGTTTATTAAGTATCTGTGGGTTATTAAAAGGGGTAGTGAGCATGGATGGGATGGTTAGTGGAGGATTAAAGGGTTAACAGATGTTAGTGAGGAGGGTCCAGGTGTAACAGGTGTAATTTTGGTGGCCTGTGGTGTGTGGGATAATGGATGGATATGAGGTCAATGCAAGGAAGAGTAATGGATATATAAGGTGTTGGATTCCGTTTTGATATTCCTTTATAATTATATTATAAAACGTTTATATAGTTAATAGTGGTAAAGGTTTAGGTTAAATCATTATTATTGTACATTTCCTTATTTTTCTCAGTAATCATTTCTAAATCTTAAATCTTTGATTATTGAGTTTCCAACCCTTTGTGAGATCTTAAGAAGATTAATATTACCTTTAAATTATATTAGAATTCTTATTGAACATATCTTGAAGCAGTAGTTCTTCCTTCAAGCCATCTTCGAATCACTTCCTCGAGTATTTCCTCTGTACTTCGAAGAAGTCTCTAAACGCCTTCTTCCATCTCACTTTCCCAGGAACACCCTTGACCTTGTGCATAGGTTGTCCGGTGACAGATACTTAAAATTGTGTCACCTTGGTCAAAGCTCTAAATTTGACTTATAAAAACATTTATAACAACTGGGAGTACACCTTCCTTGATAAAAGTTAAAGTAAGTTTTAGTGATTTTTCTTATTCTCAATTTTAACACTAATTTTCCTTTCTTTCTTCTGTAAATTTTTTTTTAAATTCTAAATTATTCCTTGTTGTAGGAATATGTAATTAGTTTATTTTACTATTCTTTCCTTTTACTTTTTTCACAAAAAACTTTGTTGTTAAATATTGCCCATGATTATTTGGTGAGAGTGAGATAATCCTATAAATTCTTAAAAATAATTAGATCTCTTTTTTGAATCTTCTTTTTTGAATCCTTCTGAGATAACCTTGAGAAAATAAAGATTTTCCCACATATTTTAATTTGTTAGTACCATATCCTCTTCAACCTAATATTCTTGAAGTAAACTCAGAACTTCCCAAGATCTTGCGCCCCTTAGCGCTAAATTTTTCTCAATTACCCTTGTTACGCTTTTATTCTTCTTCTCAGTAGTGTCCCTACTTGGATACCATCATGGGCTTCCTTCACTTTTATCATTATAGCGCCTATAAATAGGCCTTTTATTCTTTGCTTATCCCTTATCCAAAACCAACACTTTCACAAATCTAATCAGACATGAACCAATACTGTACCTTACCTAAAGATCAAGTTTGTATCTTTTGCTGCCGCTGTAATTTTAACTGTACTTTCTCTAAGCCTGATGGTATGCCTCTTTTAGACCTTCTTTAAAGAAATGCTTTGAATTTCATAAGACTTGCACCTTTTCTTATGAATGTCCTAGTTCTCCTAATAGCTATATCCAGCTCCCTTCTGGAGATACTTCTACTGCTTCTACTGTTCTAGCTAGACCTACTAGCACTACTTTACCATCTAATGAAACCTTACCCATCAATAGCAAGTCTCTTACTGTGTACTCTCAACAAGACATCTCCATTCAACCCAAGGCTGATTCACCTTCTTCCTCCAAACAAGAATTTTCTATGAAATCTTGTCCTACATTGGTGCCCAATTCTGTAAGAGTGCTTTTGCCTTCTGCGCAGCCTTTGAATTTACTGGAAAGTAACTTTATCATCATATTTTACTTTTATTTAATTATACCTAATGTTATTCTATCCTAAGGTTTTAACAAATTAATTTACTTAATATGGGTTCCTCAACCCCTTCCCTTAGTCCATTCAATGCAAATCTTCTTGCGCCTTTGCTTTATTTATAATGCTATGTCATCCTCCTATAATTGTGCTACTGCTTTCTCAGAAAACAAATTGAATGCCGGCTATAATCACATAGAAATGATTAGTCAGTTAATAAAAAAATTAGTTCTACTTCTATTCCTGGTTCTCCTGCCAGTCCTAATAACTTTATTATGCCAGAAGAGTGGAAAGGATTCCCCAGTAGATTCAAAGCAGACTCCAATTAGTCCTGACTTTTCTTCTAAACTCAATTATTTAGAGCCTTAGTTCTTGTACACAGCTTCCTTTGAACTATGTTTGCCCTTTTCAATTTTCATACATCATAACATATCATAATAATAATAAAATTATAAGAAAATTGTGTAGCACCTTGTAATGCACTTGCCTTTCCTAAAAAAAATAACACAAAAAGGAAGGGAGAGCACTGCTGGTGCTCCCTCTACTTTTTTTAAATAATTTTTCCCACCATAATCAATAGTTACTACTGAGATTTTTGCAAACCCAGGTATCTAAATTGGGTGCTCCATCTTCCAATCTTCTTCAACTAAGTTTCCTGTCTTCTGCTATGCGTACTGTAGCCTTCTAATTTGCCCAGAAATACGTTTCTCCATCCATTTTACCCCTTTCCTCATATCTCTTCTAATGACAAAAAATATTAAAGTCAAAACACTTACGTTGAGCACTAATGCCAATAACTTATTCAGCCATAGTTTCTTTGCCATTTCTAGCAACCTATCCATCACAGTTGTGTCATAGCCTCCTAAAAATACTGCTGATAGTTTATACTCTTTGCTGAGCTTAAAACATAAATTTGGTAGTTTTGCCTCATTCTTGAGGTACTTCTTATTTAACTGATATCACTCTTGCGTAGAATCATTTGATATGATTGGCTACTAAACCTTGTTTTTATACAGTACCATCTAATTCTTCCAGTAAGTAAGACCCTTCAGTTATTTGTTTTCTGATCCTATAAGGACTGTTTGATCTGTCTGAAAACATTTTTACTCATTGACTTTCAAGAAGTCTATTGTATACCAATTCCAAATCCCCTGGTCTCAATGGTTCCCTTAATATCTGCGCTAAGCGCTCATCCCAATATTTCACTGATTTGTTCCTAATCTGCACCATTTGTTTCATATGATTTTTCCAAGAACTCATCCTTCCTTTCAAGCTGCACTACTCTTGCTAAAATCAAGTCTTCAGTCAAGTGCACTTGGTCCCCATCACATCCTAGAAAAGATCCAGCTTCCAGATCAATAGGTAATACCACCCTTGACCAAACATGAATTCATAAGGTGAAAAACCTGTTGTCCCTTTAACTGAAACCCTATCTGAAAATAATACTAAAGGCAAATAACTCTTCCATTTAGCCCCATTATTTCTGCATAGCTTAACAAGTGCATCTTTAATTACTTTATGCCCTCTCTCAATCATTCCTTCTTCCTCTGGTTAATACAGTGTTGCAACTCAAATTTTAGCTCCAATCCCTTTAACTTCTTGGAATTCACCAGAAAATTAAGTGCCCCAATCCACAGTTACCATTTTCATTTCACCATATCTATACACCCATTCCTTTTTTAAAATTCAGCCAAATTACTCGCCTTAAGGTTTACCAATGGCACTGCCTTGACCCATCCTAACAGATCACATCTGGCTACTACCAAGTACTTAAAGTGTCCTTCTTTTATATGAAACACATCTAAGCTAATTTATCCAAAAATAGTGTCTTCACCTGTTGCTTTCCCCTTTTCTTTAGTCTTTCTGTAACTCCTATTCTGATATTCTGGGAAAGATTGAACTCAATCCTTGACCTATGCTCTCATATTAGGCCACCAGAACCTTTCTTTAACTCTTCTATAGGTTTCATCTTGACCGCTATGTCCTAGATTTTCATGTAATTCTCTGAGAATCTTTTCTTTCCTGCCTCTATCGATTATAACCTATTGCCGCATTGAGGAGTGTTCTTTCCATACCCTTCCATCCTTAATAAAGTAGTCTTTGGCGCACTTCCCTATTTTATGCCATGTGTCTTCATCACAATTTTCGAGTTTACTATTTTCTTCTAGATAATCTTTTAACCAATCCACTTGGTCAGCTGAGTGCTCACTTAATCCTTATTTTTCTGATAGAGAATTATTTTCTTAAATGATGAATGAGTCATTTACATCTGAATCTTGAGCCCTTTCATCTGGTGCTCTTCATGTTAATATATTAGATTTAAATTCTAACACTTGTACATTTGTTTCCTCATGATCTTTCCTATAAAGAACATCATCCTTTAAGCTTTTCTGCTTATCATCATTACAAACACCGTTAGTTAATGATGATAGTTTAACATATTTCAGGATGCTAGTCATTAGCTTTACGTCTTTGCGGACATTGACCATTATTTTTACGCCTTCCCAGATGCCTTTATTCCTAAACCTTTTATAACAATAGTTTATGATGTTTATCCAATTTTTATCTTCTTCAAATTCTTCTACCTCAGAATCTTCTTCACACAATGACTTTCTTGACAAAGAATGTGGAATTGTGAAAGATTTTCCTGGCTTATGGAATAAATAAAAATAAATTAAATTAATCTGCACCACCCACCTAATCATTGGTGTGTCTGGTAAACTTGGCCTACTGATCATTTGCACCAAAGATAGTGCATCAACCTGAAACTCAAAATGTTGCCCGCATAGCATCCACTGCAACTTTTTCAAAATCTTTGCAATGCCACACAACTCCAACTTAGATTGAAAGTACCTTGACTCCACCTTGGTAAAAGTCTTTAACTCATAAATGACAGGCCTATCAGTTCCTTCCTCTTCTTCTTGCATCAACAATGTTCCTACTGCAGACACACTTGAATCTACCGCTGGGGTAATCTTTCCAGAACCTGGCCCATATTCTAGTTTCTTCAAGAGAATATCTTTTCCTACAACTATTTTTAACAACTCAAGAGATTCTTCACATTCCTCTGTCTGATCTCAAGCAACATCCTTCCTTGTAAAATGTCTTAATGGCAAAGATAATAAGGAAGAATCACAAATAAACATTCTCAAATAGGTACAAATACCTGAAAACCCCTTAATTTCTGTAGTTTTTCTTGGTCTTGGCCATGTGAGCACCTTGTTTTTTTGTTTTTCTGCAATAATTCTTCCCTTTCTACTTGCAACATGACCAACAATATCTAGCACTGGTACACAACAAGAAAACTTTCTCCCTGAGACCGCCAAACCAGCTCTTCTATCTTACATAGTACTCTTTCAAGAGTAACAGCATATTCTCAAATAAACCTCCTAATGTATGTGTTCTCCTCTAGAACCTCCCTGCAAAAATCAGTTAATGGCCCTTTTATACCACCATCATCAATAAAACTTTCCTACATGTTCTGAAATTTCATCCTGTAATATCCACACCATCTGCGCCTGATATACTGCCACTGAGTTCAAAGTGCCCTGTGATATCCTGGTCAACCTAAAGCACCTCAATGGAGTTTCAAACATAGTCATGGGTCTTGACAACATATCCAACTTGCGCTCATTTTATTCTCTCATTATATCCCCTAATCCATAACATGCTCTTCCAGAAAAAGATTCCAAAAATTCCTCTGGAATTGGTGGTAAACCTGCATCCTTAACTGTAACCTTATTCATCTCTCTAGTGATTTGAAGCACATTTCTTATTTTTCACATAAAATAATGAAAACAACAGCTTTAAGTCTACTTAAAAATTATGTAGCCGTATATTTAAGGTTCTTAAGATTACTCTAACATATTCCAACTTAATATTAAGTACATAAGACTTATAAAAGGTGGATACACCACACAATATGGGGGGCGGACTTGCTAGCGAGTCCACAACCTTGGACCCAAACTCACCACAGATTGAACACACATTGAGCTATTGATAAAGGAACCATACAATCAGGGATAAACACAACTCAACAGAAAAGTTTTAGGTGGGTGTTCAAGTAGAGTTCAGTATGGGTTCAGTATGAGTTCAGTCTGAGTTCCATATGAGTTCAATCTGAGTTCAGGTTGAGGACTTGCTAGCAAGTCCACCCCCTATATTGCGTAGTGATATATGTGTGCATATAAGGTGTTATAATGGAATATTTTGTATTTTATCATAAATTTACTTATGTATACAATTTGTGTACTCTAATTTATTGCTCCCATGTATATTCCATGTGTTTAACATAACTTATAAGTACTTTTTACTCATTCCTGGGGATATTGAGGCTGAAAACCACCTTCATTTTAGGATTTGGGCTCAATATTTAATATAAATTGTTAAAATAATGTGGCCACAATGGGCCAATGAAATAATAAATATAAACACCATGCAATATGGGGGGCAGACTTTCTGGAAAATATGCAACCTTTAACCCAAATTCATATTTAATGGAGCACAATATAAGGCAGTGATGAAACAATCAACAATCAGGATTGGAACCTCTCTGAAATAAACTCAAAGACATGTTAAATACTTATTGAAGTACATTTGATCATTATTTCAAAAAGTCTTGTAATCTGACCTACTCTAATTATAAAAGGAATATTGATATGAGTGAATTACATAACATTAACAGACTGGAAAATGCATAAGATTTTAAAAATAATGTGCTTCTTCTTTATGAATTAATATGTAATAGTAAATTTCTCATGTAAATCAAATCAGCAGCTTTTTTACATCTTCACATGAGTCTTTGGAGCTATTAATATATAGAGAAATTACTTAATATCATAAGAATTTTTGGAAGAGAAAATGTGTAGTTTACTGAAATTTTTCATTGGATTTCATCATTAAAAGTTTTGTAAATATATATATTTATTCTAATATTATGATCATGAATTATCAATTTTTTCAAGCTTTAAAATATTTTTGAAAGTTAAAAGTTTCTTTCAAATATAATTAAAATATATTAGTTTAGAGGTATCATTTATATAATTAGTACATATCATTTTTTTAATAAAGTGAAAAAATTATATGGTCACTATTATCTATAAATAATAAATTTCCTCATTCTTCAATAAGTCAAAATATTAAGGGTTGAATTTTATGATGATGAACCATATGTCTAATAGTTAGTACATCAGAATTCGGGTTTCAATTGTTTTTGGTTCAAGGATATAACCCATTCCTGTTCCTTGTAATGTTATATATATATATATATATATATATATATATATATATTATTTACTTTATTTTGAATTTCTCCTTCCATACTTTTTCCTTCAATTTCTGGACCATAACATGTTCTTTCCCTGTCAAATCTTCCCCCTTATGCTCATTTTAATTCTCTCTTACCTTTTATATTTCATCTTCACACTTTGTGGTTGCCTCTCCACACCTCTCTATCCTGTCTCCCTTGAACTCACTCCTTTCACTCCCTTCTCCACCCCCTTTTAATCCTTTTATAGTGAAATAGGGAAGGTAGAAAGTAAAATGGAGGAGTTGGAAAGTGTGGGGGGGTGGATTTTATTGAAGAGCTATAGAGTTAGAGTGAGAAGAAAAGAGGTGAGGAGGATAGAAAAAGAGGGGTGGAAGTGGTAATGAATTGGGTATGGTGTTGTGGACTGGGAGCCCAAAGGGTGTGGTGGGGTAATGTGGCAATCAGAAGGGGTGGGGTGGGGTAGAAAGAAAAAAAAGAAGGGTCATGATTGGAGATAAAGGGGTGAAATGGGCTGAAAAGTGGAAGGGAAGAGGATGGAGTGTGAGAAAAATGGGTGAGGAAGGGTGAGAAGAGTAAAAGTTCAGGTTTGAAGACATTAAAAGTGAAACAAAGTTAAAAGGATGATGAGCAAAAGAAAAGGGGAGGGAAGAGAAATGAAACAGTTGAAGAGTCAGAAAAGTATGTACAAAGGGTTTGAGTGAGTATCAAGAAAGGTGTTGAAAAACAGAAGATGAACTATATCTTTTGGCCAAAGGATAGAGTCTACCCTGAAATAATATGATGTTTACCTTCCACTTATAAAAACAATATTTAAAACTGTTGTATGGCTATTTAACATCCTTAATCAATTCAAAATACACACATATTGGCTGTTTGTAATAAATACTTGTATTCAAAGTAGAAGAATTATAAAAATATAAAAACTAGCCATAAATCCCTAGTACATTTTATAAAAAATCATTTCATGGAATAATTGTGATAGTTATACATAAGATAAATAAATGAATTTTACAGGTTAATTTTAGAAAAAAATAGAAAAATGTAAATAGTGCCTATAATATTATAAATAAAAATCTCTTTTCTTTATTATGAGGTGAAATTATTTATCCTAAAATTTAATATTAAGTACTGTTGGTGGTATTAAAAAATTTCTATGGCTTTCTTTATATAGTGCCGATGAGACTTGAACAAAAAATTAATTGCTATATTTTACCTTTTATATTTTTTTTGTTTGTTCTATCATTAATATAAATATCTGAATAATTATAATTAATAAATAAAAATTTAAGAAAATTACATAATAAAGATGTTCCAATATATTTAATTATATTGATTTAGTAAAATAATAAGACTCTTGAGCCCTTTTCATTGCTTAAATTTTTTCACATAAAGAATTATATACAATTTTATAAACATAAATATCTTAGTTGTTATAGGACTTGGATTGAGCTCCCAATGAGATTCTTTTCCTGACCACTGTTCAAGATAAGTTAATCTGTGAGAATTTTATTTAAAATTTGATTGTAAATTCCATAATGCATGACCAGGTTTATCTTTTTATTGAAAAGATTTATACAAAATACTAGGAAACGCTGAAAATAAATAAAAACTTTGAATTATTCTGATTTTGTTTTAATAATAAAATACTTAAGTTTCTTCTTAATTATTATAATGTGAGTTTTCTCATATGATACACTACGCAATATAGGGGGTGGACTTGCTAGCAAGTCCCCAACCTGAACTCAGATGGAACTTAGACTGATCTCATATTAAACCCATACTGAACTCTACTTGAACACCCACGTAAAACTGATCTTCTGAGTGGTGTTCATCCCTGATTGTATGGTTTCTTTGTAAATAGCTCAATATGTGTTCAATCTGTGGTGAGTTTGGGTCCAAGGTTGCGGACCCGCTAGCAAGTCTTATCCCATATTGTGTGGTGATAGATTAAAAAAGCTTCTAAATTTCATTGGTTTTATCTACAATGCACATGAAAAGACAGAATATTTTCTTTTTTTATTTAAACCAAATTTGAGGAATATTATTTTTATATTTATTAAAAATTATTTAGCTCCTTCTGACTATCAAAATCTTTTTTCTTAGATTTTTATTTCAAATTTTATAGAAAACCTCAAGTTATGAACTCAGATAGTTTAAAAATGTGAAAAAAATATTTTTCATCAATTTGAGCTTGAAGATGATTTCAACTAACAGCCTTAAATTTTTCTTTTGAAATTAAATGAAATTTTCAAAACCTATTCCATTAAGATTCATTTTTATAAAAATGAATTTATTTAAGTATATATTCTTAATAAGGAGGATAACTTAGAAGATGCATGAATTTTGACTGTTCAATAAAATCCGAAAATTATTTTAATTTTTATATTTGCTAATAAAGAACATATTTTTCTTTTTTTTTGAATATTGGTGTTAAAATCATATTACTAACAAAGCATCAATAAATTATTAATCTGTATTTTTTCACTTGACTATAATGTTTGCATTTTGTATTGTAAATTAACATTGTCAATACTTTTGTTCTTGAAAAAAGAAGGTATTTCTGCACTACTATACTCAATTTAAAGTAAAAAAAGAAAAAATTCAAATGTTTCATGCTTATATTTAAAATATTTTCTTAACTTTTAGTTAATAAAAATTCAATTATTCTAATATTAGCCTTTTCTATGAGTATCACTATAAATATATAATTTTTCTCATTTCAAACTATACTCTCAATTATTGATTCTTCTATAAATATAATCATGCATTGATACATAAAAATTCACTTTAATAAATAATATAAAGTCTCTGAAAAATAGCAGAACTTGATATTAAAATTCAAAAAGTCTCATAGTGCATGATAGAAATCTGTTTAGTTTGTGCTGTGTATTCCCAGGTTAAAAATATTGATATATTCAAATATTGAATTCAAGAAAAATAAAGCATTCAACCTACATTTCTAAAGAATATTTGATGATTTATATTAATTTCTCCATTGATATTTTGTATTCCTTTTAATTAAATGATTTAAAGAGAAAAATTTCACTGAGTAGAAGTTAATTTTTGTGACTTGATCAAATTAATTTAATGAATGAAAACTGAACTAAAGAATATTTATGGACTTGATAAAATATTATTCATAATTATGAAAAGTGTTGGATTTACTAAAAATCTAACATAAAATGCTTTTGAATTTGAGCACATTTTATCCTAAAAAATTCCAAAATTACTTTTCTTACTGTTTGTATCATTTTCTTGCATTTTTGAATTTTATAAAAAATATTAGACTTTACCACTTGAAGAATTTTTTGTTGTTTAACATATATAATCTCATTCTTAATTTTTTTTATTTGGAGAAAGGAGAAATGAGGGTGCTTCATCATGTACATCTTTTGAAAATAAAAACTTACTGAATTTAATTTTTATAATTGTGAGTCTTTTCTACAGAACTTTAGAATAAAATATGGGATAGGAACTATGGCTTAATTTTTTAGTTATATAATTTATTTTTATAAAAAAAATGTATGGCATAAGCTTAAAATACTGAAAAAAAATTGAGAATAATTCAGTTTACATGGTCTCTATAAAAAAATGAAAGATTTTTATTATGAAAAAATGGATGTTTTCTACATTAAGAAGTCATGAAATATTTTTTAAATTTTTTCAAAAATATGTAGTATATTTATTAGAATGATTAAAATTTATACTTAAGAAAAAAGAATGTAATTTCATGTATTTTTATTCTTAAATTTTCATTCAAAAAGATCATCTGATTACATTTCATCACAAAGTATTGTTTATTGAGAAGATTTCAAAAGCTTTTATATTCTTATTTCCATTCAGATTTGAATAGTTTTTCATAATGATTTCAATAAAAAATCACTTATGTTTTGTGAATATTTCAAGATTATTTCAGGAAGATTTCAGTCTGATTTCAGTGTGAGTTCATTCTGAGTTCCATCTGACTTCAAGTTGAGAACTTCCTAGAAAGTCCCTCCCAAATATTGTGTGGTGAAAATAATTAAATTAATATGGGTACAAAAGGAACAATAAGATATATGATGATGAAGGGCCAGAGGCAATGGTCCAACGGAGAAACTGAATTGGTGTTTCAGGAGGTAATGCCTGACTTGATAATGATCCAGGGACAACAGCTGGAATTGATGGTGATTCTGGGTTTATGGCCTGTCTAAATGTGGTTCTGGGACAACGGCCAGAATTGATAGTGATTCCGGGTCAACTGCTTGTCTAAATGTGGTGCCAGGACAACAGCCAGTCTTACTGATGATGCTGAGGAAAAAGTACAACATGACTTGATGGTGCCTGGACTACTGGCTGGTATTTATGGTGGTGCCATGAACAATGGCCTATCTTTAATGATGTGGGGAACAATGGCATTACTTAATGGTGATTCCTGGACAAAGGCCAGACTTGGATGGTTTAGCGGAGTGGGCAGAGGCGCAACAGATCTCAGGGCTGATGATAATTAGGAGCAAACAGAGATGAAGATATATTTCATGTTAGTAAATAATAAAGAATGTAACATGAAATAATAAGAATCAGAATGTAACATTATCTGATGATAATTGGGAGCAAACAGAGATAGCAAAAATAATGAGTGTCACAATCTATGTATACTCTCAATTATCATCAGTATAGGTTTAACATTAATATAGGTCTCAATAAATGTAATGTAATTATGTTCATATAAATATGTATTTTTTATGTAGCTGAATGTGTGATGCATAATGACTTTTTAGATTCTATATTAATCAACAGAATAATAATGATAAGATAGACAATTTTTATATGTATGTTTATAAGAATATGTGTAATCATGAGTATCATGAGTTTTTATGTGTATGAGAGAGAAAAAAAGTGACCAAAGGAGTCTAAAATGACCCTCATATTCTGACACTTCATACCTATTGTATAACCTATGCTTTCCACATGAGTCCCTAATAATAATGGAACCATCTGCACTAAACGATTGACTCCCTTATTCTGGACCTTACCTGCTATCCTTTGTTTGAGCACTACCTTCCTTCCTTGACTTGTTTTTTATCTCATTAGGTGAACACTGCTTTTCCTAAAAAGCATCATTGTTATCTTAGGCGTGATTTTTCATGCCATTTTTCATTGCTGTTCCTTAACTCTGTTTTATGCGTCTGGTGTTAACCATAGTTTACAGAAGTAAATACCATACCCTTTAATCCTATAGTCCAGATACACATTTTCCTCTATTCTTTACTTGCTTCCGCTTGTGTATCCTTTCTGCCCCTAAAAAAGTGTGCACGGAGAGTCTATCTTTCCCTGTGCTTTGAATATTCCTTAGTTGCGCTTCCGTAACCATCTTACCTGACAACCCATTTTTTGCACCTTTGAGAACTGAGCCTTTTTGCTGTGCTCCTGGGAACTTTTCTGCTTTACTGCAAGATATGTACCACAGTGTTTGCCACAGCTCCAATTCTTTGACATTTCAATCCCTCTGCTTCAAAAGTTTCCAAGACAGATGCTAGTGATTATACTATTGCAGGGGTTATATGACAATTAAATCATGAGACAAAATTGTTTCATCTTGTTGCATTTTAATCACACAAATTTCTTGCAGAAGAGTTAAATTACAAATTTCAGGATAAAGAATTAATTGCTTTTATTCATTGTCTTAAAAAATGGTGCTCTTCTCTTCTCAGCCTTAATAGTTCTTTTCAAATTTTAATGGATCATAATGCTTTAAAATACTTTATGTCTTCCAAAGTCTTGACGCAACGCCAAGCCAGATGGGCTGATTTTTTATATAGATTTTCTTTCACTTTTACCTATTTCCCTGGTATAAATTTTGTAGTTCCAGAAATATTATCACATGGTGACAATGTTTACCCAAAGCGGGGGGAGTTATTCACTAACATGAACCCAGCAAATGTCAAATCAATTTTAAAGACTCATCAGCTCAATACAATGAAAACTCAAAAAATTTAAAATCCACTTTCCAAAATTTAAGAAGCTCAATCAAAATATAATTATTGTGTGGGGTGTAAATAAAAAATACTTATAAAGAAAGGGGCCAAAAGATTCAGTATTGAATCAGGTAGAGTAGTCATACCCAATGATAAGGATATAAAATTATGGATTTTTAATAGCAGACATGATTCTCTGTTTGCTGGCCATTTTGTGGTTGATAAAACCTACCAGTTAGTAGCAAGGGATTTTTTCTGGCCAGGAATTACTAGAGGAGTAAAGGCCTATATCAAAGCCTGTTATTAATTTAACAGGAACAAGGTACCTTGTCATAGGAAGTATGGGTTGCTTCAATCACTTCCATTCCCCTCAAAACCTTGGGAATCAATTTTTATGTATTTCATTTCACAATTACCTCCATCAGATAATTTTGATAGTATACTCGTTGTAGTTGATAGATTTTATAAAATGTCTATTTTTATTAAAACTGTTACTACTGCAACAGCATAGGTTATAAAAAATTATTTCTAGAACACGTATTCTCTAAACATGGCTTACCTAATGATACTATTTCAGATAGAGGCTCTTTGTATGTTTCTACTTTCTGGACTCAATTATTTCAACAATTAAATATTATGAGGAATCTATCTACTGCTTATCATCCTGAAACTGATGGGAAAACCAAAAGAGTCAATCAAATCCTCAAAAAATATCTTCAAATGTATTTTAATTATCAACAAGACAATTGGACTACATGGTTACCATTGGCTGAATTTTCTTACAAAAACTCTACACATTCTTCAACAAAACAATCTCACTTCGAAACTATCTATGGACAACATCCTTGATTAAATTTGATTCATGTAGGAGTAAATCATCCAGCTGAAAATTATCTTCAAAAAATTTCTCAACATCAAGGCAAACTTCAATCTAACCTGGAAGCTGTGAATTGAAGGTATAAGGAACAGGCTGATAAACATTTACAATCAGTTCCACTCTTTAAACCAGGCAATAAAGTATGGCTCAACACAAAAAATATTCAAACAACTCAACCATCTAGGAAAATATCTGAGAAACACTTGGTTCCATTTGAAATTGATATTGAATTTTCTAAAAATGCATTTTGAATCAAGCTACCTCTAAAGTGGCAATCCATTCATCCTGTTTTTCACGTATCTCACTTGGATCTAGCTCAGTAAATATACACGGGCAAAAACCATCCTCCTCCGGAACTGGTGTGGTCTTCCAACATTGGCGGATTATTCAGAAAATATTGGGAATGTGGGGATGTGGGTACTACCATTGGATAACCCCGGGTTTTCTCTATATTTTATGTCTTGATGACATTTTTCAGATTATAAGTATTAAGGGGATAATTTCTCATTTTTCATTTAAAAAGATAGCTGTTTAATTTTGTTTTTTGTGTTTTACGGGCTAACCTTAAGTCTTAGGGTTAAGTGCTTGGTACCATTAGAATGTGCTAATTTTTCATTACATTTTATGTCTCAATGTTGTTATATCCTAATTATGTGTTTTAAAGGTTTTAGTAGTTGTAGTATATTTTTCTAAGTATTTTGGGTATTTTTGGGGGTTTTTGGTGGTTTTCTGGCTTCAGGGTGGTCTGGCCGCCTCAGGTGGGCCTCCTGACATTGGGAAGACCGCTTGCCTTGGTGCTAGAAGGCTTGGAAGCGTTTCTAGAGGGGTTTTATGCAATTTGGCACTCAAGAACGCCAAATTTGTTGGTGTGGATGGGCTTTTAGATAGTGGTCTGTGTGTACATAGTGAATAAGACAGTTTGGGGTAACTTTAATTATCATACAACCATCCAGAGGTGATATTCTTGTTCCTCACTCAGTTTTCACTGTTTTTTTGGCCACAGTTGGCTGTGTTTGTCACAAGGTGAGTTCTTCATTTAACTTAACTTGGCAACTGGTTTCTCTGGTATAGTCTTGCAAGCTATATCAAGTATTATTTCTGTCTCTGGTGTGTATTTGAAACCTACATCAAGTATCATTGCTTTCTCTGGTGTGGACATTGGTCTACATTTCAGTTCTTTGGCTTGGTAGTCTGTCTGGAGACTACTTTCTTGGCTGATCAGGCAGTCAAGTGTTCTGGAAAAGGGGCCTTAGAAAACAGGAACCAGCTTACTGTAGCAGGTAAATCTCACTTTATTTTTCTAAAGGGACAGGGGATTTTCTCTCTGGGTTTTCTCCAACTCCCTTGGTGAAGGCCTATAGCTAGTACTATAGGATTGTCTACACCGGTTTAAGTAGAAGATTATCAAGAGTGGGAAGTAAGCCAGATTCTTGATTCAAAAAGGTGCAAGGGGAAACCTCAATATCTCATGGAATGGGAAGGCTACCTCAATGACACAAATAAAACATCCTGGGAACCAGCCATTAACGTTTCTTATCACCACGCAGTATTTGGGGGGGACTTGCTAGCAAGTCCTCAACTTGAAGTCAGACAGAAATCAGATGGAACTCAGACTGAAGTAATACTGAACTTTCACTTGAAGTATCACACAAATAATAATGGATCTATATTGATAACATAGTGAAAGTGTGAGGATAACTGAATGGAAGCCAGAAAAAATTGTTCCATTAGTCTACTCAATGCACAGTATTGTTTGAAGCAACTTAGTTAAATAATACTTTATTAAATTAAGTTGATCAATAAAAATCAATTGACAATATCACAATTCTTAAATACAATAATGTTATTAAAAACTTTCAGATTACATATAAAAAAAATAAGTGACTTTTTCTATTACCTACAACTGTTTTTACAGAATTGAAAACTATGTTTCAGCTAATATTTTATGGAAGTGAACTCCGTTCTTTGCCCAATGAACAGAGTTCATCCTCCTATGTTCACACTCTGTTTTCACCAATCACCATCCCTTTCAACTCTATCAACACATGCTTGTCTTCCCTCCCCACCCCTTTTTCTATCCTCCCAGCCTAATTGTATGCCATCCTTTTTTGATCCCCATTTCACCCCTCTCAACTTCTCCCTGACCCTTTTCTTCATTCAAAATGCCTCTGAACCCTTAATCTTCCATTCCAACTCTTTCCCAACCTTTTCACTACCCCATATACCCTTCCTCACCCCTTTCTCCAGCCTCCCCAACCCTTGTAGCCCCATGCCTCCCCTTTACCTTGCCTCCACAATCCTTGAACCCCAATTTCATCCCTTTCAACTCTGTCACTATTTCTGTATATAAAAATGAAGTTTTAGGGAGAAATGGGGAGGTAAGCGAACTGGAAGGAGAGGAGTGGAGAGGCGTGGAGAGGCGTGGAGAGGGAGATTCAAATTTGGATAGGGGTTAAAAATGATGACAAAGGGAGTGAAAAGGTTGGGGAGAAAGATGAGGTGAGGATAAAGAAATATTTCAAAGGGAAAAGAGTGGGGTATTCTTGAGAGGGAGTAAAAAAAGATGATAAAAGAAGGTAGTAGTACAAAATAAATATACAAAAAATATAAAATATATAAAATATGTTACAAAGAGTGGGAACAGAAATTCCTTGAATCCTAAAAATCCACAACTCCTATACTGTTATTCTCTTCATTTACTTAAATCAAATAAAAATCTACATTTTAATATTTTGAAAATTTTGAAGAAGAGGGGGAATAAATTTTAATAAATATTATTATGAAATTTTTTTTATTTAATAGTGAAATATAGTATGTCAATTGAATTTGAAAATTATATTTCTAAGTAAATTCTTTGTAACATCATTTTTAAGATTTTGCACCTTCTTTAGATATTTTAATGATTTATAATATTCAATATTATCTAGTCATAAAATAAGTATATAATTTTTTCAGTTCTTGAAAACAATATAATAAATAATATAAATGCACAAAATAACCTTTCATGAACAAATTGACATATTTCAAATTGTAGTTTCTCCATGTATTTCTGGCCAAAGAAACTTATATAATAGTTTCAGATGGTATCTTGCCAGATCTATAAATTGGTGTTCTTTTTTTTAAATTGCAAAGAAACTGCTTAAATATTTTAAAATATGTATTTTTCAGATTAATTTGAGTGTGGTCTGCACTGTATTAAAATTTCTATAAAAAAATCTCATTCTTCATATCTCAAGATTTGCTCAAAATATTATTACCTATGCTTCATTAAATGTTCAAGTTGTATTCATATTGAGTTCACCAGAATGTCAATATTTTTTCTTGGTGGTTTCATCACTAATTAAATGTGGACTCAAAAAGATATGAATTAGGGTTCAAGGTTGCGGACTTTCTAGCAAGTCCGCCCCTCATATTGTGTGGTGAATGCTCCTGAACTTATCAAATCTTTTTATTTAAAATATCCTTTAAAACCTAAACCTTGAAATTCTTTTTTTTTCTCTTTATTTCTCTGTTTCTTTTCTTTTCTCAAAAATCTTAAATCCTTCACATTTCTTTCAAATTTAATATGTATTTGAAATACTAAAACTTTATAATCATTTAAATCTTAATAATTCTTTTAAATATTTTCCAATTGTTTCAAAGTTCCATATATTTCTTTAAACCAAATTTAAAATCTTACTAAAATAAAATAAAATAAAATAAAATAAACTAAAAATAAAATAAAATAAAATTACAAACTAATTAAAACATGTATTAAAATAAATTTATTTTTCTTTCTAAAAATTATTTCATATTACGCTTTCTCTAAAATCTTTTTTCAACCTTCAAACTCTTTACATTTTCATTTCATTTCTGTTTCCTCAAAACTCAAACTATCAAGCACTCAAATAATCAAAACAACCTTCTCCAACAATCAACCCCAAATCAAAATTCTTTTCAATTCCAAATTTTCTTTCTTAAATACAATTTTGTCTTTCCTTTCTTCTCTTCAAAAAATAAATTGAAAACAAATAACAAGATAAAATAATCAATATATATATATATATATATATATATATATATATATATATATATATATATATCCAAGGTAAAACTATATACAAAATATCAATTTCTTTTCTTTTCTCTAAACTATTCTTTCTTCTATTTTATTTTAAATAAAATTATTCATCTTCTCCATTACTAAACAAATTCCTTTTTGACTCCTTTCAAACCCCTCATCACCTTCAGCAAAAACCACCTCTCCAATGTCTAACAATTCCTTGGCTATATCATACAAAGCCAAATCAAAAATCTTCCCAAGCTCTTCACATAAATCCTCAACAAATTTCATTCAACCAGCTTGATGGGGTTGCTTGGATCATAATTGATCCGAAAATTCAACCGCTAAATTGGCTTCCTCAATGTTTTATCAACCACTCTCAATTGGTCTTTCAACTTCTGTGGGAACCTCAGGGATTGGCCTACTGGTTGACGCTACAGGTACCTCTTCCATGGTCTCCATTCTCTAAAAAAAATCAGTTACTTGTCAAAGTAATAAGATTTAAATTTATTCACTTACTCCAAACTCAGGGTCTACTTCAAGAAATTAAGGTTCCTTCTCTACTAACTCTACTTCATGCTCATCCACCATCCTACGTTTCCCTGAAGCTACATCCATAGCCCAGTCAGAGATTTATAACCTTTCCTCTTGACTCAAACCCCCCTCCAATTCATCTACTTCCAAATCACTATTGGTAGGCATGTCCCAAATATCTTTGACAACAACCTTTGTGTCAGAAATCAACCAAAATTTAGTTGTTGTAAAGGGCTCTGCATTATCATTAAGAGCCAATGCATTACACGCTACTTGATGCCATTGACAAAACTTGCATTTCTTGTGAGGACCCTGTGATGCCGTACTCTCCATGCAAAAATAATCCATGGCCACACAGGCTGTGCACAGAGTCTTAAATTGGAAGGTGGGAACTCCCCCATCAGCTTGGGGGTGAAGAGGAGTAGGGGTAGGGTCAGTGTGTTCAGGCATTAATTTGAAAAATAATGAATCTTAATCAAAATAGGTACAAGAGACAATGGTAAAGTTTTTTAATGAAGTATTCCCACGCTAAATGGAGCTCGTATTTTACACCTGGGAATCTGTCACGCGCTACATGAAACTTGAAGCAAAAGCACCTCAATTACCCCACCATTCAACCTCTAACTCCACTAGCAATGCACAAAAAGTGACCTTGGGGAAATTGCATTCTATTGTGTTCTTGAATCAGCCATGCTGTCCAAACCTTAAAGGTACACTAATGGTAAAGATGCTTATACTTTTCAATCATAGGCAATGTGCACACAATCTAGTGCTAAGAACAAGGCAATATTTGAACAGGGGATAATTGTGCATCTGAGGGTAAATTAGGAGGTCTGTGAAGTATGAACAGGGCAGAAGGGTTATAAGGTTAGATGGCTGGTGAATGGGAACTACAGTGGATTAGATGGGTCTGTGGGTATAGGGTGGCTGGTTGATTAATGGGTCAGTGCAAGGAGGAATAGGATATTTAAAGGGGGTTAATTTGGTTTGAAGTTCTTGAGAATTAAACTATAATATATTTGTGATAGTTGTTGAACTCTTATTAGGCTATTGTTATATTTGTCATTTTCTTACTTAATAATCAATTTCTTCAAATCCTAAATCCATAAATCTTTCCCTGTGATTATTGAGTTGCAACCCTTTGTGAGATTTACCATGATAGTTAGTGTCCTTAACATATACATTAATTATTCCTCGAAGATTATCTGGAACCAGTATTAGTTACTTCAATCTATCTTCCAATCACTTCCTTGAAGTAGTCCTCTGTGCTTCAAAGTTGTAATTCCTCTCTTCCTTCTTTTCTCACTTACTTTGGATCACCCTTAACCCTGTGCATAGGTTGTCTGGTGACACACAAATCACAAATGGTAACCATGACATGTTTCCTGGCAGCATTTCTGGACATGGCTTGCAGGTCTCTTTATTCTTCTTCATCAGAGGGGATAGTGTGGCATTTGCCTCTGTATGGGTCAAAATATTTGTCATTGGCTAGTTTGTTGTCTGGGTATTCATTAGGATTGGTGGGGGCTTGTGATGTTGATTGGCAGTGGTTGGTTGTTGTTGTGTTGGATGAGGGTTGTTGATTTGGTGGAGTGGGAGATGGAGTAGGGTTCCAAAGTGGCTGTTGGGTTTCATTTTGTTTTTTGTTTTTTAATAGAAAAATAGCAAGAGAAAGAGAAGAAAAAGGGAAAAAATTGGAAGAATAGGAGAAAAGAAGAAAGGAAGAAAGAAAAAAGGAAAAGGAAGAAAGAAAGAAAGAATAAAGCTTTTGGGTGAAGGTGCATCCACCCCACTTATTCCAGGATCTTGCAAGGATCCCTACCTAATCACTGTGAATAGAAGAAAGAAAAACAAAGGGGAAAAAAACAAAGATGGAAATATGAGATGGGAGAAGAGAAAAAATGAAGAAAAAGGGTTTAGATTGAATTGTTGCTGACAAGGCAACTTTTAAGTTGGGTGATATTGGTTTTAGTGAGAGAAAAGAAAAAGGAAAAAAATGAGAGAAGAAAAAATATAGTGGAAAATATTGGCACTAGAGGCCCATAACCTATTGGCTACTAAATAGGAAGACTTGTGGTTTTATCTTAAAAAGGTTAGTTTCTTACTGCAGATGTGCTAGTCATTATATACATGATGATACTGCGGCGTAGTCGAGACCTAACAATTACAACAGAAAGCTCCAATTGAGGATTATAATGGCAAAATCCCATAATCCTAAAGAAAAAGTAGTACAATGAGAGTAGGCATTGAAGATGATAGGGAAGACCTGCCTGTTGTCTACCAACTCCAAGTATCCGGGACGTGGATGAAGCAGGATGGAGGGGTTGATTTGGGTGGGAAAATGGGAGGAAATGGGAGGAAATGGGCGAAAATCTGCCCAGCCCTGCAAAACTGGATGCAGCTGTCAAAAAGAATCTGCGGCTCAATTTTTTTTTGATTTTGTGTCAACCTCTTCAAATCTCCTTGTATATCTTACGATTTCTTTCATTCAAGTGTTTGCAAGACACAAATGCTGTATGCACAGGGACCTGGTGATTTAGTGCCAATCATCGCCAGGATGGCTGTTTTTCAAGAGAAAATCGTTGCCAGTTTGAACTCTGTGGTCCTTTTCCTCTCACCATATTTATTGGTTCAGGGTTGAGATACTCGTTTGATATTCGTACCAATGTCTCGTTAACGTCATATGGTCTCTGTTTTATATCAGCTGGCCCAGAAAAAAAGGGCGCATACGTTCTTATGTTAGATGTACACTACTATTTATTTCTGTTACGCTTCTGGATGTAACAAGGAGTTGACAGTAAAGAAACAATTAGTCAACAATTCTTTTTTGTTGGTGAGGGAGATAGAGGTTTCAGGTGTATTTCTCCTGACAACAAAAAAATCAGTGCTACTTAATTATTACATCCCGGGGCGCAACAGGAATGGGTTGTAGCGTCATTCGCACTAAAGCATGAAACACACTAGCAGCGCAATATATATTTCATAGCAAGTGTATTAGTCCCACACCAGAACAATTGCGATGAGAAGGACTGGTATTTCTATTTTTATTTGACTATTTCTTAATACCGCACAGTATTAGACAATCCACCATGGAACCATGTTGTTCGTACTTATCCTGTACGTACCTTGTTAATGGTTGCACTTCATTCCTTTCATCACTACAACACATGTTCCTTTCGTCATGGGGCGCAACAATGGCGCAACCAATATGTGTTATAGTGTATTCCTCTGCGAGTCATCGACCTTCTCCGCCTAACGCCAGTCAAACCATTCATGTTGGATGATGTTTTGTAGATGCACCACAGTAATTATATTTCATGTACCGTGCCCTGATATTCTTAAGCTTTTGGAAAAGCATATTGAGGATGATACACTTTTGTATGTACAGCAACACCATAAATGCTTGGCCTTTTTGCCAAAAAATTTTACTACTTTTTTGTCAGGCTCAGCACTATTCCGGCTTTAAATAGGGGGTTGTAGGCTTTTTTGGGTGATACACTTAACAAAAAAAATGTCACGCCAGTACAAAAAGTGCACAAAAAAGTGAAAAAAGGGCCAAGAGTTTTTGTTCTTGCTGTACATTCCCAGTTTAGGCTATGTTTTTTCACTAAGAATCACACTATGTAAGTTAGGGGGTATCAAAGTTAAAAATCTTCCATTTCAAAATACCTTATGTTCCCACCAAATCAACCATAATTATTTTTTAAAATATGCCATATTATGCCGCAAAAACACCTTTTTACTGAGAATTAATTTCAAGTTTGTGGCTTTCTTTTTGTGTTGTGAAATACCTTTTAAATAATTACAAATTTCTAACTTTGATATCCTCTATTATTTCTCCGAAACTCTACGGGGTTAACAATTCACTCAATGCTAATAATACTATACTGACATCATCATGGTATAGCATTAGTTTTAACTTGTTAGTCAGTAATTTATTCTTCACTCTTGATAAATATTTTTCAAAGACTTTACATTACAAGCGAGGGAATACATGAATCTACCTCATTAAGTAAATGCATTTCAGTTTCAGATTTTCCAGTCTGAACAGCTGACAATTTGAACATTCACCTTATATGAATACATGCAACGAAATTGACTCGTGTCTGCAAGATTTACTCATGTTTAGCATCCTTTAACTAAGGATTATATCAAGAAGCTCTTAACTGACGGCGGGGATGCCTCTCTTTCAAGAGGTTTAGGTTTACAATTATTCATAAGTGCTGGGGGATGGAATTCATAAAAAAAAGGTGTAGTTCGCCAAGAACTGCAAGTAGTGATGACTTATGTTTTCCAAGCCCTTTTGTAGAAAAATTGGCCCAAGATTTTTCCATAATATAATTCCGGAGAATTACCTTTAATGAACTTCAATTAAATAGATTCTGCTTCCTCAAGTGACCTAGAAGACGCACAATTGCTAAATTTCAAACACCTTACCGCCACTTTGGAGCTTTAATAAGTACTTCGAGGTTGATATAAAGCCTTCCTTGTATAGAGGTCTCTGATTTGAACATAGGTCAAATAAATTGTACCATTAATTAGGCAAAACGCAATTTTAATCCTAAAAAAATCATTTCGGCAATCAGTTTTGCTAAAAGCCCCACCAGGATCAATTATCAAATGTGTTTTTATGGAAAAAATATTTAATGCTAAATTTTTGGTTCATAAGAATAAAATGTATTTTTTGACTGAGAAAGAAGCTTGTAAAACTCCGACAAATTTTGGAACCCCATTTTTTTTACAAAAAAAATGATCATTCAATTATACATTTTATGTAGCCCATCGAATACAATCAGATCTTTGTTTTATGTCCGTAATACCAAATGTAATTTGGATAACTTAAGAGCCGGAAAAACATTTCGTAAGAAGCTAGGCAACAATCTGTTTTAAACCAATCGTAATTGCAAAATTTGTCCTTCATTTTCGTGATCTTACATCACACACAGCAATGGTAAAAGCCATTAATTGAAAAGCATGATACTTATAAATTCACTTCATAGCGCATCTGCTTGAAATACCTTCAATTTTTGATTAGAACGTTAAGATTAATATCTGTATTTAAATCGATAATTTTCAAAGCTCTTACATAACAAAAATTAATTTGACAATAAATAAAGTTGAGGTATTAGTTTCGAATTTTCTCAGAAACCATATATTTGTAACGTCGATTTTAATAAAAGAAGAAGAAAAAGACACGCTTCTTTTTTTTGAAAGAAAAAGGGGAGAAAATATTAAGAGAAAATATGTTGAAGAATATTGAAAAAGACAATAGCGAAATTTCGAAAGGTTTGGGGTCACCAACTCTCGAACATACGCCCAAATTGAAGTCTATTCCCCGAGAAGATGGTGGAATTTTTGCTTGGCAATATTTGCTTTCAGTATTAATGTTAGAAACAGTTATTTGGGTAAGTGCTATTACCTCCAAAAATATTTCTTCAAGTATGGAAATCTTGAGTTTTATAAAATCTTGAAACAGGGCTATGCGTCTTCTTTTGGAGTTTTGTTGCCATATTATAAAACAACTTTCGGAAATCAACCTTCTTGCCAAAAAATTCTTCCTATAGTTGGAGCTTGCACAAATGGAATAACTGTAAATATATTTTCAATTTTTCTTCAAAAAATTTGATGTGGTTTTTGATTTACCTTTCCCAGGCTTTTTTAGGTGAATAATTTATGGAAAAATCTACTTATGGAAACTCATATTTTTCATGTTAATTTTTTATCTTCTATCATTTAAAAAATGAAAGCCCCCTTGATATCTTTTATTATCACGATACTTCCATCTTATAGAAAATCTTTAATGCTTGTAGGGGTGTTAATCTGTTCCACCAGCATTGTTCTCTCAAGTTTTTCGACCAATGTAAAAACATTTCCTTAATTTAATAAAAAGAATTGAAACACAAAAACTGACCAGAATTATGTTTTTCCAATGAGCTTAGTGCTTTCATGTTCTATTAACTCAAGGTATTGGGTTCTCCATTGGAGGAGTTTGCATTTATTATCCTGCAGTAAGTCTTATATTACTCATTGTCTTGTTAATAGTGAAATTTTTTTATCAAATTTAAAAAATGATGTTTATCCAGTTATCTTACTTACCTGATTGGTGGATCAAACGTCAAGGATTAGCCAATGGAATAATTTTTTCCGGTAATTTTTCTTTAAAAGCTAGTGAGAAAAGAAAAAAAAAAGCTAAACAGGCTTCTCTCTTAGGAACTGGGGCAGGTGGTATTGCTTTTCCCATAATAATGAATGCATTGCTTTCTAGATACAGCCTTAAAGTTACTATGCGAATTCTGGTAAATTATAAATCCTTTTAATATTAAGTAATGAATATGACAGCTTTTATTAAAAAACCGTTTGTAGGCAACTTCAATGAGTATTCTGATGGGAATATCACTTCCTTTTATACGGGAAAGAGAATTTGTTTCTCAAACTGATCCGACTTTAAAAGATAGGACGCTAGATACAAAATTTACAAGCAGAAAAATTTTTACGTCACCGCAATTTTGGATTTATATGTTCAGCAACACAGCTCAATCCCTGTCATATAATTTACCTCTCTTATATTTACCTCGTTAGTTAATATATACTTAAATGAAATATATTTTACTGAGTGGCTGACCTCATTATTTTAGTTTTTTCTCAAGCTTTATCCCTGTCTGATTCCGTGGGATGTGCTACAGTAGCATTGATAAATGGTGTGTACTAGCTTTTTGGAAGGCAGATAGACAAAATGAATGAAAATTACTTACCAGAAAAATGAAATTCTTATGTTTAGGGGGAAGTGTACTCTCCAGAATATTTTCTGGATATTTTTCTGACATGATCTCATCTCATCTAATCGGGGCTATTTCCAGCCTTTTGGGCTCAATCACTGTTTTTATAATGTGGGGTGTCTTTTCATACCAAGGAGTAGCCCCGTTGCTTTCATTCTCTTTTATTTTTGGTTTATTTTCGGGTGGATGGCCTAGCCTATATTTTAGGGTAATAAGAGGGTGGAGAGGTAAATATAAATTCACCTTTTTGTGATTCTTTTTCTAAACGAATTTTTATCTTCTAAAATCTAGCCGATAAGGACTCTACAATGTGCATTTATGGAATGCTGTCAATGACGAGGGGATTGGGTACTTTTATCGGAGGTCCTATAAGCAATGTATTGGTAAATTCTGAAAGTCAAGTGAAATACAAAAGTAACGAGAAAAATGGGGGGTTTCCAGTTGCATCTTGCTTATATTCTAATCTCATTATTTTTTGCGGAAGCACTATGTTTATCACGTTTATATTGGAAGCCCTAGTATCACTAAACCTCGGAATAAAGGGAAGTATTTATTCTTGGAAAATGAAGTGAAATAGTAACATCATGGCACTGAGCCGTAGAAATTTATTCAATTTCAAGTCATTAAACATGTTTTTGCTGATGAAACTCTTTCACACCCACAAAAAATGGGTTTCAAGAAATTTATAAGTTGAATTATCAAACTGTATACTTTTTCTGATGATCTGCCTTTTATTAAAATTTTTTTATGTTTGTTTATAACATGAATATATACATATATGTTTAAAAGTTATAATATAAAAAATGAAATACTTCGATTGTTAGAAATGGGTTTTAAATTCTTAAACATTCTACTTTGGATTACCACTCTCCGTTCTGAGTTTCAGAAAAATTGATATGTGATAATTTAATATAAATTATTTTATACTTCTTGTATTCATTCACATGGGAAAAAAGATTTTACACCAGAAAAATGATCACAATTTTCCATTCAAAATATAGACATGTATTGATAAGGCTTATTTTTGTTAAAATATGATACATTTCACCTGTTAATGAGCATCTCATTAATTTTATTTTATTCAATACTTGTACTTTCCCAATTATTATTTATTTTCTCTCTTATTTTTCATCTCCTGGTCGCTTCTCTCACTCTAAATATCTTCACTTTTATTTCTCTCTTAACTAACGTTCTTATTACTATACATTAAAAATGTTATTGTCTTTTTCGATAGGCTGATATCCTACTTATTATCATTATTAATCTATAAATTGCTTGCCTTATTAACTAATTTATGGTTATACTTTACAAGCCTCTTCTTCTATTGTTCCTACCCCACTATTTAAACAAACGGTTTAATTCTCTGCTTTCTCCATAAAACATTTTTACACCATCTAAAATTTTCTGTGATACTTTAAGTCTTCAGCCAAGAGTCCATTAAAATTATTAAGTTTTACCTTAATGTCTCAACTTTAACAGGTTATGGGCCCAGAACTCCAGTAATCCTATCAAATAACTATTATATTTGACGTGACCTCACCTGAAATTACAATTTCCTCTGGTTCTGATATTTTTCCTTTCTCCAAGGCCACTTCTATACCTAGAAATAATATGGCCAATATCACCTTTTCTAACTTCCACCTGGAATCTTCTAGCTATTCTGACATTAGGGGGTATCAAAGTTGAGGGATCCACAATTAGGGATCAGGAATTTTTTTTCCCAGGATCAGAAATTATTAATTGCAGAAGATTCTTATCCACTAGCCACAGGGCTAGTGGATAAGCGATCCACAATAATTCATTATCCCACCTCTTATACCCCAATTTACATTCCTAATTCCTGATCCCAAAATCATCACATCCATGATGGATTTTTAAGAAAGTCACATGAATTATAATTACTTATGCCATCATTAAGTCTTTCCTCACTCTATGCTACTTAATTTTGGTGGTGAACACTTAAAGTTTTTTTCTATCTACACACCCCAACTGCACATTTGGCAGTGAATTCCTACTTCCCTCATCACATAAGCCTTCCACCAACAACTATTAAACAACTCTCTACTAGGCAGTTACTTCAATCAACTATGAATGCTATTGATTTACTTTTAGTTTTTTACTATACATCTGACTCTTATTTGGAAGACGCTTTAGCCTATATGTCTTTTCTTTCCAAAAAGGATTACATAAACCCAAGGGGGCCAAATAATCATCATGATCCCAGATATGATCTCCACTCCATTCTCAACATTCCTCAACTAAAATTCAATCAACTATTTTGAACTTCTCCTGATTCTTTTTTAAATCTTTCTTAACTCATCTCCAATCATCCTATCTTCAATAATAATTCCCATAACAAACAGTGTGATCCTGCCTTTCAACTTGCTGTTGCACTATGTCTCTTTGGTTCAAATGGAAATGCTTCTGCTGTAAGACGTTTAGATAATCTCTTTACCATAGGATATGGTACCATCATATTATACACCAAGTGCTGTATCATTGCTATCCTTTCCCTCAAGTCTCAAACACTTACTTGGCAAACTCCACAACAGCAACTTGAATCCTCTCAATAAAAGAAAGCAAAAGGTTTCCCTGGATTTGTAGGTTTTGTTGATGGTACCACTATACCTTTGAGTCAAAAGCCTGCTCATTATGGCAACCATTATTTTGATTTCAAAAAAAGGTTTCTTCAAAATGCTCTTCAATTATACATCTTTCATAGACTAACCTTTTATCTTCTTTGTAGATACTCTATTGCCATTCAACTTGTCTGTGAAGTCAAGAAAAAGGTTGTTGCTTTTCATAGTGGCTGCCCTGGCTCATGTCATGACTCTTCTGTCTTCCAAAGAATGAGGATTTCTCAAAGTCCTTACTCATACTTCAATGAATTTCAGTACCTCCTTTCAGACTCAGAATATGCAAATGGAAATTACATTATACCTGATTTCCATGGTGCAACTTTAGAAAATGACCCCAAAACCACCTTTAATTATCAGCTTGCCCAATCAAGAGTACAGATTGAACATGCTATTGGTATTTTAAAGGGAATATTTTATAGTCTCCAGGAGCTCAGAATCAAATTTCAAATAAAATTGGAGATCAAAACTGCAAATCATTGGATCATGACTTGCGTTATACTCCACAATATCCTAGCTGATTTAAAGGATGAGTGGAACGATATTTATGAAGAAGAGTATCCTGAACCAGAACCGGCTCTCCCCTCCCTTGAATCACAAAACATTCATTCAACCAGCACACACTCTGTCATTATGCCAATCACCCTCCACCATTTTGACACACAACCCTTTTATTTTTTTGTTTTAATATTCTCCATATGTCCCCTTTGTATACTTTATTCACTTGGGTTGGTACTTTTTTGTTGAATATTCATTTTTATTTTGAATTTATGGTGAATATCTCTATTTTGGATGGCTCATTGATTTTCTTTCACCAGCTCAACATGAAATCACATATTTTTTTAGTGTTTCTTTTTTTCATTCATCACTCATATCCTTTTCCTCTTCTCCTCAAACATTACTCAAATATTTTGGTTGCATTTTTTAACTCATCTCACCAATTAAGTCATTTTTTTTATTTTTGTTGATTTTTTATTTGCTAATCATGAATTATTTTTTTTGCTTTTTTTTGTTTTTTTTTATATTTATTTTTTTTGTAAGTGCTTCATTTATTTTTTTTCAAGGTTTAACTAATTTTTTCTGTTTTTTCTCTCCCTATTTTCTCTCTTTACTGCTTTTTTCCCCTCATTTCCCCCCTTCTTGACTGCCTAAATTGCCCCTTTCCCACCTTATTCTCTTCCTCACCCCTCATTCCTCACCTTTCCCGATTTTTCCCCCCTTTTATCCCCTTTAGGTGTTCTTTTTCCTCCCTTTAGGCCCTCTATACCCCCTTTCCCCCTTTTCATCCTCCTCACCCCTCACCCCTCACCCCTCTCCCCCCCTCATCCCCTCCACCACTTTTTTCAAGGATTTAGGTGGTAGGTCCAACACCAAATAACTTTAAGATTCATTATTTTGAAAATAATTTTACTGATGTTTGTTTTTATTTTATTTTATTTTTTTGTTTCAATTTGTTTTTCAAAGACAGTTTTAGTCTTTGATTTATTTTCAAAAAATAACTATTTGGATTAATTTTTATCAATAAAATTCTTAAGGTTGAATAAACTAAATTTTGTGAGTTTTATTTTTTTGCCATTTTTTACTTGGGTTTTTGACACAAATTTTTTGTGTTTAGAGAAAAAAATGTATATATTGTCAGAATCACCTCTTACTTCTCTATCATCATCCTCTTTATCATCTTTATCATCTTCTTCAAATTTAACTTCATTTCAATCATCATCCAAAATATCAAAAAAAAATAATGATAAACAAAGTCAGCAGAATAAAAGAAATTTAAAAAAGTAAATTCATTTGGATTGTTTATTTGGCCATATATCAAATATCATGTACTATAAAACTAAAGTGGATCAAAAAAAATCTTATCCAAATGAGTTACCAGAAGATTTAAAATAATTAACTGAATCAGGAGACAATGAAATCAAAGCAGTTATCAGTAATTCTTTTAAACCTCAATTTACTTATGAAAATCATTCTTTTAATGGTTCAAAAGATAAAACATTTAATCAACTATACAATTTCATAATAACACTATATCTAATGGCTTTGGTTCACTTACTAATAAGGAATATGAATTTTTTGGGTGGTCTTATGATTGGATTTGGTTGGAGACCAGGAATTTTTAGAGGCTATTCTCTTGGTATGTTACATTCTTAAAATCATGTCACTCATTTCATTTCCATAGGCATCTATTCTTTACATAAAAAATTATTTAAAGCTGCAAAAGATGAAAATTTTTGCTTATGGGACACCTTACCTTCTTTTAATACTTTTCTTGCTCTTTGCCTCAAAAAACTCTGCAATAAAGCTTTCAAAAAGAATCATCAACTTGCTACTAAAGTTGGAATACCAAATTGTTGCAACTCCAATTGGGTATCCATTAGCAAACAATATCTTTTATTTTCAAATGTTATTATTACTCATTCAGGAATCCACAATAAGATTCATATTGATAGGAATGACACCAATTATCCTACTTTTGGAATTTTCTCATATATCAATCTGATAACTGGCCAACCAATACCATCTCCAGCTAAAATCAAAGGACATGACTTATATTTTCCAGACCATAAGTGCATGATTTATTTTGGTTTGGTAAATGGGGTGATCAAAACAATTTGAAAATCTTCTCAGGATCATCACCAAATGATTAAAGCTCCACGTGGCTTGGAATCTTGTCAAGAGTTCACACATTTTGGATGTTCATTTCAAATCAGCCAGAAATTAATCCACCAAATAAACAAGGTAAAAAAAGAAGGTAAATTTAACAAATAAAAAAAAACTTTATGTAGATAAAAAAAGTATGGGGATGAGTAGAGTCATCAAATATTTTTTATTTTTTCATAAATTTTTTATAAATAACTCTTATATTTCAAATTCCTAAGGTAAATTAATGGGCCAATGACCTTGTGTTGCATAAATGGTAATCATGACAACATTTATTTGTTTCAGGAGGTTCCTCAGCCTACACTTGTGGAAATTCCCAAACATTTGTTTCTAGATTTATCCACATTTTGGCTAGAGGAATTGTCATTACTTTAAAACTAGGGAAATGGATATATATTAGTTTTTTATATATTAATTTATGTAATTATATTAAATATTGGTGATTCCCACCCCTTAATTCAATAAAATGCAGGGGAAGAATTGCCGAATTTTCAAATCTGACATGAAAAATTGATGATATGAATTTTTTTTTGTGAAACCCACCCCTTACTTCAATAAAATGCAGGGGGGGGGGTATTGCCAAATTTTCATATCAGAATTGAAAAATTTTTGACTTGAAATTTTGGTGATACCCATCCCTTAATTCAATAAAAAGAGGGGGGGAGTATTGCAAAAATTTCTTATAAGACTTGCAAAATTCTTAATTTGAAAGAATTTTGTTAAAATGCAGGGGGTATTAATGCCAAATTTTCATATAAGACTTTCAAGATTATAGACTTGAAAGAATTTTGCTGATACCCATCCCATACTTCAAAAAATTCAGGGAGGGGGGATTGGAAAATTTTTAAATGAGACTTGAAAATTTTACATAAAAAAGAATTTTTAACATTAAAATACAAAACTTCAACTAATTATGGATAGAGTAATTCAATACAGGAAATTACTGTAAAATTTTATGTTCAAATAATCATGAATAGTTGATGTTTGAAAGGAATAAAACACACTAATAATCAAAAAATTTCATTAGAAATTCAATTTCCTCATAAGATTTATTTGCTTTTACACATTCCATTAAAATAAATTTCTTCTTTGAATTTTCTTTGAGATCATGCTTAAATCTCATCTGTTCCATTAAGTTTTGTTTCTCAAGTTTTTTCTCTTCTTTCTTTGATTTTTCAATACTAAGAGTTAGATTGAATTTCTTCTCCTGCAAGTTTTGTGCCCTATCATCCCTACATAAAGAGAGCTCATACTTCCTCTCTTCCAATCCATGTACTCTGTCATCCCTTCTTATAGAGAGCTCTTGTTTTTGCCTTTAAAGCTTTAGAGTCTCTTTAGCAACTTCCACTTGCTTTAGAGTGATAAGAGTTATTAACAAAAAGTAGAAGAAAAGCAGAGTAAACTATAAAGAGGTATGGTATCACTTACCATCATCCTTTTTTTCAAAAATTCTTAAATAGAAGAAAAAGGGGTTTGAGATGAAGTATCACTTTTTGGTCTTCTTTGAGAGTGGAAATTTAGACTACTTGAAGACCTTTTCTTTTTGTTCAATGTCACGTTTTCCTCCTCATCATTGTGGCTGGCTTCAGAATCAGTTGATTGTGGCTTCTGCATTTGTTCTTCAGCCTTTTTAGAAATGAAAAAATTTAAATAAAAAAAGAATTGGTAAGATAAAAGAAAAAAACATTCTTGAGTTATATTGGGTTAGTTTAAATTGCCATAAGGATCTATAGCAAAGCTATCTAGATTTGTTGAATTTAGAACAGGTGAGGCTTGAGTGGAGGAAGAGGATGGGAAATGATTTGTTTCAACATCATGTTTGGAGATAGAATCCTCACCATCCAACATGTTTGCAAGATTAACATCAGCTCACTCTACAAAAATAGCATCCATCTCTTTAAAGTAAGGACATAAAGATTCAAGTTTATCATCTATGGATTTTATGCCCTTACTGATATTGATGTTGGTAATACCAAAACCAGTGGAAGATGAAAGAGTCTTTTCCTTCTTGTATTTGGCTCAATAATTCTTGAAGCGTTCAGACATCCATTTAGGTAAAAGATCTATCCTTCCCTTGGTTTTATTCTGTAATTTATTGGCCATTAGTAGATAACCATTAACTTTTGATGTGGGGAGTTTTCCTACTTTAGTTGTATTTTCAGTACCAAAACAAGGATCATAGTTAGAATTAGTTTTCATCCAGTTGATAAGAATGATATGATCATATTTTTTTAATTGAACAGTCTTTGATTTCTTGGCTGAGTGGGGGAAAGAGGGATTAGTGAAATTTGAAGAACAACTGGGGGAAGGCTGTCTTTGAGAAGATCTATGATGATGGGGCATGTTAAGATAATTGAAGATGCAAAGGAGCAAAAACAAGTAGATGAGGCAGGAAGGTGTTCTGAATGGAGAGAATAGACAGGATGAGATGAGAATGGGAGTGCGCAGCAAGGTAGAAGGCATATCCAGAGAGTAGTCAAAGATGTGGTTATGAATTAAAGTAGGCCAGGATGTGGTTATGACAGACAGTTGTTTGATATGTAGTTATGAAAAATTGAGTAGCAAAATGTTGGATAAGAGGTCAAATTTGACACGTAAAATGTCTAATAACCCAATTATTAGCAAAAGTAATTGCAGAAGATAATTGGGGTATAAGGATTTTTATCAGCAATTAATTTAATTGTGGATTGGTCAACTTTGATACCCCCTAATATGTGGATTTAATTTTTTATTGAATAATTACATCATATAATTTAGCCCTTCAAATATAAGAAAAGGAAATTATACACTACGCAATATAGGGGGTGGACTTGCTAGCAAGTCCTCAACCTGAACTCAGATGGAACTCAGATGGAACTCAGACTGAACTCATACTGAACCCATACTGAACTCTACTTGAACACCCACCTAAAACTGTTCTTCTGAGTGGTGTTCATTCCTGATTGTATGGCTCCTTTATCAATAGCTCAATGTGTGTTCAATCTATGGTGAGTTTGGGTCCAAGGTTGCGGACTTGCTAGCAAGTCCGCCCCCCATATTGTGTGGTGATATGTGCAAAATAGTTAAAAGCCTTTATTTCTCCCCTATGTAGCCCTTTTTTGGACCCCAGGGGCACCCCATGTGTGTCCCCTGGTTACTTAGAAGAGATCTTAAAGTTATCTTTGTGTAAATCTTTGTGCTTCCATTTTCCCCACATAGCTCCTTGTGAGCTGTACTCAGCCATTTTCCCCACTCAATATTTCCTGATTTTTTATTTCACTCCCATGTCTCCAGCTGAATACCCCATTATTCTTTAGGAAACTCTCAGTGTTCATCTCTTCTCATAGTCCCCTCCTCTTGTACCCTTTTGCATTCCAGGCATGTGTAGAAACAACACTGCATCTTTTCAGTTCATGACCTAGTGGATTCCTTCTCTGCAACTTTATGTAATATTAATCAAATTTTGCTGTGACTTTTGATCCATTTAACCCAAGACCTCATGCTGAAAGGACACTGCATCTTTTAAGCATATGAACGTGAGAGTGGGGGTGTCAGGAAATGGATCAAAAGGATTACAAGTCAAGCAAATTTTTTTCCATCTGACACAAGGGTTCCTGGGAGCCTGCACCAGGTCTCATGCTAAAAAGATGAAGCATTTTTTCAGAATTTGACTTAAGGGTGAGGATTTCTGGCCTTGGGTCAAATAGATTGCAAGTGAAGCAACTTGTGATCCATCTCTCACATGGGTGAAAGTGAGCAAGCACTAGTTCACATTCTGAAAGGATGCAGTATTGTTTCAGCATATTAACTGTTGCTGGCTCCCATTACATCTTGTTACTTTTTTTGCTTCTTATATACTTATATATATATATATTCTACTCTACCCCTCTTCTTCCTTTCCTTTCCTCTTTCTTCTCCAGTCTTATCTCTTGCACATCTGTTTTCCTTCTTTCTCTCTTCCCATGGTTCCAATATCTACCTAATAAGAAAAGAATTAACTATGAAACATAGCTTGAGGTTTCAATCAATTCTATTAAAAATAAAATAGTAAGAAAAGGCAAGAATGGAATAAAAATATGCTGAAAAATCTTACACTCCCAATTGATTATGTTGACAAAATTGATCAAAATTGAAGAAAGGAAAAAAAATAAAGACACCACACAAATTTTGAGGGGGGACTTGCTAGCAAGTCCTCAACTTGCAGTCAGATGGAACTCAGACTGAACTTTGATGGAACTCTTACTGAATTGTGCTTGAAAACCAATGTGGTATCATAATGAAAGTGAAATGAACTCATCTTAAATTTTGAATGAAAAAAGTTTCAGTAATCATTCCAAACACTCTACACCTTAAGCACATAATTTTGACTCAGTATTTTAAATTATAGTTCAAGATGGAGCTAAAAACTCATTTAAAACTTTCAATTTTTCAAGTGATATTTTTACTCTAATTTATTACTTATTTAAAATAGATTGAAACATATTAAAAATCATATTTAAATATTTAATATTGTTTGAAAAAAATTACCAGAATTTTTAAAACTATGCAATACAAATACCTATTATGAATTGAATTTTTTTATTCACTTTTTGATATTTTTCAGTCATGTAACATTGTTTTGAGTCAGGAAAAGTGAAATTGAATATTCACTTGCTGAGTGGTACTCAGTATGTAAATGTAAATTGATAATCCATATATATAATGAATAAAATTTTGAATATTCATCCAAAAAAAATATGCATAAAAAATTTATATTGAATATGCATATGATAATTCATATTGAATATTTATATGCAATGAAATAATGAATATGCATAAAAAATTAAATTGCATATAAATATTAAAATTTATTTTGAATAAAATATTAAAAAAAATCCAGTACATATAGGACTCTCTTTCTACAGCATAACAAGTAGATTTGGTAGTGATGTGTTGTAGTGAGCATCTTTATGCCTTTTGCTTATTTTGCAATGAAATTTCTTTCCATTCCACCATTCTGTTCATCATCTCATGACAACCATTCATTGATTCTCATCCTTTTTCCTCTTCAAGACTTTTTTTCTACTCCCTACCTTTATCACAGCTTCATACATCAAACCCAAACCTTTCTTTCATGGAAACACTTCCAAAGTCTTCAATGCATCCAACTAAACTTTTGTCACTTTACCCTCACTCCTCCAAGCCTTAACCTACCTCATATCTGCCTATACTCACCAATATTTCTACTCCAAATAATTTATTGGGTCATCCTTGCTTTTCAAGAGTAACTTTGAATGAAATTTTTATACTACCATGGTGTGATAGGGAAGTTCATGAACCATGGCACTTTGGGGGAATTCAAACAAAAAATTGATTATCTTTTTCAATAATATCTTTTTTTAACTTTTGCTTTTGAGAAGTCATTCTGCGATATCTGGGCTGTGTTCAGTCAAGTATTTCACCTATCTGGAAAAATTCTAAGGTGTAGCTAAAAAATTGATTTTTGGATTTTTAATTTTTCTTCATGTTATTTCAGTTATTTTGTATTCTTAATATGTTAGATTGACTAGAAACTTACTTTTGTATCAGAATACAAAACTAGATGTTTTTCTGAGCAATATTGAGTGAGGTACATAAAAAAAAGACTGTTCACAGACTTTTGGACAGGCACTGTACATGCTCTAAGAGGTTTTTCTTTAAGGCTTGTCCAGCAATCTGCGCAAAAAAGATATGTTTAACCATTGTCAGCAATTCGCATGCTAAAGTAACAATTTAACTTGACTTACGGTACGTCGTGCCATTGGTGCTACTCCCACCAGGGGTACCATTGGGAGTAGTGGGTGGGTTAGTGGTGCCAGTTGAAGGAATCTTTTCTTCACGACGCCCGAGGCCTGGGGAAGCTGGCTTTTTGTCATCGCCCTCTTTGTCGCCACTCTTCTTGTACTTTATACAAGTTACGGTTTTAGTATCGGTTGGCTCAGCTCTTTTACTCTTCGCAGATGAACCAGCTGGTTGACAGCCAGTTGCCAGAGCTTTTCGAACAGAACTAGAGTTTGAGGGTCCACCACTACTTCCGGCACCACATCCTAAAAAAGAGAATTCAAGATAAGTATCCATTATTTGGAACTGTAATAAAAGCTCGCAAGCTCACCGCCGACCACTTGGCATTGCGTGCATTTCATTTTGCCTTCATCAGTCCCGCAAACTAGTTAAAGACAGAAAAGAAAATCAAAGCCAATCCGATACAGAAATCAGTTTGACAGTATTTCCTTGATGTCCAAGAAAATTTTCATACCAAATTTTGGTGCTTTTTTCTTAGGGGCGGTAGAGTTTTTATCCCCACCAGGAGCTTCCGCTCTGCGAAATCGACGCTCGGGTGGAGGAGTGCCCGATGAATTGAAAAAAGAGAGTCGTGGGGTTCTTGTTACCGTGATGGGAAATGTGAAAAAATTAACTCAGTATCGCAAACCCGGCATGCAGTCTGTCGGAAAAATCTGCAGCTCAGTTTTTTTGGGCCTGCCAAAATAATTTTGTTTATCCTTTCAGGATGTTCCTGTAGATTGATAGATTATGCAATATTTTTCTTCGTTTTGCATGATTAGAATTGCTAGTGTTGCCAAGGAGTTTTCCGCTAAATTTTCTTCTCAAAACACTATATCATAGGGTCAACAACCAAATATTGCTCTCATATATTCTTCTCCATAATTTTGTGTATTTCGCATCTTTTCGCCAAATCAAATTTTAAAATATAATGGCTGGGCGTGCCGGCCAAGAAATAGCTCACCAATCGATCGGACTGACGATCTCGGGATACCCTGCACCCAAGTCACCTTCTTGTGTTTCAATGTTTGACTCTTTACTATCGTGCTACTCACTTACTCAACAAATTAAGTCGGTTTACCGTTATGGCACTCTGAGTGAGAAATGCTCAGAAAAACTTGACGACTTCAAATTTTGCCTCGGACTGAGAAAACTTGATGAACCTCAAAAGCGGGAAAAATGGATCCAACGAAAGGCAGGTAAAATGTTAGCACAGATAGAGAGCAATAGGTCAAGTGAATCTGTTTGGAATCCAAGGTAAGTGATCATCGACTTGGATGGTTTGGAGTGGCAACATATTCCTTAGCGGATGATTTTTTTTTCTCCTTTTCTTTTTATTCTTGTTTCTACCATCCAACACATAGAAATATCGATTCAATAGGTGATAGAACACCTTGGGGTAATTAATAAATTTGTCACCCTAAATTTTACAACCGCTTGTGCGCGCGGAGGCAAAATTAATGCCAGCTCATCATTTCTGTGAAAATGCCATCAATTCATTTCCCATATGCAACAATGAATATAGGTGAGCAGTAAGGACACAGGGTAATTATTAATATTTTGGTTCGGGCACAGACTTGCGCACCACTATCAATTCAATTTTTTTTAAACTGCAACGTGTATACTACCTCCTGGGTTTCCATCAAATTCTGGTAACTAAGTGATCAACTTTGCAGCGGAGCTTCGAATCTGCAAATTCAAATGATAATGCCATTTTCTGTCTTTACACAGGCTGATGAGCAAAGATGATTACTTAAGGAGGCATTAAAACAACTACCTTTCTGGCAGTTTTGGAGACTGTCTTTATTTTTTTTAGTCTCATCTGGCCATTTCATCTTAACTAGCTACCAGACTGATAATGCTAACTTCAAAGATAATGAAAAGTAATTGTAACCTAACTCTAACCTCTAAGGAATGAGATAGTGAAGGAAATCTAACACTAACTGAAGCTCCACTGCAAAATTGACCACTTGGTTACCTGATTTTGATGGGAATTTTGAAGGTAGTACAGAGGTTGCAGTCTGAAAAAAAAAATTGGATTAGTAGTGGTGCCCAAGTCTGTGCCTGAACCAAAATACTAATAATTACCCTGTGTCCTTACTGCTCACCTAAATATAAATATAAATATAAATATAAATATAAATATAAATATAAATATAAATATAAATATAAATATAAATATAAATATAAATATAAATATAAATATAAATATAAATATAAATATAAATATAAATATAAATATAAATATAAATATAAATATAAATATAAATATAAATATAAATATAAATATAAATATAAATATAAATATAAATATAAATATAAATATAAATATAAATATAAATATAAATATAAATATAAATATAAATAAATATATAAGTGTAAATATACAGCCATGTCAACAAAGCTTGGTGTGAAAATAAAAAATATTTCTACTTTTTTGCTTGGCTGGCACTATTTTTTTAATGAAAACCTGGGTGCACAAAGCTCAACTTGGCTGCCACCCACTATGCACCAAGTAAGATATCCCTGATGGGGATATCTGGCCTGAATTAGGGATATTTTAGGGAGGGGCATAAGGTCAGAAAAGTAAATGCAAGAAATGTAAGTGTAAAAAAATCATTTTCAACCATGAGAATTTTTTTTTTCAAAAAAAAATTGTGAAAAAACAGGAAAAAATAAAAAATGAAATAAAAAAACAAAATTTCCCATGGTTGCAAGATATTTTTCTTACACTTATTTTTCTCACATATTAGGGGGTATCAATGTTCAGGGATCCGCAATTAAATTAATTGTGGAAAATAATCTGCATACCCCAATTATCTTCAGCAATTATTTTTGCTAATAATTGGGTTATTAGACACTTTACGTGTCAATGTTCACCTCTTATACAACATTTTTATCCTCAATATTTCATAACCACATCTTGGACAACTTTCTGGATATCCCAGCCTTCCCACCTTGCTGCGCACTCCTACCCTCATCCCATCCTGTCATCTACCCTGAAAAATTCTTCATTGAAATTTCCAATCCTGTTTACCATAGACAATCTCTCTCACCAACATCTAGAATTCCGGGCCAGAAGCTCCCCTATGTGGTAAGAAAGAAAATATTTTCAATCTATGAATCAAAACGTTTAGCATTGTATGATTTCATAGCATATTTTGAACAGAAATGGTATGATCTTTCTCAACCTCCAGACATGAGAGGCAGTGTTAGACCTATCTTATGGAAAGTAGATGGTAAATAGATTTTCTATTTTATGTGACAAGCAACTGCTTCTAACCAGGATACTGCTGTATTATTTTTATTTTTTCCTCCTCTAAAAGAGACTCCACCTCACTGCTTCACCTCTACTTGATTCCCCACCCTGAAAATCCACCTGGCTTGCCTCCCATTTACCTCCAATAGAAACCCCACTCCTCAAACTAACCTCGCTCTCCATCCCTTCATCTCCACTAGACACCCCAGCACACCCTTTCAACTTTAATTGATGCCTCACCTTTCAAATCCACCTCGCTTTACTCCCTTTTTCCTCCAATAGAAACCCCACTCCTCACACTTACCTCACTCTCCATCCCTTCATCTCCACTAGACACCCCAGCACACCCTTACAACTTTAATTGATGCCCCACCCCTTAAATCCACCTTGCTTTACTCCCATTTGTCTCCAATAGACACCCCACTCCTAAAACTTACCACACTCTCCATCCATTCATCTCCACTAGACTCCCCAGCACACCCTTTCAACTTTTATTGATGCCTGGCCCCTCAAATCCATCTTGCTTGCCTCCCATTTGCCAACAATAGAAACCCCAACACACCTTTTTAACCAAACTTGATGCCCCAAGCATCAAATCCATCTTGCTCCCTTCCTCATCATGCAAAAATTAACTTGCCACCCTCTCCATAGCCTCCAACCAAAAACCCTCCACCTTTACATCCAATATTCTCTTCTTCACTTCATCTCCACAAAAAAAATGATAATCTTAAAGTATGTAATATTAAATTTTTAGAGATAAATAAAGAAAAGTAATACAAATATATTAAAATAAGTTTATGATAAAGACAACTGTTTTGCAATAACTGAAATAGTCTATGGGACAAGATAAAAGATTTAATAGCCCAATATAATAAAAATGAACATTATTTGAATAAAATAGCTAATAAATAAATAAATTATGAACCAATGAATAAAAAAATTATTATATTTCACACCATTAAGCATCTCCAAAAAGTAACTAAAAGTCTGAAAAACCGTCACTTTAATTTGTACAATTATATATTCGGCAAAACCATAAATTCTTGGCCTTTTTGCCAAAAATTATTTAATACTTTTTTTCCCTGTATCAGCACTTTTCCAGCCCTAATTAGGGGTTTTTAGGCTTTTTTGGGTAATGCATCCAACATAAAAGATGCCACACCAGTATAAAATGTCCTCAAAAAATGTCAAAAGGGCCAAGAGTTATAATTCATGCCATAAATAAGTAAAAAAGTAAATTTTTTCCCAAAAAATATTAGAAAATTATTGACTTGAATCTTTTGTAAGTTTCCTGAATACAAAAATTAAAGTCCTGTTACATTCAAAATTTTTGAAATATATACTTTTTCTCTATAATGATGTCTATAAGTAAAGGTTAATGTGATAGTTTGTATTAATATTAACTTTTTTTATAAATCTTGATTAATGTGGACAAATTAAATATATGTTCAAGGTACTAAAGAAGCATATAAGAGGATGGCAAGCTAATTTTTGGGTGATGAGGTGTCAATTGGAGGTGAAGAGGAAGGGAGAGAGGTGGATTTGATGCTTGGGGTATCAAGTTTGGTTAAAAAGGTGTGTTGGGGTTTCTTTTTATTGGCGCGGTCGTCTAGAAGGTTGAAGAAGAAAGAAGGAAAAAGAGAAAAGGACACAAGAAGAGAAAGAGTGGAAAGAGGAAAGGAGGGAAGGACGCAAATAAGGGGAAAAATTTAATATATAAGGTGAGTAGTATTAATGATATTGTAATGTAAGTCTTTTAAATTCAATGCGCAACAGTCAATTTTTATATTTTAATGTTCTTACCGCAACTTTTAGGATTTTGCATATAGTATTTATTTATCTTATTTAAACTAAAATGTATTACTAGTTAAAAGAAAAAGATTTAATACATGTATAAAAATATATAAGTGTAAGTATATGGTAAATATGTAAGTGATGCAGCTGAAGGGGGTTCCCAAGGCCCTTATATAGCCAAGGGGCCCTCTGAAGCGCCACAAGAGTAAATACAATAATTAATGAGTAAATGTAAGGGGTGAAAAATAAAAAATGTACTAATTTGTTGAAATGCAGTAGTCAATATTTCACCAGTATTAATTCTCCCCGGATATTATGCATAAATAAGTACAAGACATATAAAAAATAACTAATGTAATTTAAAATAAGTATTATGCAGTACTATTTTAAAGTGGAATGTAATTTATTACTATTTGAATTCATACAATTAATATAAGTAATTATTTTAGATTAAAATATGAGAATGTAATTAGTTTAAATGTTTTAATAAATTTAATAACATAATTTTGAGTCACAGAAGCGCCCAAAAATCAGGAATAATAATGTATAAATTATTATAAGGGTCTAATAATTAATTTATATTATTATAAGTCAACATTTTGCCTTATAAGTATAATATAATATTATAATTAATTAATTATTATTTTATAATTATTTAAATACATAAAAATGCGCCCACTTTTTATAGAATATAATATAATTTATGTTTATTTTAATAGTATATAATTAATAACATAATAAAATAAATATAACCCTAATTTTAATTTTATTTAATAAGGTAATTTGTACTTAATTTTATTATGCAATAAAATATAAATTTATATACATGAAAAGCATAAGTTTTCGCCCTCTTTCAGGTCCAATGACTTAACATAAGTTTTACTGGGCTCCTGGTACAGCCTGGCTGACACTTTTGGTGGTGAATGGGAGGCAAGCAAGGTGGATTTGAGGGGCAAGGCATCAATAAAAGTTGAAAGGGTGTGCTGGGGAGTCTAGTGGAGATTAATGGATGGAGAGTGTGGTAAGTTTTAGGAATGGGGCGTCTATTGGAGGCAAAAGGGAGTAAAGCGAGGTGGATGTAAGGGGTGGGGCATCAATTAAAGTTGTAAGGATGTGCTGGGGTGTCTATTGGAGATAAAGGGATGGAGAGCGAGGTAAGATTGAGGAGTGGGGTTTCTATTGGAGGAAAAAGGGAGTAAAGCGAGGTGGATTTGAAAGGTGAGGCATCAATTAAAGTTGAAAGGGTGTGCTGGGGTGTCTAGTGGAGATGAAGAGATGGAGAGGGAGGTAAGTTTGAGGAGTGGGGTCTCTAGTGAAGGTGGAAGGGAAGGGAGAAAGGAAGATTTGAGGTGTAGTGGAATTGGTGGGAGCACAAGGGAAGGATAGGATCAGAAACTTATGTTAATTTACAAAGGAAATATTTACAAAAAATGATTAAACCATGAATGTAAAAAAGAAATGAGGGTGTGTAGATAGAAAAAAAGGTTAAGTGTTTGCCACCAAAATTAAGTAGCATAAAGTAAGGAAATACTTAAGGATGGAATCAGGAATTATAAGTCATGTGACTTTCTTGAAAATCCATCACGGATGAGATGAGTTTGGGATCAAGAATTAGGAATTGAAATTGGGGTATAAGAGGCGGGATAATGTATTATCGTGCATTCCTTATCCACTAGCCCTGGGGCTAGTGGATAAGAATCTTCCGCAATTAATAATGTCGGATCCGGGTGAAAAAAAAATCCTGATCCCTAATTGTGGATCCCCAAACATTGATACCCCCCATTTTTTTTGTAAATATTTTCCTTACACATATTTTTCTTGCACATATTTTTCTGACACATATTTTTCTATCCCTATGTCCCTCCCTACAATATCCCCAACTCACACTGGATATCCCCATCAGGGATATCTCACTTGGTTAGTAGTGCACCAGTACTTTTTGGGGCATAATTTTCATTATAAATTTTTTAAACCTGAGTTTCCCATGCAAAACTTCCCCCACCATTTCATCCATTTGGCTCTCTCACTGGGTTCATCACTCCCCTTGCCGGCTTCTTCAATCTCTATGTTGGCTTCATCAATCCCCTCACTGGTTTTGTCAATCCCTATTCTTTCACTCCCCTCGCTGGTTTCTTCAATCCCTATGGTTTCACTCCCCTCACTGGTTTCTTCAATCCCTACACTTTCACTCCCCTTTCTGGTTTCTTCAATCCCTACACTTTCACTCCTCTCACTGTTTTTGTCAATCCCTACACTTTCACTCCCCTTGCTAGTTTCATCAATCACCTTGCTGGTCTCTTCACTCCCCTTTCCAGTTTCATCAATCCCCTCACTGTTTTATTCACTCCCCACACTGGTTTAATCAATCCTCTTTCTGATACTTATATTTTCTTTACTCATCAGAAATATGTCAATCAATTGTGAATCCAGATTTCAATACCAATCATACAATTGTTGCTCTGATTTTTGAGATGATTCATATGATGAAGACTGGGAAGAAGATTATAAATCAGGAGATAATAATGAATCAAATGTAACATCAATACTGATTTATACAGAGTTCACATTCTTTTTATCTAAAAATAATCCACCAAAAGAGAACAAAAGAAAACAACCAAGCTCTGATCCATCTCCTCCAAAGTTTACTCAAGTTCAATCACAGCCTGAAATTTTATGGCTTCTTTGGAATGTTAAAAATCAGGATTTGGAATAATTCAAGGCTACATCTCTTCAAACTGTGATCAACAGTAAACAAGATTTATTTTGAGAAAAAAAATTTCAATTGCTAGTTGACTTAGATGAAGTCAAATGGTTTGTGTCAATCCCTCATGGCAGAACATTTTCTGGGAAGAAAAACACTTCCTTGGATTCCACTGAAATTTTTATTGAGTTTCTTGAAGTTTCTGAAAAATCACCTGATGATTGCAAAATTGTCTCTTGCCTCAAACAGACAGACCCAAAGTGGGCAGCTCAAGTAGGTATTTTTTTTACTGCTCAGCTGAGTGTTGAATTTTTAGGGTACAACTATTTCAAAAAGCCTCTTACCAAAATCCACAAATCAAACAGATAGTCAAGATGTTGGAATTGGTCTTGAATTACAAGCTGAACACATTGATATGGTTTTTTTAATACAGGAAAGTCATCCACCATGTAATGAGTTTACAGGAAGTTCAGATTCATATTGCTGTGCTAATCCTGAAAACCCTCAAGATTACTTTATTGTTATTCCAACTCTTGCAGACATATGGGCTAGGGATATTGTGATTTTTAAATTAAAAATTAATTTTAAATTTTATGGGCAACTTACAGCATGCAAATCAAAGTGAAGTTACTCATTTTTTGCCTTCCAAGACTCCCCTTTTTTGTTTTCAACACCATAAGAGATCTATGACTGGTAGAGTAGGTCTTCAGATGCAGCATCATTGACTAATAGCACAAGTGCAGCTTTTGGAGCTTTGGCTACTTTATTAAGGACATCCCTTATTACAATGAGTCAAAATGCTTCACTTGCTGATACACCAGCTTCACCACACCCTCTATCCTGTGAATGAAAGCATCCTGAGGTTGACAATTTACTAGATTTTTGGAGGTTTGAAAAAGTTGATCCTTGTGATGAAGATGTTCATGAGGGTTTAGAGAAGCTGCACTTTTGACATTGGTCTTCATTCAAAGACTTCACAGCTGAAGAGTTAATTTAATCTGGCATCCAAGTTGCCTTTGTACGTTCCTGTGTGCACAAATGCAAAACATATGGTGCTTATCTTTGTCACAAAAATACTGAAATTTAAATTTAAAGACAGGTTTTTGATTGTTTTTTAAACTTTAAACAAAACATAAAAAAATTTCAAAATAAAATATAATGATAAAAAAATTACATTTACAATTTAAATGTTATCACATGTAAAACACTAAAAAAAATTATACAATTTATCATTATTTCTTGAGGTTCAAAAAAAATAAAAACTTATCAAAAACAAAATGAAATAAATAAACTGGTTGCATCTTTATAATTTAATTATGCTATGATTCTTGTTTCACAAAACAAATTTTTGTCATAATTTTAGTAATTTTTATCTTTACCCAACCAAGGATCAATTACTCATCATCTGGACCCCCTGTTAATTTTAAGTGGGGCCTAAGAGCTACCTTTATTACTTCAAAACACTTCTCTATGGGATTGTAATCAGGTGAGTAGGGTGGTATATATACTAACTTACACCCACAATTTTTGACTATTTCTGCTATTCTAACTCCATGATAAAAGGCAGTGTTATCTAAGAGCAAAACAATATTTGGTTTTGGGTATGGCTGCATTTTTGGAAAAAATCACACAAATGAAAAAGCCCCAATAGATATAATAAGGGAAAAAAGTTTAACTTTCCCATACCAAGATTATTTCCAAAAAGAACTCAAAATGAAGGCAAGTAACTAAATTGGGTTGGATTATGAAGAAAACCAATCCAGAGAGTGATACACCAGAAATGATTTTAAAACACGCTGATTGCATGACCTGAGGAATTTGTTTGGTTAATTTTCCTTTAACTTCCCAACCATTAGCAGGTGTAGCTCTTTCTATTGAAATTTCAGACTAATCTGGCTTGAAATTAATGAAAAGTTTCAGAATTTAACACAAATTGAAAATTATTAACTCACCAGTAAATACTAAACATTCAGGGGGAAATATTGATATTTTAGAAAAGTATTTTGCTCACTGAAAATCACTGCAAGCAGGATTGAATTTGTGAGTTTTCTTCTTACTCATATTAAGGCATTGAACCAGCTCATTGACAATTGTTACTCTGCAGACCCCTACACCATACTTCTCCAATAAATTTTTTTGAAGCTCAGATTGATGCAGGATTAAATCATGTGTCACCAAATTGAAAATAAATTGAAAGTGTTCCTTTTCAAGCTTGAAGGGATTTCTATGCTTGAGATAAATATCTGGATCAGTGATTACTGAATTTTTTAGCCTATACAAATTCATCCACCAACATAAAGAATTTGGGATGAGTTGATGTGACATATTTCAAGTTGACTTCTTCCAAAGTTTTTCTTTTCAAGGCCTCCAGTACTACTCTAACTTTCAAGTCATAAGGATACTTTACAAAATTCATAATCTTTAAAAGAAAAGAAATAAGTAAAAGGAAAACAAACAATATTGAAAAAAGTATACCAAGTTGATGAAAGTATTAAGGGAAGTGATGAAGCCAGTGAGAGAGCTAAATAGATTAAATGGTGGGGAAAATTTGTGTGGGAAACTAAGGTTTGAAAAAATTGATAATGAAGATTATGCCCAACAGAGTACCAGTGGCAGCCAAGTTGAGCTTTTTGCACCCAGATTTTCATTAAAACAATTGTGCCAGCCAAGCAAAAAAGTAGAAATATTTTTAATTTTTTCACCAAGATTTTTTGACATGGCTATAAATATAAATATAGTTGTAAATAAAAATAAAAATAATAATGATAATAAAAATAAATATAATTATAAATATAAAAACAATAATAATAATAATAATAAAAATAAAATAAAATAAAAAAATAAAAAATAAAATAAAATAAAAAATAAAATAAAAATAAAAAAAATAAAAAATAAAAATAAAAATAAAAAATAAAAAATAAAATAAAAAATAAAATAAAAAAAATAAAAAATAAAAATAAAAATAAAAATAAAAATAAAAATAAAAATAAAAATAAAAATAAAAATAAAAATAAAAATAAAAATAAAAATAAAAATAAAAATAAAAATAAAAATAAAAATAAAAATAAAAAAAAATAAAAATAAAAAAAAATAAAAAAAATAAAAAAAATAAAAATAAAAAAAAAATAAAAATAAAAATAAAAATAAAAATAAAAATAAAAATAAAAATAAAAATAAAAATAAAAAATAAAAGTAAAAATAAGAATAAAAATTAAATTAAAATGAAAATTAGAATTAAAAGTAAAAGTAAAATTAAAATTATAATTAGAATTAAAACTAAAATAAAAATAAAAAGGGACATAAGGTCAGTAAAAATTATAAGAAAAGTAAGTTCAAAAGGAATAAGTATAGAAAAAATTTTTTACACACATGTGATTATTTTCTTCAAAAAAATAAATGTAAAGAGTAAAAAATAAAAATTTAAAAAAAATCTAAAAAAAATTAAAAAAAAGTGCAAAAAAATTTTTAAAATTAAAAAATAGAAAAAAAAGAAAATTAAAGAAAATTAAAAGAAAAAAAAATTAAGAAAGAAAAAATAATAATAAAAATTAATGAAATCAAGTCGAAAAAAATCAAATGAAAAATCATGAAAAAAATTAAAATTTCAATATATTAAAAATAAGTTGAAAAAATTGAAAAAATGAACAAACAAACAAATTTTAAATTTTAAAAATGTAAATAATATAAAATAAAATTCAAAAATGAAGAAATGAAGAGATGTAAATATGTGAAATGTAAAAATAAAAAAATAATAAATAAAAATCAAAAATGAATAAAGAATAATGAAAAAATAAAACAATGAAAAATTGAAAAATGAGAAAAAAAAAGAAAAAAAAAAAGAAAAAAAAGAAAAAAAAAACTCATAAAATTATAAAAATATAAAAATATAAAATATAAAATATAAAAATTACAAAAGGGATAAAAATGAATGAAAAGAATAAAAAGAATAAAAAAACTAAAGAAGGTAAAAAAAATAGAAATAAAATAAAATAAAAATAAGAAATGAAAAAAATTTAAAAAATATAAGAAAAATAAATGTTGATGGGTCTTTTGCTCTAGAAGGTTTATCTGAAGGTTCCACAAGGATTTTAAGTGGTTTATTGGACTTTCAAAGGCAAGGTATGAATTTCTAATTCTTTTGATTATTTTACTCAAGTTATAAAGAGGTGGAGCTTGAAATATTATTATAATTTATATCTTAGAATTACAGTATTGTAAGTACTAATATTATAAAAAATAGTAATAAAGATTTGATTTAACTGATGTGTTATAAAAATGGTAAGTAAGTAAGAAATGATCTGAAAAGTAAGAAAAAGTGATGGCCATTTATAGGCAAAAGGTGAGAGATAAAAACACAGAGTTAAAACCACCCAATAAAAGAGTTTGAGAGAAAAAACTAAGTATAAAGAGAGTATTTGAATATAAAAAGATATACTAAAATGATGCATCAATAAAAGGTATCATTTTTATTTGAAATAAAACTTGAGTTCCCTTAGATTGTCACACTTAGTATAGAACATTTGATTTAAAATGTTGTTTTAATGGAATTTTAAATTTCTTAATAAAGAAATTTGATTTTTTTTTAGATTTTTTATAGTTTTAATAATATTTTTATTACCTTCTCAACTGTATTATTGAGCATGGTGTTAGGGAGTAAAAAATATATAGGACATTTATTAATTTTTTATTAATTACTAAAATTACTTATTGTACTTAGCTAGTTAATTGTAAGTAATACATAAGTAAACAATAGATAATTAATTATTAATAAGGATTTAAAAGGTGTGGCTTCATCTCAGTAAGATAATTAATTATTTTACTGGATAAGTCTAGTAGCCTGGCTGACACTCCCTCACTCTAAAAAAACAATAAAAAAAATGCTATTATTTTTTCTTTTTATACTTCTTTAGTAGAGTAGGAAGATTAGATATCTCCTTCCCAGGTACCCAAGAATTATATTCAGATGATTTATTCTTGAATCTCAATAAGTATTCTGTACCTTTTTCAGCAGTGACTATTCTGTCATTCAGAATCTCATCAATTTCTGCTGTCTCAGTGATTTTATTAGGTGTTTTCGTTGGTCTTCCCCTCCTTTTTGGAAATAAATAACTATTGGATGTGTAAGGTTTCAAAAAAGATATTGGAAAAACAAGATGTTTTCTGTCATGTGGAGAATACAAAATAACTTCAACTGCATTATCTCCAATCATTCTTCTGACAACAAATGGACCTACAAATGGGTCTTTTAATTTGTTATTACCTTGTAAATTGAAGTGGACTGTAGAAATCAACACTTAATCACCCTTTTTAAAAGTGTATTCTTTATGGGATTTGTCCCATCTCTTCTTCTCATATTCAAAGGATTTTTCAATAAATTTTTGAGCATGACTTCTGCAAAGTTTTTGCATTTGAAGAAAAGATTTTACACCAGGATGTAAATCCAATTTAGGTATTTTATTATTGAGAATTCGGGCAGGAGTATTTGGAACATATCCAAGCCAGAGCTCAAAAGGCTTTCTTTGAGTAACAGAATGAAAAGTGCTATTATAAGCAAATTCCAACCCAGGAAGTAAAGTAACCCAATCATGAGTGAATAATTAAGGCCAAAGGAACAATACCTTCTTATCATGTCCTCTAAAGTCTGAATCATTCTTTCAGCTAATCCATCAGTCTGAGGGTGATGGGAAGTAGAAAGTTTCAGATCACAACCACAAAAATCTATCAAAGACATCCAAAATTCAGAAGTAAATTTAGGGTCTCTGTCAGAGATTATGGCTTTAGGAAAACCAGAAGTATTAAACATATGAGACCACCATAAGAAAGCTAATTCTTTAGTGGAAACATCCTTGTGAGTAGGGATAAATTTACATATTTTAGTGAATCTGTCCACAATAACCCAACAAGAGTTATAACTGTCTTTTCCAGCAATAGGTAATCCTGTTACAAAATCCATGTTTATTATCTGCCATGGTTCATCAGGAGGTTCAATATGTTGCATTAATACAGCTCTCTTACCAGTCAATCTTTTTGATTTTTGGCAAGAATCACAAGATTCAACATATAATTTGGTGTCTTCAGACATATTAACCCACCAAGCAGTGTTTTTAATTCTGATCATTGTTTTATCAAGATCATAATTTCCAGCTAATATGTCATCATGACAAATTTTCAAGATGATTTCTTTCATAGAGGGAGAAATAACAATAACATTACTCAACTTTCTTCTATAATATAGATATCCTTCATCAATTGAAAATTTACCTTTTTCCAAAGACTTCTGGTACTTTGGTGGAAGGGTTTTAACTAATTTTTGCATTGAAGCATTCTTTGGATCATTTAATATGGTGCATAACTTTTTTAAGTCAGTGTCCTTATCATATGAATCCAGAATAAGCTGTAATAGCTCTTCCTCCATATCAACCACATATATCCCATGAATATGAATAATTTCATCCTCAGGATCATAAGCAGGATTAGAGTCATCATTTAGTAAAGGTAACCTTGATAACATATCCACATTTCAGTGAACAATACCAGCCCTATGAATAATTGTCATTCTTCCTCTGTATTCTTGAACAGCTAACTGCCATCTGAACATATGTCTGTTAGGTGTTTTCAAGCTTAAAAGGGATTTAACTGCACTGCAGTGAGTGACAAGTTCAAATATCAGGTCATCCAGGTAATAATGTAGCTTCTGAAGAGCCCACACTACTGCTAAACACTCAAGTTGAGTGGCACCATATTTCAATTCACTATTTCTCAAGGTTCTTGAAATATAACAAATTACTACTTCTAATACTTTATCATTTATCACTTGTTTTTGATGGAGGGCAGCACCAAGACCAATAAAACTGGCATCAGTGTACAAAACAAATGGTTGATTAAAGTAAGGTAAAGAAAGAATTGGTGCTGACATCAAACAGTGTTTCATAGTGTCAAAAGCTCTCTGTCTTTCACTATTCCAGACAAAAGCAAAATACTTTCTAGTCAATTGGGTAAGGGGTAAAGCTATAAATCGGTAACTTTTAATATACTGTCTATAGTATACACACATTCCCAAAAAACTCTGGAGCTCTCTAAATGTGGTAGGAGCCTTCACCTGTTGTATTGCTGCCACTTGGTTTTGGTTGACACATATCTGTAACCCTGAAAAAACATGACCAAGTACCTTTAAAGAATGAAAACCAAATTTACATTTCTTCAAAGAAAGTGTCATATTTATTTCATCCATTTTGTGGAACACTTTACACAGGTGGTTAAGATGGTCCTCAAATGTTTTTGAGAATATAATGATATCATCAATATAAACCATCAGCCATCCTTCAATTATCTCTTGATGGAATGTGTTATCCATAACTTTTTGGAAAACTGAAGGGGAATTTTTAGGGCCAAATGGCATCCTAACATACTTATAAATACCCATATGAGTAGCAATCATCAGAAAATTCTGGGAATTCTTCTCAACAGGTACCTGGTGTTATCCCTTGTTACCATCCAAACAGCTGATATATTTAGCACCTTGTAAGGTAGCATGTATAGAGCTTATTCTAGGTAAAGGATAGATATCATCAACAGTATGAGTATTCAATGCTCGATAATCACCACATAACCTGGCTTTATCTTTCTCATAAGAAATTAGGACAGGTGAGATAACACAATATTTAGGTGTTTCAACTACCTTTTCAATAATATTCATTTTTAAAAGGGTAGAGATATTGTCTTCAATATCTTTTCTCTTTGTGGGAGAAGCAGGATAAGGCTTCATCTTTAAACTAGGTGGTATGTCAGTTAATGGACAAGATAATGAAAGTTTCATTTCTTCTTTAACTAATCCTAGTTCATGTGACCCATGAGCAAAGGCCATAGGAAAAGATTTTATCAATTTAATGATGGAATCTTTATCCTCTCCAGAAAGTTGTTCTCCAAAAGAAGCATTGTCAATTTCAGACATAAGGGCATGCATTTCTTTTTTAGATCTTCCTTTATATTGAACCACAGAATTACATGTGTTACATTCTGGTTTTAATAATATTTTGGGAGAGGAAATCTTAAATTTTCACTTCCCATTCATCCCCATTTTGAAACATTGGTTTGAAGGATCCAACTTTATTCCATACTTGGTTAAAATATCATTTCCTATAATAAACCAACTGCTTAATTTATCATTTTTCATGACAATAAAATCACAAATAGCTCTTACAAAATCATGGTTATATTTAAAAAATACTGTGGCTTTGTATTTACCAATGGGGGATAAAACAGAGCCATAACCTCTCCAATTTTTAGAAATGATAGGTGTAAGTTTTGATTTATAGTCTTGATCCACTGAAGCAAGTGCTTTTCCAGATACTACACTTTCTTCAGCTCCAGAATCCAAAACAACTTCAATGCTGGTTCCATTGATCAAGACTGGTGCCTTGAGAGGGGAAATAAAAATTGAGCTATCCTCAATGCTCTTTATGATCTCAGCATTTTCAACTGTAGATAAATCATTATTACCAATATCAATAGTATTTAAATAATAAATATCTTCTTCAAGCATCAAAATTTCCTGCTGAGATTCATATGAAATATTTCTAACACAATCACTTGAAGTATCATCTAGTGCTATTGTGTCATCAGCATGCTCCTCAGTTTGTTCAAAAAGATTGATCTTCTTGCCACAAACATGGCCTTTCTGCCAAGGCTTGTTTCACTTGAAGCAAGTGTTTGTTGCATACTTTTTAGGTGAAACAGGGGCAGAAGGTTAACCAACCTTTTCCAAAGGTTTCTGTTGGTAATTGGAGGGTTTCTCCAAAGGGGTTCTAGGAATGAATCTTCTGGAATCATACTTGTTTTTTAGAAGGATCTCATTACAAGTATTAATGAAAGAAGAAGGTTCTCTGGAGAACTCAGTCCTAGCCACTATCAAGTCTCTCAAAGACATTGGTAATTTATAAAGGATCCTGTCCTTCTATAAATCAACCTCCATATTTGGGTCCATTGCCCTTAAGATTTTTACAAGTTTCATTAATAACTCAATAGGTTTATCAGTAGAAGAGCTATATCTAGTTTCTTCATACTGCTATTTTTGAGCTATCCTAAACTTGGAGCCACCAAATTGTGCTTTAATCAATTTCTTCCAATCTTCCCATGAGTAGTCATTCCTATCCAAGAGAACAGATTCATACCACATTAGGGCTACATTGGTAAACAAGAAATTAACTTAGACACAATTTCCTCATCTGGTAGTTTGTAAGAGTTTTTTAAGTTATCAATTCTGCAAATGAATTGCTACCAATCAGAAGAAGAATCACCATCAAATGTTGGATACTGGTCAAGTTTTGGAAAATTCTTTTGATTTGAAGGAGTCTCCTTAGTACTAGCTTGTTTCTGAGTAAGAAGCAGCTGTAACTTCTCCAATTGGGCATTCATCACCAACTTTTTCATACAAGTGATTGCATTTTATATAACCTGATAAAAATAATCTTGATTTTAACTTACCTTTTAAATGACTAAAAGGAAAGGTAGATTTCTCTGACTGTGCCATAGGGAAAAGTGAACACCAAAATACTTCTATATAAGAGCTAGCACCAGAGTCTATGCTATCACAGGTTTTTGGAGATTTATTTGGCCCAATCAAAGACAAGGCTGTTGGCAGTTACAAATAGGCTGCATTATTTTGTGAATCATTTTTGACATAAGGTGAAGTATTCATGCTAAAACATAAGAGTGATGCAATGGAAGATTTTTGTACTTTTGTTAATAAACTAAGAAATGTTAAAGGGAAAAACTGTCAAATGTATTTGTCCAATAACTCCTTCCAGAACAAACATCTACACAGGCCCAGAATCTTTACCAGATCATACCATACCTAAAAAGAGACTGTCAAAAATTCCCACTTTCTTCAGAAATATTATGGCCAAAAGAGCTCCCTCATCCAAAAACCTAATCCTATTCTGGAAATTCAAAACCCATCTCAAGATCCAAATCCTATTATTCCAGTTTCTCCTTTCAGTTTTTCTGAAACTTTGTTTCATGGCTCAAAAATTTATCCTATCATTTAATTTTTCTAATCCATAATACTTATTCCAAATCCATCAACATAACAATCTTCCAAATCCAAAATTTCTTTTAAGCTATTGAAATCATCAATACATATGATGTTGGATGGGTACCGATTTACTATATAAATCATTAGCCTAAATTCCATATACATCTCTTTTTAGATTTTTTTGATGATATGAAGCTAAAAATTTTAACCTCTTTTAAGGAGACTCCATCTAATAATAATAAAGAAATTTTGAAGATAAGATTTCTAATGAAAAGTTTTGATACCAATGTAGAAAGATTTCAAAGAGATCATTTGCTTTTATTGGTCTTCTCTTCCTTAAAATTTGTTTCTTTAGTGCTTTTGAAAATTATTTCTGGTTGATCCTCTTTTCTATCTAAATTTGATTGATATAAATTTGGAATAAACCGTATTTTCCTTGTGATTATTCCACTACTGAGAACAAGTTTTTAATCCCTTCAGACTCCCTTCTACCAATCTCTGATTGTCACAGCATGAGAAAGTGGGCTCCTCACCCACTGAGCCAAATACTATGATTCCATTCTTGCCATAAGGTCCTCCAAGCTTCCTCCAATATAGTCTACCAAAGAGACCCACTAATAATCTAACTACCTTTCCAAATTTAAGAGATTCAGAATCAAAAAATTCAAATAAATTTTCAACCTTAAGCAACTTTAAAACAGTCAGAATTCTTCATATTTTGTCAGATTTTCATAGCAACTTTATTTCCAACCCCTCTACACTCACTACAATAAATATTTGTTTTTTCTGGGGGTGAAACAATGGTGCAACAATTATGAAACAGTTAGCTAATAATCATTTTTGGCACTTAAAGGTCTTATGTGGGTCTTAAGTGGAAAAAAAATTATTTTGCAACTGTTTCACAACTGTTGTGTAATTGTTGCACCCCATGGCAAAACAAACATGTGCTATAGTAACTCTCAGCAGTGCAAGGTAAACATATCCTCCTTTATAATCTCTACCAATAATACTTAAAAATTTCTACTTTTCTTTAACTATAATAAAATAGATCCATTTTATGACATCTTCATTTCTTAAGTTAGCTGCACCATATCAATCAATGATTGAATTTTCCAAATGAGTGAGTTTCAGTGTGAGTACCAAAAAACTGGTAATAAATTAAAATTGATTGAATTGATTGTTCAAATTGATTAAAATTCCGTAAAAGCTTTGGGAAACCAAACATTTATTCAATTTCCAGTTTATAGTCTTGGAGGATTAATCCATCTGAAAATCCCTACCTAAATTTTCGATATAATGAAAAAATTTCCAGTTTAAGGTCATGGAGGACAAAAGAGTGATGACATGATTTTCAGTTTAAGGTTATGGTAGACCAAAGAGATTTTATTATTGTTTGTTTCAAGTTTATGGTCATGGTGGACCGAAAAATTCATTGATTCCAACTGCCTACTGCTGTTCCTGAGTCCAAATCTTTCCACTATCCTTTTTTCCATTGCTATTCCTCTTATCCAGGTTATCTTTACCATCCTAATTATCAAATTTTTAAGATCACTCCTTTCAGCTTCACTGCTTCCAAATACCAATCCTGTGACTACTGCTCCTTCATACACCAAGAATGCACCTACACCTTTAACCTGAAAAGACATACCTACAACAGGGAATGTTTCAACTCTTATGAGAAGAAAAGAAAATGCTCTAGCCTTAAATATGTCTCATTCCCTTTTCCTGCTACCAGCATTGCTTCCCAGTGTCATCCATTTACTCCATCTTCAAAAACTTCTACCTCTAAAAAACCAACAACTTTCTCACCATCTGCCTTTTTGAACATTCCTTCTGACTCTGAATCCCTGGCTCCTCCTCCATTATCTGCTCCTTTTGCTGCTCCTTCTCTTCAATAAAGGCTCTCTTCTGCCATTACCTGAGCTCCTACTATTCCTAAAGCTATGCTGAATCCACCTCCATCTAATCTTGTTCTGTATGTTTCTCCTTCTTTATCTACTGTCTCTCCTCCTCCTGTATACAAGCCTATTCCTTCTCAACCTAAATTTAGTAGACCCCATCATTCTTCTCCTTTCACATCTTTAAAGAGACCCAGATATTCCAGTCCTCCACCTTTAAGTTGTAAAAAAAGGAATAGTCCAACTGTCAAATATTCACCTATACATACCCAGCTTTTCAACTCTTTTACCTTTCTCAAACATCCTTCATATCACAATGTCCGAAATCCCTATACATCTCACCGCGCAATACGGGGGGCAGACTTGTTAGCAAGCCTCAACTTTTAAGGTTAAAATCTCAGCAACCACTGAACCAAATTCAAAGAAGTTTGTTGGAAATGAAATATAGGCTTCAGGAGAATCTTCAGTTAAAGGAAACGTGATTTAAATATACCTAAACCTAATTTGTTAAGTAAAAACATGAAATTAAAAAAATTAAATTGGGAAAAAGAGGCTCAAATTTAAAAGTAAATATCTCAGCAACCACTTAACCGAATTCAAATCTGTCTCTGGGAAATGAAAGTCAGTCTTCAGAAGAATCATCACTTGAAAGAGCATTTAATTTGAAAAAACTAACCCTAATTCGGTGTCTTATTTTTTAAATTTTACAAAAACTTGAAAAGTGGTAATGGAGATGAGAACAAGAAGAGTTTAATAAGTTCACTGTTATCCAGATAAGAGTCATGCATATATTTAAGTATGAGATTTTCATAGAAGGAAAGAGATTTTATTTAGGCATAAAAAAAGGAGATGAAACTTACCTTGATTGAAAAGTAGGAAAAATAGAGTGAGAAAGAATGTTGTTGGAATTTGGGGGAAATTGAATCTGGAGTAAGTGAAATGCATAAAGAATGTGCAATGTATGTGTTTTAATAACATGGAACCAAAAAAAAGTGAAATATGGGAAACGAGGATTATGACCATTCCAAGGAGGAATGATGAGTAGGGTGATGGAGCTAAAAAAGAAAGAAAAGAGGGAGAGAAAAAAATTTAATTTTACAAAGAAAATCAAAAATAACCACTTACAAAAATTTAGGTACAAAAAATAAAATAAAAAAACAGAAAAAATATTTATATATAATTAGCAATAAAAAAAATCAAAAAAATGAATAAAATTGCTTACCTGGAGAGATGAGATGAGAAAATAAATAAAACCAAATTGTTTGAGGGATGTTTGAGGAGAGGAGGAAAGTATATGAGGGATGAATGAAAAAAAAGAAACAGTGAAAAATTATGCAATTGCAGAAAATATGAGATTTCATGTTGAGCTGGTGAATGAAAACTAATGAGACATCCAAAAAAATGACATTTAGCATAAATTCAATATAAAAATGAATATGCAAAAAACAGGAACACCAAACCAAGTGAATAAAGAACACAAGCTGAAAATCTGGAGGGTATGAAAAAAAATAAAAAGGTTGTGTTTCAAAATGTTTGAGGGTGATTGGCATAATGACAGAGTGTATGCTGGTGGAAAGAATGTTTTGTGATTCAAGGGAGGGGAGAGCTGGTGCAGTTTTGGGAACCTCTTCTCTATAAAGATCATTGAAGTGTCTTCCAAACCCAAGTCAGAATCAGAGTCAGCAGCTAAAGCTAAAGTGATAGCATTCATAGCTGGGTGAAGTTGCTTCCTAGTAGAGAGAAGCTTTATTACTTTGGTAGAAGGTTTATATGATGAGTGGGAAATAGGAATTTGCCACCAAATGAGCAGTTGGGGTGTGTTAATAGAAAAAAATTTTATGTTTTTGCCACCAAAATTGAGTAGCATAGAGTGAAGAGACACATAAGAATGAGAAAAAATGTTAAGTGTTCACCACCAAAATTAAGTTGCAAAGAGTGAAGAGACACATAAATATGGCATCCGCAATTGTATGTCATGTGAATTGCTTAAAAATCAATAATGGATGTGATGAGTTTAAGATAATGAATTAGGAATGGAAATTGGGGTATAAGAGCTGGGAAAATGCATTATCGTGGATCCCTTATCAACTAGCCCCAGGGCTAGTGGATAAGAATCTTCCACAATTAATAATTTCTGATCCTGAGAAAAAAAATTCCTGATCCCTAATTATGGATAGAAATAATTATACCCCAATTATCTTTTGTGATTATTTCTGCAAATAATTGGGTTCTTAGACCTTTTACGTGTCAATGTTCACCTCTATTTTACATTTTTATCCTCAATTTTTCATAACCACATCTTGGATAGCTTTCTGGATGTGCAAGCCTCCCTACCTTGCTGCACACTCCCATCCTTTCTATTCATTCTATCCATTCAAAACCCCTCCCCATCTCATATGCTTATTTCTTCTCCTCTTCATCTTCAAATATCTCAACATGCCTCATCATCATAGATCTTCTCAAAGGCAGCCATCCCCCAGATGTTCTTCAAATACCATTACTTCCTCATTCCCCCACTCATCTGAGAAATCAAATACTGTTCAACTAAAAAAAGGTGATTATCTCATACTTATTGATTGGCTGAAAACTAAAACTAATTATGATTCTTGTTTTGGTACTGAGAATGAAACTAAAGTAGGACAGCCCCTTGCATCAAAAATAAATTTATATCTTATAATGGCCAATGAATTATGAAATAAGAAAAATGGAAGGATTAATCTTTTGCCTAGACAGATGTCTGAATGCTTCTAGCACTATCAAGCCAAATACAAGAAGGCTAAGAATCTTTCATCTTCCACTGGTTTTGGTATTACTGACCTTGATATCAGTAAGTGCATCAAAACTATAGACAATAAACTTGATTCTTTATGTCCTTACTATAAAGAGATGGATTCCATATTTGGAGAGAAAGCCAATTTTAATCCTAGAAACATGTTGGATGGAGAAGATGATATATCTGAACATTATTTCAAAAGAAATCTTCTCTCCTTCTGCTTCTACTAAATCCTCCCCTTTTTTGACTTCCACCAATCAAGATATCTTTTCAATAGATCCTTATATAAATATGAACCAACCTGACCTCACTCCAGTGAGCTTTTATTTCTTGTCTAGTTGTTTAATTTTTTTTATTCACATCTCTTTTTTTTATTTCTAAAAGGCTAATGAATGAAATGAGGATCCTCAAGAAAGCAAGTCTGAAGCTTGAAAAGGAGAAGAAATTTGAGCTTTCTTTAAAGACACCAGGTCAAAAGTTAGACGACTTGCAGTCAAGTGGTTTTTCAGGTATCTTAAAGTAACATCAGAAGTAACCTTTGAAGGAATTTTTTTGCTTAAAGTAGTTACAAGCCAAACCAAAACTGTGAATGTCACAGTACCAAAAAAAAAATTAGAAAAATCATATCTAAATGCTTATTGTTGAAGCTGTCTATCTGATTTGAACTTGAGTAATTTTCAAAAAATTTGCCTTAGCTCTATATTAGCTTCATTTTCCAGGCAAGAAGTCCTTCATACTAAGTTCCTTTACAACATTTATTTCAGGCCATGCAATACCTTTTCATAATTTTCTTTCTGCAGGCTGGAAACAAAGACTTTACCAGGACAAAATTCAATGAAAGAACATGTAAAATTCTCATACCCTGTTTTTGTGAAGGAAGTGTGGGTTTAATTTAATCATTGAAAATTTTACTACATGAAATAATATAATATTATTAATTTTACCATATTTTCAAAATGAATTCTAGAAAATAACGTGAAATTTTTTAAATTACTTGATGAATTTTTTATGGTATAAGAGTTAGAATCTCAATTCAAAAATAGACTTATACTTAAAATTTTATAAATATATATATATATAAAAGAATGCACTCATTCAGATTAATCTGAAACCTGTAATTTTTAAAATTGAATCATAGTTTCAGGAATATACTTCACCATAATCTAAAAAAAAAATAGATGAGTTGATCATTTGAGGTTTTACCCTATAGTGATAAACAAATGGTTTTGAAAAAAAAATATGAAAGAGCAGATAAAATATAAATAAGCGAGAAAAAAGTGTACTTTCACCAAACATAACTAGCTAATCAGGCACCTTATAGTACTCAATCTGATTTTATTTAATTTTTTTAATAATTATTTTAGTTAAAGGGTAATTTTAGAAACTTAGGGAGGGGAAATTTAAAGTATTTAAACAGATTACATGTATGCTGTATGCTATGATGAAAAATAAGGATTAAAACTAGAATTCTTTTTTGTTAAAAACAGTACAGCTGCAGTTAGTATAAATAAATGAGACAATTTATCCTTCTGTAAAAACTCAAGCTGTTCTGCTTTCAAACTAGCTTGACTTTTACAATAGTAAAGTTCTATAAAAGTTGATAAATCTTCAAAAATGACCTTTTTCTCAGTATCAAAAATTAACTACTCTGTCACAGACAAATTAGAATTTTGTGTTTCTTCTAGAAAGACTTTTGGAAGTTTCCCAGTAAAATATTCTTCAACAATATCATCCATAGGAAAGCTCCTGGGCCCTGAAAAAGGCTGAACACCTTCCATTTCTGAGGGTTTAGGGACCTTCAATTTTTGATCAACCTTTTCCTGATAGCTTACTTATATGTTTGAGATTAAAAACTTGAAAGAAATTTAGACATTCACCCTTTTTAAGTTTATTTAAACTTCAAGTAAAACAAGCACTCCTTCATAGGATTGGAGTTATGACACTACTCCCATCCTGTCTTTCCTCAGTATCAGAGTGAATACAGATATCTTTAAAAAATCCAGTAATTTCAGGGACCAAAAAATATGAATAAATTTTGATTATTCCATCACACAACTTAAAAAATGTGATGTTAATTTATAATAACTAATTTAGAGCTATATAAACAATACTATTAATTCTCTTCTTTTAGAAAGTTTAACTTCAATTTTTTCAGATTCACTTTTTCTATCTTTTAAAAATAGGTTTATTTATCATTAGCTATATAAGAAAATCTATTAGCTTCTCATGTGATGCACCTCTGAAGAGATCTGAAAACTGCCTCATCTATAATACTTTCATCTAAAATTGAAAAGTTCACCAAACCCTTCCCATAATAGCATTTCATCCCTCCAATCACAATATAATTTACTATACAAGATATGTAAAACATGAGGCAACATGCTTCTACATGTTCTCCTACATATGCTAAACAATATGTTTCAATCCAACATAGTACCTTAATGATATGTTGGCACACTTTTGTACATACAAAATATCTACCATGTCCTCATGACATGATGCAGCACATTTATTCATATTGACAGGACATGGTAAATTTGCCTAAAGATGAGGTGGCATGTTGCATCATATTTTACTTTCTGGAAAATAGTGAAGGTAGTGGGTAGTGTAGTTGCTTACATGCATACATGAGGCGACATGTTGCCTCATGTATGCATGTGGGCAACTTGCTTTCTCACATTGTAAAAATAAAAATTATAAAAAATAAAATTGAATAGTGTAATTGCATACATGAGGCGACATGTCGCCTCATGTATTAAATAAAAGCAGCTCAGAAAAAAAAACAGGCAAAAGATGAGGCACCATTTTGCCTCATCTTTTGCTTGTTGGTCAAAGGAAGATGCCACATACACTAGGCCATATTTGCATAAAGATGAGGTGGAATGTTGTGTCATCTTTTGCTTTCTGGAAAATATTGAAGGTAATGGGTAGGGTAGTTGTTTACATGCATACATGAGGCGACATGTAGCCTCATGTATGCAATTATAATATTATGTTTTTTTTTGTATTTTTTTTAAATGTGAGAAAGCAAGTTTCCCACATACATACATGAAGCAACATGTTGCCTCATTTACGCATGTAAACAACTGCCCTACCCATTGCCTTCACTATGTGCCAGAAAGAAAAAGATGAGGCAAAATTCCAAATCATCTTTTTGAGAAAATATGGCCTAGTGTATGTGGCAACTTCCTTTGACCAACAAGCAAAAGATGAGGCAACATGGTGCCTCATCTTTTGCCTTTTTTTTTTCTGAGCTGCTGTTATTGCATACATGAGGCGACATGTCGCCTCATGTATGCAATTACAATATTTAATTTTATTTTGTTTAAATTTTATTTTTTACAATGTGAGAAAGCAAGTTTCCCACATGCATACATGAGGAGACATGTCGCCTCATGTATGCATGTAAGAAACTACACTACCAACTACCTTCACTAATTACCAGAAAGTAAAAGATGAGGTAACATTCCACCTCATATTTATGAAAATGCACACTAATGTATGTCACATATGCCTTTGACCAACAAGCAAAATATGAGGCAACATGGAGCATCATCTTTTGCCTCTTTTTCTTCTGGGCTTCTGTTATTGCATACATGAGGCAACATTTCGCATCATGTATGCAATTAGAATATTAAGTTTTTTTTATTTTTTTTCAATGTGAGAAAGAAAGTTTCCCACATGCATACATGAGGTGACATGTCACCTCATCTATGCATGTAAGTAACTACCCTACCAGTTAGCTTCACTATTTTACAGGAAGCAAAAGATGAGGCAAAATGCCACCTCATCTTTATTCCTATGCACCCTAGTGTATTTCACATCTGCCTTTGACAAACAAGCAAAAGATGAGGCAACATTGTGCCTCATCTTTTACCTCTTTTTTTTTCTGAGATTTTGTAATTGCATACATGAGGCAACATGTCGCCTCATGTATGCAAAGTAAATATTCAGTTTTTATTTGTATTTTTTTTTCAATGTGAGAGAGCAAGTTGCCCACATGCATATATGAGGCAACATGTTGCCTCATTTATGCATGTAAGCAACTAACCTACCCATTACTTTCAATATTTACCAGAAAGCTAACAATGAGGCAGCATGCCACCTCATATTTATGCAGATGAATCCTAGTGTATGTCACATCTGCCTTTGACCAAAGAGTGAAATATGGGGCAACATGGTGCCTCATATTTTGCCTCTTTTTTTTTCTGAGCTGCTGTTATTGAAAACATGAGGCAATTTGTTGCCTTAAACTTTTGTTGAAAATTTTATCTGATTCATTTTAAAACTTCATTCTATGAAAAAATTCAGAGTATATGATAAAAATATGCTAAGTAAGAATGAAAAAATTGAAGTAAGTAAGTGTTATTTTGAGAGGCTTGTGCAAGACCTTGTGGCTGCCAAAAGGGGGGCAGGGTGGGGCACCCCAGGGCATCACTGTAGAGCACTTCAAGTTGCTGAAGTTTTTTGTAAATATATATTGTTGAGTATCTTTATGAATTTCTTTATTTGTACTGGAGCTTGAGTTCAGTGAATTAAAATCTGGTTTTACTATTTAAAACTTTTTTAAGAGAATTCCAGAGGAAAAATATAATATAATATTTTTTTATTAAAAATAAATTATTTTGTTAGATAGACTTAATCTCATAAACTTACTAACGCTTTTTTGACTATAAGAAGTTTAACCTGTGCTATGGATTTTAAACAGAAATCAAGTAAGATTACAAGACATGTGAAATAATATATTTTTCATATACTTTGACTGAGATCCACTTTTATTTTAACTCATTTTTGTGCAGTTTTTTAAAACAGGACTTTAAAGTAAGAGCATATTCCAGGCCCTTCAGATCCTGCATTTTTATTTCAATACTAGATAATAGAAACATGAGAAAATTACTGGATGTATTTATGTGTCCATAAGCATTTTTCACAAGTCAAAAATTTGGTTTCTTCTTTTGTAAAAGTGAAAGTTTCAGTATTTTTTTACTTTTCAATTTTTCCTAATCTATTCTTTTAATTTGGGAGAAAACCTTAATTCATATTTTAAACAAGTGGAGTTCAAATTATACATGAAAAACCAATCATTAATTTTTCAAATTTTCATTGGTCAAGTGGGACCTCTTGTGACTTTAATCTATGTACAAATTATAATTCAGTTAATATTAGCTTCTGACATATTTCCTGATGGTTTATCTCAACCTAGAGTGATTGAAAAATCTCTTAAAATTATTGGAAATCTGTTCATTATTCAAATCATGTGACGTACTTTTCCAAGGAATGTTTTTAGTCTTTTATAAATAGTAATTTCTTCCTGAATTATTGTCTTTCCTCTCATAATTAATTTATATTCAAGATGGAATCATTGTATAATTCCTCTCCCATCTATATTAGCTTACTTCAATTTCACATATCTGACTTCAGAAGCTTCCCAGGTTTTATTGAGAAACCTTTTTACTTTATCTCTCTCATACATAACATATTATCAGGGCTAGGGCACATTCAACTCATATTAACATTAGTAACCAGTGCCCTTCTAATTCCCACATCCTCTATGTAATAATTGGCCTCTCAGGATATAAAACTTTATTTTCTCCTGTTGGGGGTTTAGCTTCTAGGGCAGGATTCATCCTCTATATGAGTTGAAGATACATTATTACCCCAAAAAGATACCAACTTCTCCCTACTAATTAATATTTTGAATTTCTATCTTTCTAATTTCCTAATAACTATCTCCCAAGGACTTTAGTCACTCCCCAACATAATTAATCTTATTCATGAATATAACCCATTGATTAATTTGGGCTGTCCTGTGAAAGATATATTCAATCAAAACAATTAAATATCCTCTATCTCCCCTGATTCTTTATTTCTTATCAGACCTTATCATTCTATAAAAGACATCAATGAAGATTTTTTAGCACAGGGGAAGGTAAAAGACATGTCAATGAGAAACTTTTCACCTTTCAAAAAAAACTACAACAAAGCATGTGATAAAAATGGAAAGAATACTCTATTCTCCCCACATGGAGCAAGTACTGTCAGATGCAGCCAAGGGGGAAGAAGTTGACAGGAGGGATAAATGCAGGGGATAAATATAATAGAGGTAAAAATACTTGTATATCATTTCAAAAACAAACATACCTAAAAATAGGTCAATCAGCAACTGTGCACCTTACAACAACTACAAAAAAGCATTTGATGAAATAAAAAGGTACAAAAAGATGAGTTTCTGTAGTTAGGATTAAAAGAATAAGCAGAAAGTAAAAGGAAAGAACCTGGAAAAAGGACTCTATTATCCCCAAAAAATTCAAGGAATGTAAGTTTCAGCCAAGGGGAAAGCAGTGTACAGGAGGGAGAAATGAAAGTGATAAAGAGAATAGGGAAAAAAATTTTGATGGGGAAAATGGAAACAGCAAGAAGAGGCTTGATTATATGACAAATCGCACCATATAAAACAATAGAAAACAACACAATGTTGACTAAGACTACTAAACTACAATACAGAGAAAGAGAAAGGTTCACACTCAAAGACAGAATTCACACAAAAGGAATTTTTTTTCAAAAATACCATCTTTCCCCTCAAATTATTCCTCTCATGACTCAAGTAAAAGAAGAAAAAAGAGAGTACAGTTTGCATAGTGATACCACCACTGAGAATAGACCTCAAGCAAAAATTATCTTATGATGAAATTTGTTGAGAGAAGGCAAAAGAAGCTCTAAAAATTGTTGGGCCATCAGGAAGTTCTAATCCACTAGGTGTTGGACCCAGCTCATATAATGAAAAATATAGTTCTGATGTAGATAGTTTAAGTAATTATAGCTGAATCATCATTAGATAAAATTTTCCCTAATAAATATCTTCCTTAGAGTCTTCATTTCAGGAATTTTCTGCCTGTTTTAGACCTTAAATCAAATGGGGATCAGTTGAAACACCAAATGATTTAACTTTTTATTTGGATCTTAGCACTAAGGATTTAATGATGGTTCAAAATTTTATTTTTCATACACTCATTACCTCATGGTTCAACTGTGTTTGACACCATTTAGGGAAGACTGGAACAAATCTCAAGGCAGAAGAATGAATTTTGCTAAATAAAAATTATGATGTGGGTTCTTTGTTTCTAGTTTTGAATATAGAAAATTCTGAAAGTAAAGAGAAGAATTTAATTAATTGTATTTCCATTTTTGTATCAATAAAAAACCTTTTAACTTACTTTTAAATCAATGAAGATGAAATTATATCTCTTCATGATTAGCTGAAGGAGTATAAAAATTCCATGTAAAATTTTGGCCACAAATTCACATCAAGCCTAATGTCCACTTAGCCCAAAATTTTCCTGGATTTCTGCAAATATTTGGCCCAGCATCATCAGAGGAAGCTTGGGATCATGAGAGTATGAATCAAATTTTAAGATCTATCCCACACAATATTAATAAACTCATTTTTTCATAATTCTTTTTATTACCCATAATTTTTTACATTATTTTTTTGTTTTTATTTGAAATGGACAAAATGTTAATGGAAATTTTCATAATGATAGTAAATATTCAATCTCTTCTTGAGATGAATGACTATTGATTTAAAATACAAATTAAAGATTTTTTCAATATAGAGAAAGGAAAGACTTCAAAATAAACTGTTATATTGCTTTGTGAAGAATATGATTTATGGCCGGAATATTTAAACAAGATTTATAGAAAAATGTATTTTTTAAACATTTTTTAAAAAGATAAATTCATTGGTGCTTTAAAATTTCTACAATCTAAAATTACTGATCTCCAATACTAAAACATTGGTAGTAAATACTTCTCATTACACTCAAAACAACAAGGTTATGGGAATATCAAGAGGCAACAAGATTGGAGTTTTTTTTTTGAGAATGTGGAAGTCACTGAATTTTACCAGATAAAATCTTTATTTTAGTTGAATTGTATGATGCTGTTGAAAAAAAAATAGAAAATCCTTTCTCAAAAGCAGGATTCAAGACATTTTAGTGCTACAATTGATGGTCTAAAAATTTTATTATTACTCATAAAGATATTATTGGACATGATTCAAGAACTCTCAATCCAAGTGGCTTTGGTGGTGTTTTATCAGATACTGTCTGTATAATGTCATTAATGAATATAGCCGGTGCATATTAGTCACCTTTATAATATCCATTATGAATTCAATATATGTATTTTAGACACCAAAGTATGATCTATTGCCTGTTGGAAATTATGCAAGCAGCACAATATGAAGAATTCAAATTGGTTCTAATGATTCAGCTATGAGATATGTGTCATGATGAAAAATTGTCCCACCAAAGTTCCAACACAGGTTTGACTCAGGTTAGACCACAGGTACTAAACAACCACTTGACTGAAAGTCGTCTAACTTTTGACCTGGTGAGAGGGATGAGAAAGCACATGATTTGGAGGAGAATAAATTTGAGATAAAGAAAGTGGAGAAGACTCTTCAGTAAAATTTCCTATTGGATCAAATGAAACTCAAGTATCAACTTGAAGATTGTTCAAAAAACAAAGTTTTCTTGATAGAATGTGTTAAAGATAATAAATCTGTTGAAGAAATTGAATGCTTAATGAAAATGTTTGATGACTAGTTTTTTCATTTTTTTTGTTCATATTTCAATCCAATTTTTTTGAACGTTTTCTTGGTAAAGTGAATTAAATCTTATAAATCTTTTGAGGAAATTGACTGCTTAATGAAAATGTAGTAAAAAAGATTGCAAATAGGAGAATTATTATCAATTCTAAGTAAATGAAGGAGAGGTTCAAAAGCTATCAATCAAAATATAAAAAGGCTCATGTTGCTTCCACTGGCTTTGGTATTGATGATTATGATTTGGAGAATGGAATTACTCCTGTTTCCAAAAAGCTCAATTTCATGTATCTTCTCTATGAGTAAATGACTATTCTTTTTGGTTCCCAATTTAATAGTTACTTGTAATCTTATAAAAAATAGTTATATCATGAGATTCTGTTTACACCATTTTTCCTTACTGGACTCTAAAATATTGCACTTTTGAAACTTCAGATGGTAAAATAATACTGAAACCTGTGCAAAAAACCTTATCACCAACATAATTTTATCACATCACCACCAATTTTCTATTTCTAAATAAAGCTAAGTCAACAAAATTCTACATCTGTTTAAAAAATCTGGCAATACCCTCTTCTTCATTTTATTGGAGCAAGGGGTGGGTATCACCAATTTTTTTTAAGTCATCAATTTTCCATGTCAGATTTGATAATTTGGCAATAACCTCCCTTGCATTTTATTGAAGTAAGGGGTGAAACTCACCAAAATTCAGAATTATTCCATAAATCAAAAAATAAATAAATATGTTAAGTTGAATTCACTAGTTTTAAAGTAATAAAAAATCCTCAAGCCAAAATGCAGACCAAGTCTAGAAACTAAGTTTGGGACTTTCCAGAGGTATAGGCAACATGAATCCCATGAAACAATTTAATGTTATCATGATTACCTTTTATACAACACAAGTTCATTGGCTCATTACTTTAGTTTAGTAAATTGAAATATCAGATTTATTTATTAAAAATTAAAGAAAGAATAAAAAATATTTGATGACTTTACAAATCCCCAAACTTTTTATCTACCTAAAGGTTTTAAATTTATTTATTTTACCTTCCTTTTTTACCTTGTTGATTTGTTGGACTAACTTTTTACTGATCTGATAAGAGAAACAAAAATGTGTGAAGGATAGACAAATGAAAATGGTAAGAAAAAGAGAAAATAACACCTTGATAGACAGGCAGAATAATAGGTAAAGAGAAAGGTAGTTTGAGTAATCTGGAAGGATAAATGCATGATGTAAACATAATGTTATGTATTACAAAATAAATAAACCTGAAAATGGGAAAAAAAGGCTCAAATTTAAAGGTCAATATCTCAACAACCACTGAAACAAATTCTAGTCAGTTTTCTGGAAATGAAAGATAGGCTTCAGAAGTATATTCAGCTAAAAGGATAGTAGATTCAAATAAAACTATTCCTAATACTGAATATTATTTTCAAAATTTCACAGAAGCTTGAAAACTGATGATGAAAGCTATAACAAGAGGGAGACAAAAGCCTAGATAATCAAAGGAATCTGGAAGGATAAATGAATGGTGTAAATTTTATGATATGCATTATGAAATAAATAAAAGTGAAATTATAAAAAAAGCCCACCTTTAAAGGCCAATATCTCAGAAACCACTAAACCAAATTCAAATTGGTCTACTTTACATGAAAGATAGGCTTCAGAAGTATCTTCAGCTAAAAGGAGATTTGATTCAAATAAACCTAACCCTAATTCTAACTCTTCTTTTCAAATTTGCACAAAAATTGAAAAGTGATGATGAAAAGTCAAAAAATAGGGAGGTAAAAGCCTAGATAATAATCAGATAAGAGTTTTTTAATCCTTATTCTCTACTTATGCATTATAAAAATGTGAAATAAGATAAGTGAAATTTGGAAAAAAAGGCTCAACTTCAAAGGTAAAAATCTCAGCAACAATTGAACCTAATTCAAACCTGTTTGTGGGAAATTAGAGATAGACTTCAGTAGAATCTTTAGCTAAAGGACATGTGATTTAAATAAAACTAACCCTAATTTGTTACATAAAAAAATGAAATAAAAATTTAAATTGGGAAAAAAAGACTCAACTTTAACAGTAAATATCTCAGCAACCACTGAACCAAATTCAAATCTGTTTGTGGGAAATGAAAGGTAGCCTTCAGGAAAATCTTCAGTAAAAAAAATTAGATTTGAATAAACCTAAACCTAATTCCAAGTCTTATTTTCAAAATTTTACAAAAAATTGAAAAGTGGTAATGGAGATGAGAACAAAAGGAGTTTAATAATCTCACTGTTATCCAGATAAGAGTCATACATATATTTAAGTATGAAATTTATATAGAAGAAATGAGATATCATATAGGAATGGAAAAAAGGAGATGAAACACCATACAATATGGGGGGGGCGGACTTGCTAGCAAGTCCACAACCTTGGACCCAAAATTTCCACATATTGAACACACATTGAGCTATTGATAAAGGAACCATACAATCAGGGATGAACACCACTCAGAAGAGCAGTTTTAGGTGGGTGTTCAAGTAGAGTTCAGTGTGTGTTCAGTATGAGTTCAGTCTGAGTTCCATCTGAGTTCCATCTAAGTTCAGGTTGGGGACTTTCTAGCAAGTCCACCCCCTATATTGCATAGTGAAACTTACCTTGATTGAAAAGTAGGAATAATGGAGTGAGAAAGATTGATGTTGGAATTGTGGGGAAATTGAATATGGAGTAAGTGAAATGCATAAAGAATGTGAAATTTATGTGTTTTATTGACATTGAACCAAAAAAAAGTGAAATAGGGGAAAGGGGGGATAATGACCATTACAAGGAGGGATGAAGAGTAGGGTGATGGAGCTAAAAAAGAAAGTAAAGAGGGAGAGATAAAAAGGTTAATTTTAACATAAAAATCAAAAATAACCACTTACAAAAAAAATTAGATACAAAAAAGAAAATAAAACAGAAAATAAACAAAAAAAGCATAATTGGCAATCAAAAAATGAATAAAATGACTTACCTGGATAGATGAGATGAGAAAATAAATAAACCAAATTTTTTGTGGGATGTTTGAGGAGAGGAGGAAAGTATATGAGGGATGAATGAAAAAAATAAACAGTGAAAAATTATGCAATTGCGGAAAATATGTGACTTCATGTTGAGCTGGTGAATGAAAACAAATGAGACATCCAAAAAAGTGACATCCAGCATAAATTCAAAATAAAAATGAATATTCAAAAAAAAAACACCTAACCAAGTGAATAAAGAACACAAGCTGAAAATCTGAAGAGTATGAAAAAAAAATTAAAAGAGTTGTGTTTCAAAATGTTGGAGGGTGATTGGCAAATTGACAGATCCTATTCTGGTGGAAAGAATGTTTTGTGATTTAAGGGAGTGGAGAGCTGGTGCAGCTTGGGGATCCTCTTCTTCATAAAGATCATTGAAAAGACATATAAGATAAAGTGTCTTCCAAACCCAAGTCAGAATCAGAGTCAGCAGCTAAAGTTAAAGTGATAGCATTCATAGCTGAGTGAAGTTGCTTCCTAGTAGAGAGATGCTTTTTTATTGTTGGTAAAAGGTTTAGGTGATGAGTGGGAAGTGGGAAGTGGAAATTCACCACCAAATGAGCAGGTGGGGTGTGTAGATAGAAAAAATGTTATGTGTTTGCCACCAAAATTAAGTAGCATAGAGTGAAGATATGCATAAGGATGAGAAAAAATGTTATGTGTTTGCCACCTAAATCAAGTAGCATAGAGTGAAGAGACACATAAAGATGGCATCTGCAATTATATGTCATGTGACTTGCTTACAAATCAATAATGGATGTGATGAGTTTGGGATCAGGAATTAGGAATGGAAATTGGGGTATAAGAGGTGGGATAATGCATTATTGTGCAATCCTTATCCACTAGCCCTGGGGCTAGTGGATAAGAATTATCTGCAATTAATAATGTCTGATCCTAGAAAAAAAAATTCCTGATCCCTAATTGCTGATCCCTGAACATTGATACTCCCTATTAAGTGTAACTAAAATCTAGCACAGACCTCTAAAGTATATATACTGTTCTCAATTCTCAGTATATTCTCTAGTGGCCTTATTCTCTTACTAGGTGATGTTTTTTTGTTCTTTCTATTCTCAATATGCTGAGGTGTTGTAATCAGGTAAATTTGTAAAGGTCAATCATAGGGGGTATCAAAGTTAGAAATCTTCCATTTTAAAATACCGCATTTTTCCACCAAATCAACCATAACATATTGTGCCCCCAAAACACCTTTTTATTGAGAGTTAATGTCAAGTTTGTGGCTTTCTTTTTGTGTTGTGAAATGCCTTTTAAATAATTACAAATTTCTAACTTTGATACCCCCTAATATAAATATATACTGTTCAGGTATATATTTATAAGATAAAAGATCAAGTCTAATAGGTAACGGTCAAAAGGTTTGAGTGGTCAGTGAGGAAAAGAAATATAGGTGGATGCCAAAAAAGAGAAAAAGGCAACCACCTTTATACAAAAATAAGATCTAAAGAATAATGAGGCAATATCACCACAAAAAAATAAGTGGCACCTGTTAGCAGGTGCCTATCCCTATATTCACTTTTGATTTAAGAGTTGATTTGATTTGATGTTGCACGAGCTAGTGTGCTCATTGTTCAGTGCGCAGTCTTTCCAGAAGAGTTACAGCTGAGCTGAAATTGAGTTAAATCAAAGATAGGGATTGGCACCTGCTATCAGGTGCCCATGTTTTATTTCTGGTGTATAGTAATATAATTACGTGACTGATAGTAATAGTTAAGAGATAAGAGAATAGAGACTATCAGGAAGTTGTAACAGAAATTTAGTACTTATAACAATTAATGAGAAAATGTTACATGTTAAACAAAGTGGTTAACTGTAATAATTAAAAGCAATAAATCAGTAACGATACAATAATTTCCACACAATATATATTTTTAACTCTGAGTAGTTGCATCTTATAAGGTTGGTTGTGCTGCTCAATAGATATAGGCTTGGAGATACTAATCCCAATGATTTAATATTATTTATCAGGCGCATTGTATACACAACACACCTTTTATCTACATAATAGGGGGTAATAAAGTTAGAAATTTGTAAGTATTTAAAGGGTATTTCACAACACAAAAAGGAAGCCAAAAACTTGGCATTAAAATTATTAATAGTTGTATTTTCTTTCTTTATTTAGTAGTTTACTCTGTTTTCTTCTGACATGTGTCTAGACGTACACATTTTTTGTGGCGTTTCTATCTATGTGCTATTCATTCATACAGATACTGTTGAGTGAGGAACTAACATATATATTGGGGTCTCATATGTGCCTTTTGTCCCTTGTCTTTCTTTCTCGCTCAACAACATGTTTTATTTGCTTGTTTCATTTTGATAAATAGGTTGGCAATCATAGTTATAATCATCTTATTTAATTATTAATCCGTTTTTTCATTCATGGTTATACTTATTTAGGTAACGGCGGTACATAGACCACATACTGGGGCAGATCGTTTTATTGATCTAGCTCTTATTTTATTTTATAAGGAATCCGAGTTCTCTCACTAATATTTATACAGACAGGGGAAGATTAATTGAAACCCCCAATCACAGGTCTTACCCCTGATTTAAAAGGCCGGGTTTTGTGGTAGAAAAATCATCGTATCAAAATCAAGGGTGAATCCTGTTTACACAGCGCGCAAAAAGTCGTAGATTTTCAAAATCCACATCATGTTGGTTTACTCGCAGATGCATATTTTAGCCAAATAAGCACATAAAGCTTGGTTGCAATGGTTCAATGTTGTTCCTAGAAGGTTTCAGGAGAGTCCTGGAGACTTAAAATTAAAATTTATGTGTTGATTTGACCAAAAACTGCAACCGCTGGTAATCTAATTCTATGTGGATTTTTGCTAATCCACGCCTTTTTGCACGCTGTGTTACTGGGATGTTTAGTAAATGCCCGCTGTTTGCCCGCAGTGTTAAATGCTAACTAATTTTACTTAAGACTCAGGCACAAAGCCACCCCTTGGGGTTAACTTGCCTAAGTTGTAATATTTTCTTGGGATACATGTAGAGGCAAATGGCATGGATTGGCATGCAAAATCCGAGACACTTTTATTTTTTAAACAAAATGTATTCCGCAATAGATGGTCAAAGAATGGAGCTTGTTGGATGTGGGACCAAACTAGATGTGGATACAAGATGTTTTTATAGTTACATATATACTAAAAACTTTTAAAAAAGCGTCTATGCAATTGTGAATCAAAAATTCCTATCCCAGCTAACAGCGCATAGTTTTACAGTTTTTTAGAATGAATATTCAACTCCAACAGCAACAATGATACAGATTGTCCAACACAGATCATCGCATCTAGCATTTTACGTTACAAACCTTTCTATTTCTACGACTTCAATCAAGTTGTTGTCCTATCTGAACCTATGGGGCAGATGGCTTTGTTCCGTTGCCTTTCGGTTTGCAACCGGTACAGCCTACATTTTTGGAGAGGAAAAAAAGTAGAGGTATATTAAATATCTAACCCCATTCGGACAAAGAGATATTCTAGGTCGTTTGATAGTATGACTTACTGATTAATTCTGTAATTGAGCTGCAAGTAAGAGGTTTTTCTTTAAGGCTTGTCCAGCAATCTGCACAAAAAAGATATGTTTAACCATTGTCAGCAATTCGCATGCTAAAGTAACAATTTAACTTGACTTACGGTACGTCGTGCCATTGGTGCTACTCCCACCAGGGGTACCATTGGGAGTAGTGGGTGGGTTAGTGGTGCCAGTTGGAGGAATCTTTTCTTCACGACGCGCGAGGCCGGGGGGAGCTGGCTTTTTGTCACCGCCCTCTTTGTCGCCAGTCTTCTTGTACTTTATACAAGTTACGGTTTTAGTATCGGTTGGCTCAGCTCTTTTATTCTTCGCAGATGAACCAGCTGGTTGACAGCCAGTTGCCAGAGCTTTTGGAACAGAACTAGAGTTTGAGGGTCCACCACTACTTCCGGCACCAATTCCTAAAAAAGAAAGTTCAAGATAAGTATCCATTAATTGGAACTGTAATAAAAGCTCGCAAGCTCACCGCCGACCACTTGGCATTGTGTGCATTTCATTTTGCCTTCATCAGTCCCGCAAACTAGTTCAAAGACAGAAAAGAAAATCAAATCCAATCCGATACAGAAATCAGTGTGACAGTATTTCCTTGATGTCCAAGAAAATTTTCATACCAAATTTTGGCGCTTTTTTCTTAGGAGCGGTAGAGTTTTTATCCCCACCAGGAGCTTCCGCTCGACGAAATCGACGCCCGGGTGGAGGAGTGCCCGATGAATTGGTAGGCGGGGGAGTCTTGGGGTTCTTGTTACCGTGATGATGCTTGTGTGAAGCTATCGAAAATTCTGAGGTGCATATTTGTGAGGTATTTTCTTTTCCTCCGATGCCAGAACCCAACGAGTCATCCTTGACGGTTCCGCCGCCTGCGCCTTTGTCTCCAATGCCGACGCCAGCACCCTTGTCTTCACCTCCACCAACTCCGCCACCTGCTCCGCCGCCAACTCCGCCAACTCCGCCACCTGCTCCACCACCAACTCCACCACCAACTCCACCACCAACTCCACCACCAACTCCACTACCAACTCCACCACCAACTCCGCCACCAACTCCGCCACCTGCTCCGCCGCCTGCGCCAATAGAACCTCCGGCTCCGCCGCCAGTGTTACTTGAATTAAATCCCGTACCACCTCCAGCACCTCCGAAAGAATCAGTTCCAGTACCCTTTTCAGTTGCCAGAGCTACTTGAAAGTTGTTGCTTGAATGGAGAATAATGGAAAACAAAACGGCCAAACCAAAGGAAAAATTCATTTTGCGCTGTGAAGTTAGCATCTTCCTTTATCAAAAGCAAAGAGTTCTTGTAGAAAGTAAAAAATGGTAAGAATAAGTGGAATTAAAATGAGCTGAATTTAAGACAATCAATGTCAGTGAAGTAAGTCTAGAGTCGTCTTGTGCGACTATTCAAACTTTTAAAACTGCAAATAGGCTCTAAGATAATGAACAAAAAGTAAAAACAGACGTGTCTTTTATAGTCGCAGCTTCTGCCTTTTGACTTTGCAAAGAGAATTATCTTCGACTATTTCAGACATTTCAGGGGTTTTTTGATGTCAAGTGACGAAATCTTCGCGTCATAATTGTTTCAAACAGCAAGTCGGAATTTTTTTTTCAGAAAACAAGGAAACAATCAAATCAAAAAGACAAGACGTAGTCTCAGGGTTGAGGAGGCTGCAAGTCTATCACCCTCCCTGTCTTTTCTTTTCAGTCTTCCCGACAGCTACCATTAACTTGTGGCGTAATAGGGTAGATACTTAATCCAGATCAACTTGAGTAAATATATTCCAAGTTACCCTCAAGTTCCCAAGTAGTAAGTTTGACAGTGGGCTTAGTTGTATTCTCTTCAGGGTTATTATATCTTTTCAACGCTGCCATAGACCTTTCTGAAAATAATTCTACATATGCAGGATTTTTAGTTTACTTCAAGCAACCATGCCATGAGGGTTCAATTTTTCATTTAACGTCAACATAGCAACTACCGAAAAAAATTTATGGAAAGATGTACTATAGTGGGGAGATTGCCGAAGACTGAAAGTGGGATCAACGTTCTCATTCAAAGCCACTCACAGAGAATTTATACTTGTATCCAGTACTCTACATAGAGGTTGTGAACAGACCCCAAAGTGATTTGCACAGCGTGCAAACCGCCAGAGCTTTCAGAATTAGCCGGGGATTGTCGTGTCAACTGGAATTTTTTTTGCACAATACCTGAATCAGTTCCCTTGCCGAAAAACTCAGCAAGGCACCCGAAGAATTCAGTCCACCTTGCCATGTTGAATAATGCCCCATTTTCAAGATTTTCAACTCTTAGCCAAGTATCCCACCACACCTTCTGATCATTAAGACTCGTTCATTTCTTGTGCTTTACTTTACTAGTCACATCAGTGTGCTTTGTCATTCTCATTTCAGACAAGATCATTTTGAAAGGTGTCAGAGTAAAAGCGGGAGCGGTTTTAGGCCCGATGTGACTTCATCAACAGGCTTTAATTGAGCAGAAACTTGTGTAATGAGTGGCCGAGAAAATTTTGAAACTAATAAAAATTATCTTAACGGTTCTGTGTTGATTTCAAAATCTAATCAGAAATTATGTTAGTTCTGTTGGAATTTCTTAAAATCAGAAACAGACACGGAATTGAGTTAAAGAACACTATGTAAGAGATATATTACCGAAAGAGCAATACAAGAAAAACAAGCATTAGAGTGGGGGTAAATGGTTGAGATATAGCCTACTAAAGTCGTTTTTTTCTAAATCCTCACTCTCAGCGAATGAGGAAAGAGATAGAGCGTAGAAAGAGAACCTGAGATTGTGGCATCAGGAAGTTTCCAGGGAATGTGATTTTTATAGGAAGAGAAATCACTTTTCTGTTTCGGAAATGGTATTTTTTGTCCATAGTCAGAGTTTTTGGCTTGGGTGCAATAGTGGCAAAGTTGACTGGAAATCTCATAAGCCTTGCTAAATTTTTTGGACAGGTAGTTTATATAAATATTTTTACGGATTGGCAATCAAGTGAACACCTGCAACTTCAAATTAGGCAGAAGTTGAAAGCCTTGGTGGTTTGAATATCATAATAGGGGGTATCAAAGTACTTGTTTCCGCCATTAGGGATACGCTCTTTTTTTTCCCGGATCCGAAATAATTAATGGCGGAAGATTCTTACCCACTAGCTCCCGGGCTAGTGGATAAGAAAATGGATATAACCCACTTATTTCGTTCTAATAGCCCAATTTTCAGTCGTAATGGCGTATCCCAAACAAAAAATGAAGTTCCGATTAAACTCAATCTTTGATACATCCCACACCAAATAACCCATTTATCGTCAAAAAAATGGCGGAAAATAATTAGGGTATTTCGTTTTTTATCCGCCATTAATTTAATGGCGGATTGGAGTACTTTGATACTCCCTAATATTTGTTTCTGTTCAATGTCGGCCTGTTATTTTTTTTTTCAACTTGGAATGGTGTAAGAGAACACCTAGCTATACCACATGCTATATATTTTGCGGTCATGTTCAACCCTAGCTTCTTTTTTGTAGGATAAAACTCCGCATAACTCTAACTTTGATGTTATTGATGAATGGGGATGAGTAGTTGGTGATAGCAGTAATAATAAAAGATTAGTAGACTTGGTTGACAGAGGGACGATGGAGACGATAAGGAGTTGGGCAAGGACAGAGAAACTATGGATAGAGATGAACAATAAAAATAATAAAAAGGGGATAAAGAAATGGATGCAGAAAGAGAAACGTCACCGCATCCATTTATAGAAAGCTTACAATAACAATATGTATTTAGGCTAGAGTAGAATTATAAACTAACATATAGATATAGATGAACTAGTCGCTAAATATTAGTAAAATAAGTAATAATATTTAATAGGTGGAATGCCAACACGGGTAATCTTAACGCCAAATTCATGATATTTGGTGAAGCAATCAGTAATTATTCTATTGAAGAGTGGAGGATTTCTAACTTTGATACCCCCTATTGTTCCGTAACCACAGACAGGTGAGTCAGTGTCTGTTCTTCCCTTACGCCAAATGGTGTAAGGGAAGGAGTGGTTACGGTACAAACTAAATACAAGTGACCAAGTTGTGACCTAACCCTAATATGCTCCCATCATTACTCCAACACCCCCCCCTCACAACGAGGTCCCAAAATCTACCTAATAGGGGGTATCAATGTTCAGGGATCTGCAATTAGGGATCAGGAATTTTTTTTCCCGGGATCAGACATTATTAATTGCGGAAGATTATTATCCACTAGCCCCAGGGCTAGTGGATAAGGAATCCACAGTAATGCATTATCCCGCCTCTTATACTACAATTTTCATTCCTAATTCCTGATCCCAAACTCATCACATCCATGATGGATTTTTAAGAAAGTCACATGACTTATAATTGCTGATGCCATCCTTAAGTCTTTCCTCACTCTATGCTACTTAATTTTGGTGGCAAACACTTAAAGTTTTTTTCTACTTACACACCCCAACTGCACATTTGGCAGTGAATTCCCACTTCCCTCATCACATAAGCCTTCCACCAACAACTACAAAACACCTCTCTACTAGGCAGCTAATTCACTCAACTATGAATGCTATTGCTTTACTTTTAGTTCTTTACTATAAATCTGACTCTGATTTGGAAGATGCTTTAGCCTATATGTCTTTTCTTTCCAAAAAGCATTACATAAACCCAAGGGGGCCAAATCTTCATCATGATCCCAGATATGATTTGCGCTCCATTCTCAACATTCCTCAACTAAACTTCACTTAACTATTTCGAACTTCTCCCAATTCTTTCTTCAAACTTTAATAACTCATCTCCAAGCATCCTATCTTTCATAACAATTCTCAAAATAAACAGCCTGATCCTGCTATTCAACTTGCTGTTGCACTATGTTGCTTTGGCTCAAATGGAAATGGTGATGCTGCAAGACATTTGGATAATCTCATTAATATAGGATATGGTATGGTGATATTATACACCAAGAACTATATGATTTCTATCCTTTCCCTCAAGTCTCAAACACTTGCTTGGCCAACTCCACAACAGCAACTTGAATCCTCTCAATAAATGAAAGCCAAAGGTTTCCCTGGATGTGTAGGTTTTGTTGATGGCACAACTATACCTTTGAGTCAAAGGCCTGCTCAGGATGCCCATCATTTTGATTGAAAAAAAAGGTTTCTTCAAAATTTTCTCCAATTTCACATCTTTCATAAACTAACTTTTTATCTTCTTTGTAGATAATATATTGCCGTTCAACATGTCTGTGACATCAACAAAAAGTTATTGCTTTTCATAGTGGCTGCCTCAGCTCATGTCATGACTCTTCTGTCTTCAAAAGAATGAGGATTTCTCAAAGTCCTGACTCATACTTTGACAAATCTCAGTACCTCCTTGCAGACTCAGCATATGCAAGTGAAAAGTACATTATACCTGCTTTACGTGGTGCAAATTTAGAAAATGACCCTAAAAATACTATTAATTATCACCTTGCCCAATCAAGAGTACAGATTGAACATGCTATTGGTATTTAAAAGGGAAGATTTTCTAGTCTCCGGGGGCTCAGAATCAAATTTCAAAAAAAAGATTGGAGATCAAAATTGCAAATAATTGGATCATGACTTGCGTTATACTCCACAATATCCTAACCTATTTAAAGTGTGAGTGGAATGATCTTTATGAAGAAGAGGATCCTGAACCAGCACCGGCTCTCCCCTCCCTTGCATCACAAAACATTCATTCAACCAGCATACGCTCTGTAATTATGCCAATCACCATCCATCATTTTGACACACAACCCTTTTAATTTTTTCTTTTCATACTTTCTAAATGTCCACTTTGTATACTTTAGTCACTTGGCTTGGTATTTTTGATTGTTGCATATTCATTTTTTTTTTAATTTACAGTGAATATCTCTTTTTTAGATGGCTCATTGGTTTTCTTTCACCAGCTCAACATGAAATTGCATATTTTCTGATATCACATATTTTTTCAGTCTTTCTTTTTTTCATTCTACACTCATATCCTTTTCCTCCTCTCCTCAAACATCCTTCAAATATTTTGGTTGAATTTCTTTTAGCTCATCTCACCAGGTAAGTCATTTTTTTCATTTTTATTGCATTTTTATTTGCTGATCATGATTTTTTTTTGCTTTTTGTTTGCTTTTTGGTTTTTTTATAATTGCTTCAAAATTTTTTTTCAAGGTTAAAGTTATTTTTTTTATTTTTTTCTCTCCCTCTTTTCTCTCTTGTCCTGATCTTTTTCCCTCCCTTCCCCTCTTCTTGACTGCCTCAATCCCCATTTCCCCCCTTATTCTCTTCCTCACCTTTCCCCTCTTTAGGCACTGTTTTTCCTCCCTTAAGGCCCTTTCCCCCCCTTTAGGCCACCTCTCAACTCTCCCCCCCTCCCCTCCACCGCTTCTGTCAGGCTGAGGTCAAGTACAAAGACGTGAACTAGCTTGAATGGTCAGTTGTCTAGAAGACTTTAATGGTCCTATATGAATACTGTAGTACAAATCCAATAAGTATTAAAATATAACTCAATATAAGGGTCTCAGTAATTTTAATCTCACTAATTATAAATGGGTTACAATCTTATAATTGGTAGAAAAATAGATGTAATAATTCAGATACTATTAAAAGACTTTATAAGTGCTATTGATATGTATTGTAATTGTATTGGTCATATATTTGATTGTAATGATAAAGAATGTAGAAAACAAGACCAAAAACCCCCTCCTTTTATACCCAATAACTTCCACAATGAACCCCTTGATTTACCAGCTCTATACATGGTTAATGACGCCTCATTCCAACTAATATAAATGTCCAGAAAGATAAACAGTGACCAGTAACATAATTATAATGATATCCCTGCCAAAATCCTGTAGTAATAGGGATAATCCATCAAAAATAAAGAATAAGCAAAAGAGAGAGTATATGCATATTATACATTAATATAAAAGACTAAAAAGGTAAAATTAAGACCAATTATTACTTAATAATAATCGAGATTCACAGTAGAAATTTTGGGGCTAATCATGACATTATACTACATGAAATCCCTTTTCAAAAATAACCAAAATTGACTGAGGAACCACCAAAAACCCAAAAAAGGGCGTGAGATGTGGGGTAACTACATGAAGTTCTTGGAAGGCCCTTGCATGGGTAAATCCTTGACTAATTTAGGCAAATTTAAGTGTGGTAGTGAATTAAGGCACCAAGAATGAGGTTATTAATGAAACTAGTGCATATAAAGAGGGTCAATGCATTTATAATTAAGCTAGGACACTAAATAAGCGCCTGTTGCCTATTTTAGTGTGTTTTCCCACAGTGGGCATAGAATGCGGGGTAATTATACTGTGGAAAAGCTAAATTTGCTAAAAATGAAGCTATTCACACAGGAAAAATGCAGGCAGTATGTGGCCAGTACACAGAAGCCATTTCTGGCATAAAAAACACCAAATTTGAAAAGTGTTATTCTTTTGCATTTGAGTAGCAAAATCAATAGTCCTAATTAAGACAAATTGATCTGTCAAAGAGAATTTTTAATATTATTAAATTTATAGTGCATATAATCAACTTTTAAGTGATTTAAAGCGCATTTCTTGTTTTTTACATAAAACAATGAAAACAACAGCTTTAAGTGTACTTAAAAATTATGTAGCCTTATATTTAAGGCACTTAAGATTACCCTAAAATATTAAAACTTAATATTAAGTACATAACACTTATAAAAGGTGGATATATGCGTGTATATAAGGTGTTATAATGGCATATTTTGTATATTATCATAATTTTAATTATGTATACTATTTGTGTCAGGCTGAGCTCAAGTAGAAAGACGTGAGCTAGCTTGAATGGTCAGTTGTCTAGAAGATTTTAATGGTCCTATATGAATACTGTAGTAAAAATCCAATAAGTATTAAAATAAAACTCAATATAAGGGTCTCAGTAATTCTAATCTCACTAATTATACATGGCTTACAATCTTTATAGTTGGTAGAAAAATAGATTTAATAAATTCATTTAGTATTCAAAGAATTTATAAGTACTATTGATATGTATTGTATTTGCATTTTTTATATGTTTAATTGTAATGATAAAGAATGTACAAAACAAGACCAAAAACCCCCTCCTTTTATACACAATTACTTCCCCAATAACCCCTTTGATTTACCAGCTCAATACACAGTTAATGTCACCTCATTCTAGCTAATAGACATGTCCAGAAACAAAAATAGTGACCAGTAACAAAATTAGAATTATATCACCCCCCAAAATCCTGTATTAATAGGGATGATCCATCAAAAATAAAGAATAAGCAAAAAAGAGAGTATATACGTATTATACATTAATATAAAAGACTAAAAAGGGAAAATTAAGACTAATTATTAATTAATAATAAGGAAGATTTACAGTAGAAATGTTGGGGCTAATCATGACATTATACTAAATGAAATCCCCATTCAAAAATAACCAAAATTGACTGAGGAACCACCAAAAACCTAAAAAAAGGTGTGAGATGTGGGGTAACTACATGCAGTCCTTGGCAGGTGCTTTCACGGGTAAATCCTTGACTAATTTAGGCAAATTTAAGTGTGGTAGTGATTTAAGGCGCCAAGAATGAGGTTATTAATGAAACTAGTGCATATAAAGAGGGTCAATGCATTTATAATTAAGCTAGGACACTAAATAAGCGCCTGTTGCCTATTTTAATGTGTTTCCCCACAGTGGGCCTCAAATGTGGGTTAATTATAGTATGAAAAAGCTAACTTTGCTTAAATTGAAGCTATTCACACAGGAAAAATGCAGGCAGTATCTGGCCAGTACACAGAAGCCATTTCTGGCATAAAAACACCAAATTTGAAAAGTGTTATTTTTATGCATTTGAGTAGCCAAATTAATAGTCCTAATTAAGAAAAATTGATCTTTCAAAGCGCATTTTTAATATTATTAAATTTATAGCACATATAATTAACTTTTAAGTGATTTAAAGTGCATTTCTTGTTTTTCACATAAAACAATGAAAATAGCAGCTTTAAGTGTACTTAAAAATTATATAGCCTTATATTTAAGGTTCTTAAGATTACCCTAACATATTAAAACTTAATATTAAGTACATAAGACTTATAAAAGGTGGATATATGCATGTATATAAGGTGTTATAATGTCATATTTTGTATATTATCATAATTTTACTTATGTATACTATTTGTGTACTCTAATTTATTTCTCCCATATATAGTCCATGTGTTTAGCATAACTTATAAGTACTTTTTACTCATTCCTGGAATTATCCAGGCTGAAACTTGCCCACCCAAAAAAAAACAATAAAAAATGATAAGTTATACACTTTTTTTTAATATTATTTTTCAGGTATTCTGAAAATTCTGTAGCATCAAAGATTAATTCTTTAAAGAAATAGAACCTAAAAAAATATTATGAGTACTGGTTTTTTAAACCCTCAGCTGTTTGAAAAGTAATTTATTTCTATTTAACTTTTTTAAGAAGGGAGGATAGATTTGAAATTTCTTTATCAGATATCCATTTATCAAATTCATTTGATTTCCCCTTCCATCTTATTAAATACTCAGTTCCTTTCTCTTTAGTAAGAATTCTTTTCTTGAGTATTTTTTCAATCTCTGCCTTTTCCAAAATTTCTTTAGGTTGCTTTTTAGGCCTTCCTCTTCTTTTTGGAAATAAGTCAGGATCATTTGCATGGTAAGGTTTTAATAATGAGATAGGGAAAACTGGATGTTTCCTATCATATGGGGCATATAATATGACTTCCACAGCATTATCACCAACCATTTTGCTTACTACAAAAGGTCCTACTAAGGGATCCTTCAAATTAACATTACCTTGTAAGTTAAAATGTAGTGTTGAAATTAGGACTTCATCTCCTTTTTTGAATTCAAGTTCTTTATGAGATTTATCCCACCTTTTCTTTTCTTATTCAAATTCTTTTTGGATGCATTCCTCTGCATGCTTTCTACACATTTTTTGCATATTAATAAAGGATTTAGTACCAGGGTGTATATCCAACCTTGGTAATTTATTTAAATAATTTACTGGGGTATTTGGTACATAACCCAGCCAGAGTTCAAATGGTTTTTTCTCTGTTACAGAATGAGTTGTGCTATTATAAGCAAATTCAAGGCCAGGAATTAATGTTACCCAGTCATGTGTGAATTTCTCATTGTCTTTGTATTCCAATCCAATGGCACAATATCTTCTGATTATATCTTCTAGAGTCTGTATCATTCTCTCAGCCAGCCCATCAGTTTATGGATGGTGTGCTGTAGACAATTTCAATTGACAACATGATACTTCCATCAAAGATGTCCAGAACTCGGAAGTAAACTTAGGGTCTCTGTCAGAGATTATGGCTTTAGGGAATCCAGCAGTATTCATCATTTGAGTCCAGCATAGTATTGCCAAGTCTTTTGCAGATACCTCTTTATGGGTAGGGATAAATTTACACATTTTTGTTAATCTATCTACAATTACCCATCAAGAATTGAAACTTTCTTTTCCTGATAATGGTAAGCCAGTGACAAAATCCATGTTTATAATTTCCCATGGAGCTTTTGACTGCTCTATTTGTTGTAACAACCCAGCTCTCTTCCCAGTTAATCTTTTAAATTTCTGAGAAGAATCACATGTTTCAACGTATTTTTGTACATTTTCTTTCATGTTTATCCGCCAGGCTGTATTTTTAACTCTGGCTAATGTTTTGTTAAAATCAAAGTGACCAGCTAATATTTCATCATGACAAGTACTCAACATTAACTCTTTCATAGAATGTGGTATTACTATTACATTACTTAGCTTTTTTCTGTAATATATATATCCATCTTCAATTGACAGTTTACCTTTTTCCAATGCATTTTTATACTTTGGAGGCAAGGTTTTAATTAATGCACTCATGGAGGCATTAGTTGGATCATTTAAAATGGTAGATAATTTAGCCAAATCTTTATCAGATGAATAATTTTCCAATATAGTTTGCTTAAACTCTTCCTCTAAATCCACTATATAAATCCCAAATATATGTATAACCTCATTTTCAGGTACATAAGCTGGGTTGTCAGCATCATTTGGAAAAGGACTTCTGGATAATAAATCCACATTAGAATGTAATGTTCCTGCTCTATGAGTGATTATCATTCTTCCTCTGTACTATTGTACAGCTAGTTGCCATATAAACATGTGCCTATTAGGTGTTTTCATGTTTAGTAATGATTTAACTGCACTGCAGTCTGTTATTTGTTCAAACTTCTGGTCTTCCAGATAGTAATGAAGTTTCTCCAAGGCCCATACAACAGCTAAACATTCCAGTTGGGTGGCACCATACCTTAATTCTGTCTTTCTTAAGGTTCTGGATATATAGCAGATAACTACTTCAGATAATTTTCCATTTATTATCTGTTTTTGCTGTAAGGAAGCACCTAACCCTATGAAGCTTGCATCAGTGTACAAGACAAAAGGTAGGTTAAAATATGGAAGTCCCAATATTGGAGCTGACATTAAACACTCCTTCAATTTATCAAAGGCGTGTTGTCTTTCATTATTTCAAATGAAAGCTTCATTTTTCCTGATTAATGTTGTTAAAGCGGCTGCAATTAATTGGTAGTTTTTTATATACTGCCTATAATATCCACACATACCTAAAAAACTTTGAACATCTTTCACATTATTAGGTATACTAATGTTTTTTATTGCTGCCACTTTGTTCTGGTCAACACAAATTTGTAATCCAGATACAACATGCCCAAGTACTTTCAAGGATTGAAACCCAAACTTACATTTTTTCAATGCAATTGTCATATTAATTTCATCCATATTTTGAAACACTCTTTTCAGGTGATTTAAATGTTCATTATATGTTTTTGAGAATACTATGATGTCATAAATATAAACTAAAATCCATCCTTCAATCATTTCCTAATGAAAAATACTATCCATCAATTTTTGGAAGACTGAAGGTGCATTTTTTGGGCCAAAAGGCATTCTCACATATTTATATATCCCCATGTGTGTGGTTATGAGCAAGAAATTCTGAGAGCTCTTTTCTACAGGATTCTGGTGGTAACCTTTGGTTCCATCCAGACAGGAAATGTATTTTGCTCCTTGTAAGGTAGCATGGATAGAAGCTATCCTTGGTAGAGGGTAAATATCATCTACAGTGAATGTATTCAGAGCTCTGTAATCACCACATACTCTTGCCTTATCTTTTTCATAAGAGATTAAAACTGGTGAAATAACACAATAATTAGGTGTTGTGTCTAATTTTTCAACAATAACTATTCCTAACAACATATTAATGTTGTCTTCAATGTCTTTCCTTTTTGCAGGAGAAGCTGGGTAAGGTTTCTTTTTAAAGCTGGCAGAAATATTATCCAGATCACAACTTAATGAAATTTTCATCTCATGGTCTTTGACCAATCCTAGTTCTTTTGAACCATGAGCAAATGCCATACGATAAGATTTTATCAATCTCAAAATATTGTTTTCTTCAATTTTTGAGAGTTGAGGACTGAAAGAGGCTTTTTGGATTTCATTTTCCAATTCTACCACTTCAGAGGTATTTCTTCCACCTTGCAGTTGTTCTTCTTTAGGAGCAATGGAATAAACTGAATTTTCAGAGAAAATCTTGAATTCTCTTTTCCCATTTACGCCTATAGTGAAGCAACTATTTGTAGGATCTAGTTTGATGCCAAATTTGGTCAATAAGTCATTGCCAATAATAAACCAATCACTAAAATTATTATTATCCATTACCACAAATTCACACACTGCTCTTACATATCCATTATGATATTTAAAGAATACAGCTTTTTTGTATTTTCCAATTGGATTTAATACTGAACTAAAACCCCTTCAGTTCTTTTTCTGTACAGGTTCCAGTTTTTCCTTATACTTACTATCTAGTTTCATTAAAGTATTAATAGAAACTACACTACCTGCAGCCCCAGTGTAAATAATGGCTTTTATTTCTTTTCCACATATAATAACAGGCTCTCTAATAGGTGTTATTTTGTAAGTATCATGAGATACATCTTCGATAATTTCAGCTTCTTCAATTGAAGATAAAGATGTATCTGTATGAGGTATTGCATCATTCATGAACATAATATCCTGTTCTAATACATATATCTCATTTTCATCATCACTGTAAGAAATTTTACTTTTACAATCCTCACTAGATTCCTCCTTTTAATCTTCATGATTACTTTGTTCACAATCTTGTGAGTTTTCAATAACATTTATTCTTTTCTTACAAGTATGACCTTTAGCCCAAGGTTCATTACATTTGTAGCAAGTGATATTTTCTTGTCTTTTAGGGACAAGGGGAGCTGAAGGTTTTTTCTTCTCCACTGGTAACCTATTTGTATTAGGTTTTACTACCTCGACACTTTGCTTGTAATTATTATACCTTGTTTCATATTTGTGGTTCAATAATATTTCATTGCATATATTAATAAACCCAGAAGTATCTCTGATGGTTTCAGTTCTAGATACAATGTCTCTGACTGATATAGGCAATTTATATATTATTTTCTCTTTCCACTCATCATAATCCATTTTTGGATCCATGGCTTTCATGATTTTTATTAAATTCATTAAAAATACCATGGGTTTATCTCCAGCATTAGGATTATATCTGGCTTTCTCATACAATCTTTGTTGAGTGATTCTAAATTTTGGGCCACCGAATTGCCTTTCAATCAGTGCCTTCCATTCATTCCAGGAGTAGTTAATTCCCTCAATCAATACAGATTCAAACCATAATAAGGCCACATCTTTAAATAAAGATATAAATTTTGATGTAATTTCTTCATCAGGTAATTTGTATGAAAATTTTAAGTTATCAATTCTCTGAATGAATTGCTGCCAATAAGATTTTAAATCACCGCCAAAAGAAGGGTACTGATCTAACTTAGCCCAGTTCTTTTGGTTAGTTTTTGCTTCCCTAACCTGAGGAATATTGAGTAATTCACTTACTTTATAAAGATGATCATTTATTTCATCCTTTACTGATTTTATATTCTCAGAGCCCATGACAGTATGTTCATGTTCAATAATTGGTTTATCATCAGAGTGCTTCATAAAGACTGGTACTCTTTCCACATAAGAGGTATTATCTTTTACTTTATCAGTATTTTTCAAAATTTTAGCAACTTCAATTTCTACTCTTTGTAACCTATCTTTTATTACAGGTACATGAGTTAAGGTATCATTCACATTTGAAAAAGACAATTTTACACATCCCTCTATGGTAGCCATAACATTCTGAGAATTTTCCAATTTATATTCTAAATTTTTAATCTAAGAGTTTAATCTTTTATTTTTCTGGACACTTTTACCAAAAAGAATTTCTTCATTAATTTTCATAAAAACCTTTCAAGTTATACACTTTTTAAATTTTCTGTAAAATTAATTATGAACAGCTGAAGTGTGAGGGAAATAAAACAAACTAGTCATCAAAAAATTTCTTTAAACATTCAATTTCCTCAACAGATTTATTATCTTTAACACATTATATCAAGAAATCTTTCTTCTTTGAATTTTCTTCATGATCATGCTTATATTTCATCTGTTCCATGAGTTTTTGATGCTCAAGTGTTTTCTCCTCTTACTTTGATTTTTCAATACTTAAAGATAACTCAAATTTCTTCTCCTCCAAGTCTTGTGCCCTATCATCCTTCCGTAAAGAGAGTTTGTACTTCCTCTCCTCCAAGACTTGTGCCCTATCATCTCCCCATAAACAGAGTTTGAACTTCCTCTCTTCCAAATCATGTACCCTGTCATCCCTCCATAAAGAGAGCTTGTATTTTTTCTTTTGAAACTTTATTGTCTCTTTAGCAACTTTCACTCATCCTAGAGTGATAATAGATATTAACAAAAAGTAGAAGAGAAGCAGAGTAAAGTATTAAGAGGTTTGGTATCACTTACCAGCATCATGTTTCTCCAAAAATTATTCAATAGAAGAAAAATGGGCTTGAGATGAACTATCACTTTTTCTTCTTCTTTGAGAGTGGAAATTTAGACTACTTGAAGCCCTTAAAATTTTGTTCAAGGTCAAATTTTCCTCCTCATCATTGTTGCTGGATTCTGACTCAGTTGATTGTGGCTTCTGCGTCTGTTCTTCAGCCTTTTTAAAAATAAGAAAATTTAAATAAAAAAATTATTGGTAAGGTAAAAGAAAAAAATACTTGAGTTAGATCAAGTTGGTTTATATTGCCATAAGGATCTATTGAAAAGATATCTTGATTTGTGGAAGTTAAATGAGGTTAGGCTTGAGTAGAAGAAGAAGGAAAAAGATTTGTTTTGAAATCATGTTCAGAGATAGGATCTTCACCATTTCAACATGTTTGCAGGATTAACATCAGCTTGCTCTCTGAAAATAACATCCATCTCTATAAAGTAAGGAGATAAAGAATCAAGTTTATTGTCTATAGATTTGATGCCGTTACTGATATTAAGGTCAGTAATACCAAAACCAGTGGAAGATGAATGAGTCTTTGCCTTCTTGTACTTGGCTCAATAATGCTTGAGGCGTTCAGACATCTGTTTAGGTAAAAGATCTATCCTTCCCTTGGTCTTATTCTGTAATTTGTTGGCCATTAGAAGATAACCATTAACTTTTGATGCTGGGGGCCGTCCTACTTTAGTTGCATTTTTGGTACTGAAGCAAATATCATAGTTAGATATAGTTTTCAGCCAGCTGATAAGAATGAGATGATCATCTTTTTTAATTGAATGGTCTTTGATTTCTCGGCTGAGCGGGGGAAAGAGGGAGTAGTGTAATTTGAAGAACAAATGGGGGAAGGCTGAATATGAGATGATATATGATGACAGGGCATGTTAAGATAATTGAAGATGAAAATGAGCAAAAACAAGTAGATTAGATAGTGAGGTGTTCTGAATGGTGAGAATGGGAGTGTGCAGCAAGGTAGAAGGCATATCCAGAGAGTAGTCAAAGATGTGGTTATGAATGAAATTAGGCCAAGATGAGGTTATGAAAAATTGAGTAGAAAAATGTTGGATAAGAGGTAAACTTTGACAGGTAAAATGTCTAATAACCCAATTATTAGCAAAAATAATTGTGGAAGATAATTGGGGTTTAAGGATTTTTATCAACAATTAATTTAATTGCTGATTGGTCAACTTTGATACCCCCTAATATGGCATATTTTAAAAAATAATCATGGTTGATTTGATGAAAAAAGAGGTATTTTGAAATGGAATATTTCCAACTTTGATACCCCATAATACTCACTTGTCAGATAGATCATGTCAGTATAGTCTAGTATATAAGTATGATATAATAGTGTTTATTTATGGTCCTACTACTTATTGATAAATGATTTAGTGATTAAACCTCAGGGGAAGACTAATAAAATCGTTATACTCAAGTCAAACTCACAATACTTGGATTTAAGTGCATGCTAGTGGTGGAAAATAGATGAATAAAATATAGTTATAGCTTTATATAAAGATAAAATCAATTTATAGTGGCTTTATATTATATTTCTAAATGTTAATAATTGTATAGTAGTGTTTGTTGGAGTTGTAGTAATTGAATGATGATAAATAACCGTCAAAATCCCTCCTTACTTATACCCAAATCCACTGGAGTGCACAGACCTTCAATCCAGATGATGTCACTGCTATCCCCGGCAATTAAAGCACTGTGAGGGCCAATCACCTCCCCATGGCGTCCACTTCAAGCATTTTCAACACCAAGACCTCCAGTAAGGACCCTCCATCACTATTAATAATAACACTGATCCATACCATAAATAGAAAACCCAGATAAAAGCGGATACCATAAAGAAACAGGTAAAATAAACAATCAAAAAGAGATTTAATGAAACTAAAAGCATATAAAGGAAACAAATAAAATGTCCAAGCCCCCAATAACATCCCCAAGCATCCACATTAACCCAGAAACATCCTTCCAACCCATAAATCCGTGAATAACCATCCAAGGAAGTAATTTTAGTTGTCCAAACTGGGTGTATGCGCCTGATATAGGTGTCTATGCTTCTGTAGGCGTTGAGAGTCCACTTATTTTGTCCATATGACCTAAAATAAGCAGAAAAACAAAGTTTATAGGCTATTAAGGGGCTAAAACCCACTTATATACCTAAATATACATAATATACTGCATATTTCACTGAATATGAGATTTATATATACATATAAGCTTATATATGTCAATAATTACTTCATATCACTTAAGATAAGTATATTATGACTCCATTAACACCTTAATAAATATTATTAGGCCATGGATAAGCTATTTAAACTATTATAAGTTATATAATAGAATAATAATTATATATATATATAATAAAATAATATATATTATTATTTAAACCTTATTTTTAAGATATAAGCTTAATCTACTTAAGGTTATCTTATTTTAAGCATAAGAAATACTCAGTCCTAAGGATATTTAGGCTTACAGATCATATCCTCACCAATGTTATTTGGTTCACTCTAGGTGAGAATATGATCTACTCTTTTATTTTACTTAATTTGTTGAATTAATACTGACCAAAGGTATCCAGTTACCTCTAGTTTTTAAATATTTATTTTAACCTAAATTTTTATGTAATACTATCTGTGAAGTAAGTTACATGCCACACCTCTATACTTCCAACACTTTACAAGACTTCTTGCATCTCACTGACAGAGCAAGGTTGGCACAGCCCTGAGGGTAGATACTAAAGGTTAAACTCCTGTCATGTTTATTTTAATTTTCTTTCTCATACTTACAAAAAAAATTTTTTTTTTATTTAACACTTGCCCAAAACCCTTTGTCTATTAGAGTTACTGTTTGAAATAATTGTGAATTAAAATACAATTACTTCTTTTCCCCTGATATATTATCACAAAATATGAGAGGCATATTTTCTAGAAAGTTTATCAGTATTTATCAATACCAATGAACACAATTTTATTGCTTACTTGTAGGTATGAAGTGAATTTATAAGTTCCAAAAGTCAAATATGCTTTTAAGTGGTCACTTGATTTAACTGGTCTACAATATGTAGCCATGTTTTTATATTTAAAAAAGAAAATATTTCAGTAAGATTCTTTCTAAATATGAAATGAATTTTACAAACCAATAAAAAGGGATTGAGAGTCCTGTTAAAAGAAAACAATTAATCAGTTTAATTGGTTTATTATCTGCAAATATCACAAATTTAATTGGTCTATTGACAGACTCCCACTAATAACAGTTTTATGTTAAATTAGTGGCAAAAATTTTTATCTGAAAAGATCACAAAATTAATTGGTCTATTGATAGATTCCCACTAATAACAATTATATGTTAAATTAGTGGTAAAATTGTTGATTCAATATCACAATTTTATTATATAACAGGGATTCTTTTTCTGAAATCACCATATAAGTGACCCCAAACTGTTGTAATTATCCAAATATTTCTAAAGGGATTTTATTTACTTGTAGCCTCTTTTCTTTGAATTTTTACTTACTGGAAGATAAAAAACAGTATTTTTGAGGAAAGATCCCCAATTTTCAGGCTGAGGTCAAGTACAAAGATGTGAACTAGCTTTAATGGTCAGTTGTCCAGAATATTTTAATGGTCCTATATGAATACTGTAGTACAAATCCAATAAGTATTAAAATATAACTCAATATAAGGGTCTCAGTAATTCTAATCTCACTAATTATATATGGCTTACAATCTTTATAGTTGGTAGAAAAATGGATTTAATAAATTCATTTACTATTCAAAGACTTTATAAGTACTATTGATATGTATTGTATTTGTATTGGTTATATGTTTAATTGTAATGATAAAGAATGTAGAAAACAAGACCAAAAAACCCCCTCCTTTTATACACAATTACTTCCCCAATAACCCCTTTGATTTACCAGCTCAATACACAGTTAATGACCCCTCATTCTAGCTAATAGACATGTCCAGAAACAAAAAGAGTGACCAGTAACATAATTAGAATGATATCACCCGCCAAAATCCTGTAGTAATAGGGATAATCCATCAAAAATAAAGAATAAGCAAAAAAAAGAGTATATATGTATTATACATTAATATAAAAGACTAAAAAGGTAAAATTAAGACTAATTATTACTTAATAATAATGGAGATTCAAAGTAGAAATTTTGGGGCTAATCATGACATTATACTACATGAAATCCCTTTTCAAAAATAACCAAAATTGACTGAGGAACCACCAAAAACCCAAAAAAGGGCATGAGATGTGGGGTAACTACATTTAGTTCTTGGAAGGCCCTTGAATGGGTAAATCCTTGACCAATTTAGGCAAATTTAAGTGTGGTAGTGAATTAAGGCACCAAGAATGAGGTTATTAATGAAACTAGTGCATATAAAGAGGGTCAATGCATTTATAATTAAGCTAGGACACTAAATAAGTGCCTGTTGCCTATTTTAGTGTGTTTCCCCACAGTGGGCCTAGAATGTGGGGTAATTATAGTATGAAAAAGCTAACTTTGCTAAATATGAAGCTATTCACACGGGAAAAATGCAGGCAGTATGTGGCAAGTACACAGAAGCCATTTCTGGCATAAAAAACACCAAATTTGAAAAGTGTTACTTTTATGAATTTGAGTAGCCAAATCAATAGTCCTAATTAAGAAAAATTGATCTTTCAAAGCGCATTTTTAAAATTATTAAATTTATAGCACATATAATCAACTTTTAAGTGATTTAAAGCGCATTTCTTGTTTTTTACATAAAACAATGAAAACAACAGCTTTAAGTGTACTTAAAAACTATGTAGCCTTATATTTAAGGTTCTTAATATTACCATAACATATTCCAAATTAATATTAAGAACATAAGACTTATAAAAGGTGGATATATGCATGTATATAAGGTGTTATAATGGCATATTTTGTATATTATCATAATTTTACTTATGTATACTATTTGTGTACTCTAATTTATTTCTCCCATGTATAGTCCATGTGTCTAACATAACTTATAAGTAATTTTTACTCAGTACTGGGAATATCCAGGCTGACAGCTTCCCCCCCTCCCCCTTATCCCTTTCTCCCCCTCCCCCCTCCCCTCTCACCTCACCTCCCCCCTCTACCTATTAGCTAATGAATCACTATGTGATTTGTTAGCTAGTATATTTAATTTCTAAAAAAATTGATAGCAATTCATTCAGCTATTAAGGGGGGGGGAGGAGGCAAGGTGAGAGAGGAGGGGGGGAGGGGGGAAGTGGTGGAGGTGAGAGGGGGGAGTGGGAGTATTGTGAGATGGCCTAAAGGGGAGGAATAGATTTGCCTAAAGGAGGTAAAAGGCGCCTCAAAGGGGGAAAATGGGAGAGAACCTGATGAAAAAGGGGGAGAAGGAGGCTTTGAGGAGATCAAGAAGGGGGGGAGAGATTAAGGACACCAAAAATAGGTAAAAGAGGCAGACAAGAAGGGGTAATATGGGAGTATGTAAAAGAAAATATTTGTTATTTTTATTAAAATTCTTTTGTTTTTTTTTTTGGTTTTTTTTACAGAATATTATAAGAAATTTTTTTTTTACAGTTCAAGCTGAATCAAACTTAAATTTGGTGTGCCTATAATTTTGATTTTTATATTTGGGAAAAATTTTCTGATACAAAAAATTTTTTTTTGGTTTAATTTTTTTGTTTATAATTTTTTTATCAATTTTTTACAAGGACTTTAGGTGGTATATCTAACACCAAATAACTTTAAAATTCATTATTTTGGCAAATAATTTTACTGATGTTTGTTTTTATTTAATTTTTTTTTGTTTCAATTTTTTTTTTCAAGGACAGTTTTAGTTATTGATTTCTTTTCAAAAAAACAATTATTTGGATTAATTTTTATCAAAAAAATTCTTAAGGTTGAGTAAACAAACTAAATTTTTTGAGTTTTATTTTTTTGCCACTTTATTTTTTTGGTTTTTGACACAAATTTTTTTGGTTCAAGGAAAAAAATGTCTATTTCATCAGAATCACCTTTTAATTCTCTATCATCATCCTCTTTATCATTTTTATCATCTTTTTCAAATTCATTTTCATTTCAATCATCATCTAAAATATCAAAAAAAATAATGATGTTTGAATTCAGCAGAATAAAAGAAATTTAGAAAAGAACATTCATTTGGATTGTTTATTTTTCTATATATCAAATATCAAGTAGTATAAAACTAGAGTGGATCAAAAAATTATTATCCACTTGAGTTACCAGAAGATTTAAAATATTTAACCAAATCAGGAGATGATAAAATTATAGCAGTTATCAGTTATTCTTCTAAACCTTAATTTATTTATGAAACTCATTTCTTTAATGGCTCAAAAAATGAAACTTTTAAACAACTATCCAATCTCTTAATAACACTATATTAAATGGACTTGGTTTGTTTACCAATAAGGAATATAAATTTATTGGGTGGTATTAAGATTGGATTTGTTTGTAAACCAGGATTTGTTAAAGGCTATTCTTTTGGTATGTCTGATAATATATTTTTCATTCTTAAGATCATGTCACTCATTTTATTTCCACAGGAATCTACTCTTTACTTAAAAATTTATCTAAAACTGAAAAAGATGCTGATTTTTGCTTATGGGAGACCTTACCTTCTTTTAATAAATTTCTTGCTCTTCTCCTTAAAAAAATCTGAAATAAAGCTTTCAAAAAGAATCTTCAACTTGCTACTAAAGTTGGTGTAACGAGTTGGTGTGACCTGGAATGGGAAGAAATTAGCAACAAATATCTTTTATTTTCAAATTTTATTATTACTCATTCAGGATTCCACAATAAGATTCATATCAATAGGAATGAAAGAAATCATCTTCCTTTTGAAATTTTCTCATATATCAATCCAATAACTGGCAAACCAATACCATCTCCAGCTAAAATCAAAGGACATGGCTTATATTTTCCAGACCATCAGTGCATGATTGATTTTGGTTTGGGAAATGGTGTGATTAAAACAATTTGGAACTATTCTCAGGATCATCACCAAACAACCAAAGCTCCACCTGGCTTGTAATCTTATCAAGAGTTCACAGATTTTGGATGTTCATTTCAAATCAGTCAAAAATTAATCCACCAAATAAACAAGGTAAAAAAAGAAGGTAAATTTAACAAATATAAAAAAAATTATGTAAATCAAAAAAGTATGGGGATGAGTAGAGTCATAAAATATTTTTTATTTTTTGATAAATTTTTTATAAATAACTCTTATATTTCAAATTCATAAAATAAAATAATGGTCTAACAAACCTGTGTTGTATAAATAGGAGTCATGAAAATATTTATTTGTTTCATGAGGTTCCTTAGCCTACACTTTTGGAAAGTCACAAACATTTGTTTATAGATTTTATCCACATTGTGGCTAGAGGAATTGTCATTACTTTAAAACTAGGGATATTGATATATATTAGTTTTTTATATATTAATTTATGTAATTATATTAAATTTTGGTGATTCCCACCCTTTACTTCAATAAAATGCAGGGGTGGGTATTGCCAAATTTTCCAATTTGACATGTAAAAATTCTGGTGATACCCATCCCTTACTTCAATAAAATGCAGGAGGGGGGGGGGTATTGCCAAATTTTCATATCAGACTTGCAAAAATTTTGACCTAAAATTTTGTTGATACCCATCCCTTACTTCAATAAAATGCAGGGGGGAGTATTGCCAAAATTTCTTATAAAACTTGAAAAATTTTTGGCTTGAAAGAATTTTAGTGATACCCATAAAATGCAGGGGGTAGTAATGCCAAATTTTTATATAAGACTTTTCATATTCTTGACTTGTATGAATATTGGTAATACCCACCCCTTACTTAAAAAAAATGCAGAGGGGGATTGGCAAATTTTTAAAAGAGACTTGAGAATTATATTTAAATTTTTTTTTTAAAAATTAAAATCCAAAAATTCAACTAATGATGGATAGAGTAATGAATTACAGGAAATTATTGTAAAATTTTATGTACAATTAATTATGAATAGTTGAAGAATGAAAGAGATAAAACACACTAGTCATTAAAAAATTTCATTAGACATTCAATTTCTTCATAAAATTTAATGGCTTTAACACATTCCACTAAAAAAATTTTCTTCTTTGAATTTTCTTCAAGATCATGCTTAAATTTCATCTGTTCCATTAAGTTATTATTTTCAAGTGTTTTCTCCTCTTTCATTGATTTTTCAATACTAAGAGTTAGCTCAAATTTGTTCTCCTCCAAGTCTTGTGCCCTATCATCCTTCCGTAAAGAGAGCTCATATTTCCTCTCCTCCAAGTTTTGTTCCCTATCATATGTCCTTAAAGAGAGCTTGTATTTTTCCTTTCCAAACTTTAGAGTCTCTTTAGCAACTTCTACTTGTTATAGAGTGATAAGAAATATTAACAAAAATTAGAAGAAAAGTTGAGTAAAGTATTAAGAGGTATGGTATTACTTACCAGAATCACATTTCTCCAAAAATCTTTCAATTGGAAAAAATGGGTTTGAGATGAAGTATCACTACTTCTTCTTCTTTGAGAGTGGAAATTTAGACTACATGAAGCCCTTCTCTTTTTGTTCAAGTTCACATTTTCATAATCATCATTTTTGCTGGCTTCTGACTCAGTTTATTGTGGCTCCTGTGTTTGTTCTTCAGACTATTTAGAAATAAGAAAATGTAAATAAAAAAATAATTGTAAAGATAAAAGAAAAAAAACATACTTGATTTTGTTCAGGTTAGTTTATATTGCCATAATGATCTATTGAAAAGATTTCTTGATTTGTAGAAGTTAAATGTGGGGAGGCTTTAGTAGAAGAAGAAAGAAAAAGATTTGTTTTGACATCATGTTTGGAGATAGCATCTTCACCATCCAAAATTTTTGCAGGATTAACATCAGCTTGCTCTCCAAAAATAGCATCCATCTCTATAAAGTAAGGACATAAAGATTTAATTTTATCATCTATGGATTGTATGCCCTTACTGATATTGATTTCAGTAATACCAAAACCAGTGGAAGATGAAAAAGTCTTTGCCTTCTTGTATTTGGCTTGGTAATTCTTGAAAAATTCAGACATCTATTTTGGTAAAAGATCTATCCTTTGCTTGGTCTTATTCAGTAATTCATTGGCCATTAGTAGAAATCCATTAACTTTTGATGCAGGGGGAAGTCCTACTTTAGTTGCATTTTCAGTACCAAAACAAGAATCATAGTTAAATTTATTTTTCAGCCAGTTGATAAGAATGAGATGATCCTCTTTTTTTAATTGAACGGTCTTATATTTCTCAGCTGAGTGGGGGAAAGAGGGAGTAGTGCGATTTGAAGAATAACTGGGGGAAGGCTGTCTTTGAGAAGATCTATGATGAAAGGGAATTTTAAGATAATTAAAGATGAAAAGGAGAAAAAACAAGCAGATGAGATAGCAAGGTGTTCTGAATGTAGAGAATAGACAGGATGAGATGAGAATGGGAGTGTGCAGCAAGGTAGAAGGTATATCTAGAGAGTAGTCAAAAATGTGGTAATGAACTAAAGTAGGCCAAGATGTTGTTATGACATAAAGTTGTCCAATATGTGGTTATGAAAAATTGAGTAGAAAAATTTTGTATAAGAGGTCAAATTTGACACATAAAATGTCTAATAACCCAATTATTAGCAAAAATAATTGTGGAAGATAATTGGGTTATAAGGATTTTTATCCACAATTAATTTAATTGTGCATCAGTCAACTTTGATACCCCCTAATAAGAGGAAAAGAGAAAGAGAAAAAAAATAAAATAAAATGAAATATAATAAAGAGATTAAAGAAAAATAAATGCTATTGAGAGAATATAACATAAAAAAAAATTTAAGTTATTGTGAAATTTTTAAATATAGTAGTGCTTTTCTATTTTGTATTGGCCCAAGTGGTTTTGTAAATATGTCTGCTATCTGTATTCCTGAACTAATCCACTATGAGTCCACAATTTTCTAAAAAATTAATTGCTTTACAAAATAAAAGTCTCTTTTTGAGTGTCTGGTTTCCTTTTTTGAAGGTTTGTTGCCTCCTGTTTGTATGATGGGAAGATTATCACATTTGATGGATATTTTGTATTTTTTGCCAATGAAATCTTCTAATTTATGTCCAATCCACAAATTATTTCTGTTCCCTAGGGATAGTGTCATTGATTTAGAAGTTGAAGTAGACAATGCCACCATTTGTTTCCGTTTTGCTGTCCAAAAATTGGTACTAATCATTGATACGATTCAGCACCTGGTAAGTTAAGTTTTAGGAAGCAGTGGAAAGCAAGAACACAAGGACAATAAAGGGTGGACAAAAGGAAATGTTACCTGATAAGATTCAGCACCAGGTAAGTTATGTTTTAGGACGCAGTGGATGGCAAGGAAACAAGGACAATAAAGGGTGGACAAAAGGACTTAAGAAAAATAGTTGAAAAAAGACGTTTAATATCAATTGTTATTAAATAAATAAAATAAAGTAAAAGACTAAGAAGATGGATGAGAAAACACAACTATTTCTGTTGTAGAGCATACATACAATTTTACCTGAAAAGATTCAGCACCAGGTAGGTTAACTTTTATGATGCAGTGGATGGCAAGGACACAAGGACAATAAAGAGTGGAAAAAAGGACTTAAGAAAAATAGTTGAAGAAAGAAATTTAATATCAATTGTTATTAAATAAATAATTTAAAGTAAAAGACTAAGAGGATGGATGAGGAAACACCTATTAATATCCTCATCCATTTATGCTCTAAGTGGTATCATTAATTTAGGTTAAGAATTATAAGGAAATGGGGATGTATATATATATATATATTACTGTATAAGTATGTATATAGACTAAGATAAATAATATAATTTTAACACCCTCCTGCGCTCAAGCCAGAAATGGTGAGAGATTTAAGGAACGTGGAAACTCTTAATGTTTGGGCCTAGGTAAGGATTTTTTTAATATATTGGAATTCATTTGAGTTTAGGGGGTGTAACAGATAGAAAATTCTCCATTTTTTACTTGCTCAAGAAACCAGATTACATTGGTGCTTATGTGCCTAGTATGTTGTTGATAAAGAGGATTGAGAGCTAAGTTAATTCTTTCTGATTGTCACCCATGAGAATTAACTTTTCAAGTGAAAAGGAGAAGTTGTCTAACTATTCTTTGGTCCAGAGTAAATCTTGGCCACATTCAGTCATTGCGTAGTATTCTGATTCAGAGGTTGAGAGAGCTACAAATTGTTGCTTTCAAGAACACCAGCAAATCAGCTAAGAATGGAAAACCAGCATACTGGAGGTTGACTTAGAGTCTACTTTTTTTTTGTAATCAGAATCTGCAAAACCAATTACCAAGCCTAATTTGGATTTGGGTACGTTTCCTAGGGTTAGTTGGAGATACCAAAGGACATGGAAGAATGCCTGAATTTGCTGATTGGAGGTTTTGTTAAAGTACTGGGCTAATGTGGAGGAAGAATAGGCTAAATTGGTTCTTGTGCAGAGTAGAAGATACTTAAGGAGACAAACTTCCCACCAGTGGTTAAATAATTGAGTTAATTCATGTGACGTACAGGTGGCAAAATGAGAATTGGGCACTAGTGGAGTAGTTACCATTCAGAAGTTTTGATAATTAAATTCAGTAATTAGTTCTGTAATGTATAGTTCTTGAGAAATACTTATCATTAATTTTTCTTGGTCTCTATTAAATTTCATGCCAAGAACCCAATTAAGTTCTCCTTGGTCATCTATGTCAAAAACTTGGGAAGTTTTATTTTTGAAATCTTGTACACATGGACCTACAATAATTCAGTTGTCTACATGTATGAGCACATAACATGGATGTGGGTTGTTGTTATTGATGAATAGACATGGGTTGGCTTTACTTGATCTAAAATGATATTAGAGAAGAAACTTGATAATTTATGGTACCAGCATCAAGGACTCTGTTTCAAACCATATAATGATTTCTTTAGTTGTAAACAGAAACTTTTATTTTTAGGTGAGTAACCACTAGGGAATCTCAGATACAGGTCTTCATCTGGCTCCCTGTGGAGAAAGGCTGACTTCACATCCATTTAATGAATTTCCCAGTTTTTATAAGCGGCAAGACCCAGTAGAAAGCAGAGAGTGTTCAATCTTCTGGTAGGAGCATATGTTTCATTATACTCAGCGCCTTCAATTTGGGAGAATCCTTCAACACACAGCTTTGCCTTGTTTTTGACAATATTACCTTTGAAGTTGGTTTATCTTTTGAAAGTCCAAGTGGTGCCTAGTAGATGATTGTTTTCAGGTGAGGGAGTCTCTTCCCAGACTTGATGTTTATTGATACTTTGTAAGTTGTTTTCTATAGCCTTGAGCCATTGTCACTCTCAGGAGATTTAATGGCTTCATAAAATTTTTTAGGAGTTTTAAAAGGAGTTACAACCATGTTAACATTATTTGATCTTTGTTTAGAAGTAATGATGTTTGAAGGATCAATAGAGGAGTTGATTTCCTATGACAGTTGTATGTTTTTATCAATATAGGCATAATTTTTGGGAGCTGAGGGAGGCTCAGTAGGGATTCCATGTGAGTTAGGAGGCAGTGATTTTTCAATTTTGTTAACTGATTCCACTGGACTAGTGAGTGATTTATTTTTTGTAGACTCATCATTGAGTGGTAAATTTTCAAAGGTGTTAGAGGAAGGTATAGCGATGTAATCTAAGTTGGGAAAGGTAAGTTTTTCAGCTGAATTTCCCTTGGATGTCTGACAAGGTAAGTTAAAGGTTTTTAGAAATTTCACAGTGTGAGTGATTAATATTGTGTCAGTACTGGGAGAATAAATTCTGTAGTTAACATGCCCCTCACAATAACCAAGAAATATTCCTTCTGAAGAACTGGGGCCAAATTTCCCATCTTGATTGTGTTTCTCCTGATTATAAATTACATTGGAACTGAAAGGATATAGCTTGTGGGGAATTTTAACTTTACCATTGTACCAAGCATCCCAGGGTGTTACATTACCTGGGAGAGAAGAGGTTGGTAGAGTATTCAGAATGAAGGTGGCTGTGTTTACTGTCTCAGCCCACCAAAGTGAGTCAAGTCCAGATTTTATTAGTAAAAATTTAGCTTTTTTGACAATGGATTGATTACCCCTTTTGGCTATTGGACTTTGTTGAGGTGAGTAGGGTGCTGTTCAAAGATGTAATATGCCTTTATTTTTAAGAAGATTTTTCATGGAGTTGCTGACAAACTCCCCGCCATTATTTGATATAACACATTTAATAGATCATGATTTTTGATTCTTGATTACTAATTGATGTTCACAGAAAATTTCATAAGCATCTGATTATAGTTTAGGAAGTAAGTGTGTCAAAAGTGTGAGTGACCATCAAATATTTGGAATAAATAGGATTTTCCTCCTTTTGATTTGGGAGTAATTGGCCAGCACAAGTCCATGTGTAAGACATCAAGAGGATTTTCCAGGGTTGAAAAAGTTCCGAAGTATGGTAGAACATGAGATTGAGTTAAGGAACATGTTTTACAACTGAAATTAAGAAATTTCAAACCTGGATATAACTTTTCCATGGTTTGATTACTTGTATGACCATATTTATGGTGAAGTAGTTGAAGATGACTGTTTCTGTTGGCGTTAATGTTGTATATAAATATTTTATTTAGGGGAAAAGTAAAATGCGTCCACTAATTGAACATTCTATACAAGTGATATCCTTTCATTAATTTTGAAAATGTCATTCTCCCCAGTTGAACTCCAACCATCAATAAGTAGGTCAATGGTTGAAACCAGATTGGCTTTGAAAGTAGGAACATAAAGAGCGTGACTGATATTGAATACATGGCCAGATGATTAAGTAAAAGTTACTTCTCCTTGTCCAAGGTATAATAACTTGTCTCCATTTGCCATAGATAAACTTAGTTTAGATGTTTTGTTAGTAGTGAAAAACTGTAGAGAATTAAATATCAAATAAGAAGCTCCACTGTCTAAAATGCATGGGTTGAGAGGAATATTTGAGAATACTGATAAGGCTTTTGAGTTATTGGTGTCCTTGCATTCTTTTTCATTTTTCTGTTTTAGGAATTAATCTTGCTTTTCATGATTTGATTGGAAACGGGAGGATTCTGAATGTGGGGCCAAAGGGTAGTGTTTTCCTTTTGGGAAAAAGTTTTTAGATCTAGTGTCTATGGCTAGAGCTGCCCCAGTTGTTGAGTTTGTAGATTTTAGTGTCTTGCGTCTAATGACTTTGGTTTCAATGTCCCCAAAGATACTTTTGATTGTAGCCCAGAAATTAGTGATGTTTTACTTGCTGAGAATAATAGAAGAAAAAGTTTGATAGTACTCAGGTAAAAGATTAAGTGCATAATTTGCCATGATATAAGACAAAATATTCTCTTTGAATAAATCCGGAGCTACTTCTCAAAGAAGTTTCATGGTTCTTTGAAATTTGTCCATGGCCTCAAGTATGTTACTTTCAGTAAATTTAGCTTTGAATAATTTATTGACAATTTAGGAACAATTTTGACTGGATTTTAAAGCATAATGGTCCTTGATGCAAGTTCATAGGGCAGAATATTTGACAATGTCATTTTTGAGAATGAATTTATGCTGATTTGGTAAATCCTTAGACATTTTGGTGATGGTATTTGTTTTTCACTGACCAATTTTAAAGATTGATAAGAGTTGAGGATTGGCAGGTACTAGAAAGTCCTCATTGATAAATTGGTCCAGATTTCAAACAGTAAGTGCATATATCAGATCTGTCTTCCAGGGACTATACTTTTTGTCATTTAACTTCTCTATGCCTTTAATTTCTGAGTAGTTAGATGTGTCTTAAAGGAAAGAGAAGTTAGGTGGGGTGGATGTAAAAGATTTGGCCATTGCAGTGTAGATAGAAGACAATTCTGGATAAGGCAATTCTTCAAGGGAAGATGGAGTATCAGGTACTTCCAGCTTTGCTTAAAAATTCAGGGGTGCTAGGCCCATAACCCTTATAAGATTCAGAACCAGGTAAGTTAAGTTTTAGGATGCAGTGGATGGCAAGGACACAAGGACAATAAAGGGTGGACAAAAGGAATTAATACAAATAGTTGAAGAAAGACAGTGTGGTCTTTCAACATTAGCAGAGGCCTTTGTTGGTCTTTTTGGTGCTGTTTTGGTATGTCTTAATTGACATTGGTTGAATAATTTGGTGTTTTTCTGGTTTTATTCAGTGAATATTGGGAATATGGGTATGTGGCTACTGCCATTAGATAGCCCTGGTTTCTCTCTATATTTTATGTCTTGATGGCATTTTTTATATTCTAAGTTTTAAGGGGTCATTTGCTCATATTTCATTTCTAAAAGATAGCTGTTTAATTATGTTTTTCATGTTTTATGGGCTAACCTTAAGTATTAGGGTTAAGTGCTTAGTACCATCAAGTAGGGCTAATTTGGCTCTATATTTTATGTCTCCATGTTTTCATAGCTTAATTTTTTGTTTTAAGGGTTTTAGTAGTTGTGGTGGATTTTTCTAAGTATTTTGGGCTTTGTTGGAGGTTTTTGGTGGTTTTCTGGCTTCAGGGAGGTCTGGTCACTTTTAGGAGGGCCGCCTGCTTTACTTAATGAAGGCTGGGGAGCGCTTCTAGAGGTTTTTTATTCAATTTGGCTTCCAAAAGCGCCAAATTTTTTGCTGTGCATGGATTTTTTAGATGGTGGTCTGTGTGTACATACTGAATGAGACAGTTTGGGGCAAATTTAATTATCATACAACCATCAAGAGGTGATATCATTGTTCTCACTCAGTTTTTACTGTTTTTTGGCCACAATTGGCTGTGTTTGTTGAAAAGTTAGCTCTTTATTTAACTCAACTTTGGCAACTTGTTTCTCTGGTGTAGCTTTGAAACCTGCAACAAGTATTATTGCTGCTTTCTGTGCAACAAGTGTGCAGTGTTTTGGTTTTCTGATATGGATCTTTCTGCATTTCAGGTTTCAGGTTCTTTGGTTTTCAGTGGTCTGCTATTGGCTACTATCTTGACTTGTAAAGAAGTCAAGAAGTGTGCAGGAAGGGATATAGTATCAGTCTCTAATTTGCTATAGCAAATAAATATCACCTGGTATTTCTCAAAGGGACAGGGGTTTTTCTCTCCAGTTTTACTCCAACTCCCTTGGTCAAGGCCTATATCTAGTATTACAGGATTTTCTACAATGGTTAATATCAATTCTTATTAAATAAATAAAGTAAAAGACTAATAATATGGATGAGGAAACATGTATTGATTTCCTCATCCATTTATGCTTTAAGTGGTATCATCAAATTAGGTTAAGAAGTATAAGGAAATGGGATTTTATATATATATATGTAACTGTATAAGTATGTATATAGACTAAGATAAATAATATAATTTTAATACACAAACCATTACAATATACCCATGTGAGGCTCTCTCACCTTCACCCCCCCAGCTAGCATCCGCATATATATCTACATTTTACTACCCCCCACCATGTAATATTGTTAGACCATACTGACTCATCCCAGTGACATAATGGACTAGATGCCACAAAGCCTTTTAATGATCATTTTTTGGGTGACTTGCATATCTCACCAAAGATTTCACCAAAAAGGAAATTTCCAGCCTTGTTCCTTGTGATAAGTAGCTTACAGATCCTACAATTGAAAGGAAACATTTGAGGTTTATTGCCAGAATTGATTTTATGGTGTCTTCAATTAGCATTTCAAAGGTAAAGGGGTTTGAGGTGTTTTGAATGTTAGATTAAAAGTGTTTGTAAATTTTTGGACAATGATTTTTAGGATAAGGTGAAACCATTTTTCATTGTCAAAACTTTTAGGCCTACTATTTTTTAACTTTTTCAAACCACTTGATATTGACACATGTTAAAAGGTCCTTTTTTGGTCTGTTTAGAGCAATCAGTGAGATTGAGCCAACAATCCCATCATCCATGTGAAGCCATATTGCTGTTGTGTTTTCCAGAGTAGTGAGAATATATACTGATGGATCATACATACTTGGTTTATAGCCCAAATATCTAAGTTTACCAGATATATACTTCCACCAACACCTGCCAGCTTGACATGTGCCATAAAGTGCTTTTTTCAGCTTGCATACTATATTCCCCTCACCCTCATGGAAGCCCTCCAGTTGTTTCACATAAAAATCCTAATCTATTGGGCTTTTGAGGTAAGCAGCTACAACATCTAAGGAATGGAGGTTCCAATTTAATTTTGCTGCCAATGTGAAAATCAGTCAGAGTGAAGAAAATGTGGTGTTCAGTGCAAAGTTCTCTTCAAAATTTCAGCTGTAAGTTTTTAGGAATCCTTGTGCAACAAAGTGAGCTTTGAATTTAACAGGATCATTTTCAGCATCTTTTTTGATAGAAAAAACCCATTTGGAACCTAAAGGTGTAATCCCAGCAGGTAACAGTACCAGGTCCCATACTTTCAGAGATTTGAGGTTAGATAATTCCTGTTTTCATGCTTCATTCCACAGATCTTTATCTTTTCCACTCATGGCTTGTTTTAAAATTGTTGGTTTATCAGGTTATAATTCAAAACATTCATTTTGGATAATAAATGCCAAAATCTCTTGATCCAGGATAGTTTGGTCAAGGTTGCAATCTCCTAAAGCAATTTTGTTCAAGATGAAGTCAAGATCCCCTTTTTTTATTTTTTATTTTCTGGTTTTTATTTTTCATTTTTAATATTTTCAATATTTTTTTTCATTATTTTTTGATATCTTTTGTGTTTCTAGGTTTGATTTCAATGAAGTGAAAGCTTCTATAGAGGACTGGAAAATGACTTGCCTTTTGGGATCCCAAAATAACCATCCTTTACCTCCCTCTACATATCCCACTGTTTTACACCTCATGGTCCTACTATCCAGTTTTGATTTTAGTTTTGTTGTGACATGTACATATGTCAATTCCCCAAAGATATGGATGTTGTCCATTTAAGGTTTAATGACAAGTAAAATTTTGTATGGCATTGATTTGTCTGTGATTTTATTTGGGAGGTGGCTGTGTAGGTAAGCAGCCCACACAAAAGCAGAACCCCAGAAATTTTTGGGCAGCCCACTGTCAAACAATATTGTTTTCCCTATGTCAGATATGGTTCAATTATACCTTTCCACAACACTGTTTTATTCAGGAAAATATGGCATACAGTGTTCCCAAGTAATTCCAATTTTTTGTCTTTAGGATTGAAAACGTGTGTTGACATATTCACCACTTTTATCAGTTCTCAAAACTTTTATCTTTAAACCTGTTAATTGTTCCATTTTTACCTGAAACTATACAGGTGCATCTGGTACATCAGCCTTTGATCTTAGGAGTTATATCACTGAGTAACTGGTTTTTAGGCATCTAAAAGAGACAAAATATAAAGCATTATTGAATGTTTCAACCTAAAAGGGACCCATCACATCTGAGACAATGATTTCAAAAGGGTCAAAGTCTCTTATGGTGGGATGGAGAGTTTAGGAATGGGTGCTTTTCAACATTCTACACCAATCTCAGTTGACGTCTCCTTCAGGTTGTGATTCTGGTAGAGCATAGGCAGATGCAGAATTTATCAACCTTTGTATCAATTATAAGCTAATGTGGCCCAGGGCTCTTTTCCAGTGCATTTAAATGGGGTCATTATCATAATAGAAATAAATTTTAAGGAGATGCAGAGGGTCTAATGATAGAGGGGGTCTTGCTTCTTGAATTTCTGAATAAAGAGAAACAATAGATGTAGCATTGCATTCAGTTTTTCTATTTAAAATTAGGCATACATCCCGTCTCCTGTAATCAACTAAATTTGCAGAAATAAATCCTCATTCCCTTTCATTACTTTAATATTACTTCCCACGAACTCCAGTGTCACCCCATGTTGTATGAGAGATGCACCTGAAATGAGTGTGCCAGTGGCTGAGGGAGAATAGAAAACCCTTTTTAGTATCACACTTCTCCCATTGTCTTCTTTTATTAAGATGGAGTAAATGCCTGTTATGAAATCAGGTAATTTGTTTTTTGTTTCCACAATTAGAGGGATTGGTGATGTAAGTTCAGTGAAATGGATAAACAAAGAACAAGTTCCACTTATGTGATCAGTTGCACCTGTGTCAAAAATTGCAGATGAACCTTCAGAGGACCAAGAGGTGATGTTAACTTTCAAGGAAGATAGAAATGGAGATACTCCCTGCCTTATTTCATTTAAAATTTTGGTGAATTTAGCTTTGAAATTAGGTCTTTGGGGGTAGACTAAAAAATATGAGTCAAAAGCATGTTGATTTTCTGTCTGGGATGGAGAGGGATGTTGTGTATATGCCAACCAAGGATTGAAATAAAGATGGATGTTTGGGTAGCTGGAACTAGTACCACCCCTTTGAGAAGGCTTGCCACGAGTGTATTTTTGGCCATGTTGAGGGAATTGCAACATCCAGTGTCCAGGTTGTCCACAATTGAAACAGCCTGTGCCTCAATAGTTCACCCATTGTGCATTGCAATTTGAAACCTCTTTGATGGAAGGGTCTGGGGAATTTGGAGCATATTATGATTGTAAAGACAATTCCAACATTAGGGGAATAGGTTTTTCACCTCCAGCAATAGTCATGTGAACATTTGAAGTGGTGATGGCAGCATTTTTTGAATCCAAAGGTGAAGGATCAACATGCAGTCTGTTGTTCAAAAATGATACAATGTCTTGAAGGTGTTTCAATGAGGGATCCAATGTGAGGAGTACTAGAATTTCTTTCCAAGATTCTTTGTTGAAATTGAAACATTTCTGTTCAATTTCTTCTATTAGATCATACAATTTTTCTAGATGTTCAGAAAATTGGATGTGTGAAACAAATTGTAAGGTATGAAGACTATAATAAAAGATCAATTGGCTGCTAATTGACATAAAATTAAATTTTCCAGAGAGGAGAAGGAAAGCATTGCATGCTGGTATGACTTTAGAACTGCCTTTTTTGGGACATGATTCCCCTGAATAATAAAGGGCAAACCAGGCTAATTCACCAACCTCCTTGTCAAACACAGGTGGTGGACCATCCAGGTAAAATGGCAGACAGAGTTATTTGCCCAGGATAAAGTGGTTTCTTGTGAGCGATCCAAAAAATTTAAACCATTCAAAGCAAGAAAAGTGATTACTTTTTCTGCTTTGTTGATTTCTCCTTGGTACTTATGGAGATGTTCTCCACGTAGAATGGAATCAATCATAGAAGTGTCAGAAGTGGCAGGGAATTTTTCTTTGGAAGATGATTTTTGGTGAGGCAGAATATCTTTTTAGTCAGACATGGAAGCAGTAGTGGCTTTTATAGTAGAGGCTGAGAAAGTATCAGAATGAAAATAGGCAGATAATGATTCTGTGGTGGAAGTGGAGTAAGATGATAATTTATTGGTAGAAGTAGAATTTGTTTGTTTATGTTTTGCTTGTTGTAAATTCATCACCATTCAGGTATCAAGGGTAAGAGCAGTAATGTTGTTGATTGATTGAAATTCACTTAAAGAGGAGATAGTAAATATTGGGGTAGCTGCAGTGCACTACAAGCCCATAACCTATTGTTCAGTAACCACAGACAGGTGAGTCAGTGTCTTTTTTTCCCTTCTTCCAAATGGTGTAATGGAAGGATTGGTTACAGTACAAACTATATACAAGTGACTGAGTTGTGACCAAGCCCTAATGTGTTCCCATCATTACTACAACAGACTAGGCTGTAAAGTTCTTACATCTTCTACACATGCTCAACACAATGTAAGATTTAGAATGAGGATTTATTTAGTTTGTGATCTGTTAGTACAGTGTAGAAAGACTCTTACAGTTGCCTTACTTTAAGCATAATCCAAGGGAGTTGGATAAACTAAAGAAAACCCTGTCCCTTTAATAAAATAAAGAGCTCATAATTAACTAAGCCATAACCTCTATTTGAAAAGAAATGACCAATAACCTATTTGTTATTAACGGTTTTGAGATGTAGAGTCAGTGTTCTTTATAATGAGGTTGAAAAACACAACAGTGAAGCTGTATTTAGAAAAGTTATATAATTGATTGAATAATATATTTTTATGAAGCTTTTATTTTTTATAATATTTAGCTGCTGAATTCTGATCCCTAGTGATGAGACCTCTAAAATGGTACCCTTTAAGTTATTATATATGATGATGATTTAATTTAATAAAATTTTATGTAAAATTGATATATTTACAAAGGTATCACAATTTTATAATTTTTTATGAAAATAAAAATAATTGTTATTAATTTAGGTTATTGGAGTTGGTCCACTGTATGATGATGATTGTTAAAGTACAAGTTGTTAGATAGCTGGATCCTTATATCTTATTTTGAGTCTACAGGCTTTATATGCATAGTATGTCATGTGCCCTACTTTCCCTGACCAGAGCATTCCAGAGCTCATCTGGAGATTTTCTGGACTTCTGGACTCAAATAGAACCTTTAAAATACTAATAAAAAATCTAGAAAGACTACAGATGATAGAGATACTTCTTCTATATCATCCATTCCAATTTTCTTAGCCTGAGAAGCCCTATTCACCTAGTAAATAATTATCAAATTTAAGCAAATTATGAAAAATCAAAAATAATCAAAAATACTTTTTAAAATTATTACAAATAGTATATAAATAGTAAAAATTCCACAAAAATTTCCAAAGTTTCTTGAGAATTCTGACTTAAATTTACATGCACTTTTAAACCTATACTTGCATTTAATTTCTGGTAATTATTTGTTAAATCTAGACCCATAATATTAACCCTTTTTAACCACTTTTGAAACTTAATTTATTTAATACAACCATTTTAAAATTAGATTGGACTTTCAAATATCAATAAGAATTCCCCAAAAAGTCATTTTTAATAAACTTTAGTGCTATACTAAACCTTAGGCTGCCACATCCTCCCTCCAATGAAGAAGTCCCCATTCTTAAAATTTGCATAATTTATTGAAAAAAATAATCCTCTATTCATCCTCTTCAAACAATTGCCTTAACTAGTTCTGAATAGTTCTAACTTTATTTTTAAATCAATATCATCATCCATATGTCATCAAAAGACCTTGCTGTCCCATGTGAACTTTGTGCCAAATACCAGGTTCCTTGTCTGATTTCTAACCCTGGTCTTCCTGGAAGAACTGCATGTGATCTTTGCAGGCTTAAGAAAATCAAGTGTAACCATCCAATTATACCTTCCATAAATAAATTCTATACTGGAACAGCCACATTTCCTGATCCTACTATTCCTATAAAGAGATTATCAAAAAATCCCACCTTCTTTAGTAATATAAAGTTCAAAACAGCTCCTTCATCTAAAATCCCCAATCCTGAGCTTCCTCCTCCATCTCAAGATCCTAATCCTATTATTCCAGTCTCTCCATTCAGTTTTTCTGAAACATTATTTCCTGGCTCAAAAGGTTAGTCTTTTAATTTTAATTTAATAATTCTCCTGCTAGTTCCAAATACATCTACTATCTCTTCAAACTCCTAAGCTATTTAAATTACCAATACAGATGACTTTGGCCAGGTGCAGAATGATTACATTAATCATTATCCTAAGTTTCATAGATATCTCTTTCATGATTTTTGTGATGATATGAAGCATAAATTGTTAACTTATTTTCAGGAAACCCCTGCTAAAAATACTGAAGATTTAATGAAGAGAAGAATTTTAATGCAAAGCTTGGATAATGATGTTGAAAGATTCCAAAGTGATTATTTATTTTGATTGTCTTCTCTTCTTTAAAAATTTTAATTCTTTTATTCTTTTTAGTGCTGATAAATGTTATTGTCTGGTTGATTTAATTCTTTTATTTGTTATTAAATTGTCATATTTTGAAATAAAAATTATATAAACCGTATTTTCCTTGTGATAATTCCACTACTGAGAGAAAGGTTTGAATCACTTCAGACTCTTCTCTACAAGTCTCCATTTCTCTTCACAGCATGAGAGAGCAGGCCTACCTAATGATCCAAATACTTTTGATTCTATTCCCATTGGGCTTCAATATGATCAAAATACTATGATTCCATTCTTTCCATTAGGTCCTCCAAGCTTCCTCCTAAATAGTCTACCAAACAGACCAACTAAATCCAAATCCTATCCTTCTTCTATGATTTAGAATAACAAAATTTAAATAAATTTCCAACACTTTAAAATCACTCCTACATTTATCATAAATCATAATTTTACAGACATTCTTAGCACCTATATTTTTAACTTTAAACAATCTCCATCAATAAACTTTAAATTCTCCATCCTTCTTTTATTCCTAAATAAATCCATTTAATGAAATCTCCATTGCCTAAAGCTAGTTGCACTATTTTCATTAATGAATGAGTTGTCCAAAAGAGTGAGTACCAGATTAAGTACTGATTAGCCAGTGATAAATTAAAAATTACTGAATTAAATATCCAAATTGATTAAATTTCCCTCCTAATATTCTTGAAATACAAAATTTTAATCCATTTCTATTTTATAGTCTTGGTGGACCAAAGTGAAAGTAATTTTCCAGCTTAAGGTCATAGGGGACCAATAATTGACATTTCTCTATTTGTTTCCAGTTAAAGGTCATAGTGGACTAAACCCTATAGTTTATTTCCAGTTTTAGGTCATAGTGGACCAAACTCTAAAGTTTGTTTCCATTTTTAAGTCATAGTAGACAAAAAATTGAATAAATCATATATAATTGAAATTTTCTTCTTTAATATTCAGCTTTAAGTCTTGATGGACTAAAAGATCCTATTAAGTTCCAAAATCTTCATAAGTATTCAGTTTAAATTCATGAAGGACTGACAGATCCAAAAAACATAAATCCAAAAGTTTTGAAAAATTCTTGAAAATTAGCCAGTTTAAAGTCTTGGAGGACTAACAGAATTTCTTGAGGTGAACTCCAGTATTCATTGAAAATTGGTAATCCACCTCTTTTGTTTCAATATTTAATAAAAGATAATAAAACAATTAAAATAAAAATTATAAGAAAAAGAAAATATTTAATAATTTTTATTATTATTTGTTTTTTTTTGAGATGTTATGAAATTTGTAAATTAAAAATTAAAAATTTATATAAAAAATGTCCTAAAATTTGAAAATTAAAATTAAATATATAAAATATGCCTCTCATCCATTTGATGAGGTGTACCCCTGACATCATATCCACATCCAAGTGTACCTTGATGTGGAATACACAAGAAAAGAAATTGAAAATAAACATAAATAATTTTGAAAATTTTTGAATAAATTAATAAACAAAAATTAGAAAATGATCACTGGGTGGGCTCCCTCCAATTTGTAAAAATGATTGGAGACCACCAGTAATCATTATCTCTAAAACAATTATTTTTAAGAAATTTTAAAATGATAATAAAATAAAATTCTAACATAAAAAAATTCAAAAATAATATTTCATAAATCAAAAATAGAACATAAAAAAATCATTGATCCCAGCTTCAAATGAGTGTTATTGTTTAATGTTGTGTTGTTCCAGTTTCTAGTCTTAGTAGACTTCCTATATAACAAAACAAAGCCAGGATTCTACTAGAGACAGGGAAACTATGGTAAAGAACATTGTGGGGTAATTGTGTATAGAGAATCCAGCTAATCAATTACCCCCAAACATGCCAATATTAAATTAAGAAGGTTCTACTGTGAACACTTCTACCAAAAATAATTACATTCAATCATAATTCTTCACAATAAACATTTAAAATTTAAATTTATTGATCATTAATTTTAATGATAGTTTTTAGTTTTATACTCTCTTGTGGAGTAAATCTTCTTTAAAAAATAGTAGAGTAGTTTATCCTCATTTCAGAGGAAATCTTCATAACAGAAGTAGGCAGTTTATCCTCATTTTGGAGTTTTACTTTGGAACACCTTGTGCCCCTAGGATAGAACTTCTTGAATTGATCAGAAGCTACCCTCTTTTTCAAAACAACTCCATTCAACTCTTGTAACACATATGAACCACCAGATTCCCGTTTTATAACTCTGTAGGGTCCATTCTACCTATCTGAAAGCATTTTTCCCCACTGACTTTCTAAACTCCTATTGTACACCAAGACCATATCTCCAGTTTTTAAAGGATTACTTAACCTATGACCCAACCTCTTATCCCAATATCTAACTGACTTATTTCTAATAGGGGGTATCAATGTTGACCAATCCGCAATTAAATTAATTGCGGAAAATAATCTGCATACCCCAATTATCTTCCGCAATTATTTTTGCTAATAATTGGGTTATTAGACACTTTACGTGTCAATGTTCACCTCTTATCTGACATTTTTATCCTCAATATTTGATAACCACATCTTGGACAACTTTCTGGATTTCCCAGCCTTCTACCTTGCTGCGCACTTCCATTCTCATCCCATCCTGTTCATTCTATCCGCTCAGAATTTCTCCCCATTTCATCTATTTGATACTTCTCCTTTTCATCTCGCTATCTCATCTGCTTGTTTCTGCTCCTTTTCATCTTCATTTATAATAACATGCCTCTTCATCCTAGATCTTCTCAAAGGCAGCCATCACCCAGTTGTTCTTTAATTCCCACTACTTCCTCTTTCCCCCGCTCAGCTGAGAAATCAAAGACCGTTCAATTAAAAAAAGATGAACATCTCATTCTTATCAACTGCCTGAAAACCAAATCTAACTATGATTCTTGTTTTGGTACTGAGCATGCCACTAAAGTAGGACAGTCCCCCGCATCAAAAGTTAATGGCTATCTTCTAATGGCAAATGAATTATGCAATAAGACCAAGGGAAGGATTGATCTTTTGCCTAAACAGATGTCTGAACGCTTCAAGCATTACCGAGCAAAATACAAGAAGGAAAAGGCTCTTTCATCTTCCACTGGTTTTGGGATTACTGACAATGATATAGCTAAGGGCATAAAATCCATAGACAATAAACTTGATTCTTTATGTCCTTACTTTAAAGAGATGGATGCAATTTTTGGAGAGCGAGCTGATGTTAATCCTGTAAACATGTTGGATGGAGAAGATCCTATCTCCGAACATGATGTCAAAGCAAATCTTTTCCCATCCTCTTCCTCCACTCAAGCCTCCCCTCATTTGAATGAGACATATCTAGATAGCTTTTCTGTAGATCCTATAGGTGATTTAACCCAACCAAATCTAACTCAGGTCTGTTTCTTTTTTCTTTTATCTTATCAATTCTATTTTTTATTTACTTATCTTTTTCTTATTTCTTAAAAGGCTGATGAACAAACCCAGGATCCTCAATCAACTGAGTCTGAAGCTAGTGACAATGATGAGGAGGAAAATGCTACGTTGAACAAAAAGAGAAGGGCTTCAAGTAGTCTAAATTTCCTCTCCCAAAGAAGACAAAAAAGTGATACTTAATCACAAACACCTTTTTCTTCGATGGAACAGTTTTTAGAGAAACATGATGCTGGTAAGTGATATCATACCTCTTATTACTTTACTCTGCTTTTCTTCTACTTTATGTTAATTTTTATTCTCACTCTAGAACAAGCGGAAATTGCTAAAGAGACTCTAAGCTTTGAAAAGAAGAAATACAAGCTCTCTTTAAGGAGGGATGACAGAGTACAAGATTTGGAAGAGAGGAAGTACAAGCTCTCCTTACAGAAGGATGATTGGGTCCAAGATTTGGAGGAGAAGAAGTTTGAGTTAACTCTTAGTATTGAAAAATCCAAAAAAGAGGAAAAAACACTCGAGCATCAAAACTTAATGGAACAGATGAAGTATAAGCATGATCTTCAAGAAAGTTCTAAAAAGAAAGATTTCTTGATTGAATGCATTAAAGCAAAAAAATCTGTTGAAGAAATAGAACAATTAATGAAATTTTTTGTTGACTAGTTTCTTTTATTTCTTTCACACTTCATGTGTTCATATTTATTTGTACATAAATTTTACAATTATTTTCTGTATTTCTTGAAATATATTATTTTAATGACAAATATTCTTTTTTTAAATAAAATTTTCAAGTCTCCTTTGAAAATTTGACAATCCCCCACCCCTGTATTTTTTTGAAATAAGGGGTGGGTATCACAAAAATTCTTTCATGTCATGAATCTTGAAATTTTTATATGAAAATTTGGCTTTACTACCCCCTGCATTTTACCGGTATCCCAAAAATTCTTACATGTCAAGAATTTCACAAGTCTTATAAGAAATTTTGGCAAAACCCCCCATGGATTTTATTGAAGTAAGGGACGGGTATCACAAAAATATTTACAAGTTAAAAAAATTCTATATCTGTTTAAAAAAATTGGCAATACTCTCCCCTGCATTTTATTGAAGCAAGGGGTGGGTATCACCAAAATTTTTCTAAGTCATCAATTTCACATGTCAGATTTGAAAATTTGGCAATACCCCCCCCTGCATTTTATTGAAGTAAGGGGTGGAAGTCATCTAAATTTAATATAATTACATAAATTATTAAATAAATATCTAATATATATCCATTTCCCTAGTTTAAAGTAATGACAATTCCTCAAGCCAAAATGCAGACCAAGTCGAGAAACAAAAGTTTGGGACTTTCCACAGGTATAGGCAAGAGGAACCCCATGAAACAAATAAATGTTATCATGATTACCTGTTATACAACACAAGGTCGTTGGCCCATTACTTTAGTTGAGGAAATTGATACATAAAAAATATTTACTAAAAATTTATGAAAAAATATATAATTTTCAATGACAACTCTAATCCCCATACTTTTTGGATCTAAATAAAGTTTTTTTAAATTGATTAACTTTACCTTCTTTCTTTACCTTATTTATTCTATGAATCAACTTATGACTGATTTGAAATGAGCAACCAAAATGTGTTAAATCTTGACAGGATTCCAAACCAGGAGGAGCTTTGGTCGTTTGATGATTATCCTTAGAAGAATTCCAAATAGTTTTGATGATATTATTTCCCAAACCAAAATCAATGATGCACCGGTGGTCTGGAAAATATAAACCATGTCCTTTGATTTTAGCTGGAGATGGTATTGGTTGCCCAGTAATCAGTTTGATATATGAGAATATACAAAAAGTAAGAAAATTGGCATCATTCCTATTGATATGAATCCTATTGTGGAAGCCAGAATGAGTGATAATAACATTAGAGAATAAAAGATATTTGTGGCTGATATCTTCCCATTTGGAGTCACACCAATTTGGTATTCCAACTTTGGTTGCAAGTTCATGATTTTCTTCAGATGCTTTATTACAGAGCTTTTTGAGTCGAAAAGCAAGAAAAGAGTTAAAGGAAGGTAGAGTGTCCCATAAGCAAAAATCTTCATCTTTTTGAGCTTTAGTGATATTCTTGAGCAATGAATACATGCCTAGATAATAATCATATAAGAGTTTCAGAATCCTTATCCTCTAAATATGCAATATAAAAATGTGAAATAAGACAAGTGAAATTTGGAAAAAAGGCTCAACTTCAAAGGTCAAAATCTCAGCAACCACTGAACCTAATTCAAACCTGTTTGAGGGAAATGAAAGATATGCTTTAGTAGAATCTTCAGTTAAAGGACATGTGATTTAAATAAACCTAACCCTAATTTGTTACATAAAAAAATGAAATAAAAATTTAAATTGGGAAAAAAAAGGCTCAACTTTAACGGTCAATATCTCAGCAACCACTGAATCAAATTCAAATCTGTTTGTGGGAAATGAAAGGTAGCCTTCGGGAGAATCTTCAGTAAAAAGAACATTAGATTTGAATAAACCTAACCCTGATTCCGAGTCTGATTTTCAAAATTTTACAAAAACTTGAAAAGTGGTAATGAAGATGAGATCAAAAGGAGTTTTATAAGTTCACTGTTATCCAGATAAGAGTCATACATATATTTAAGTATGAAATTTTCATAAAAGGAATGAGATATCATATAGGCATGAAAAAAAGGAGATGAAACTTACCTTGATTGAAAAGTAGGAAAAATAGAGTGAGAAAGATTGATGTTGGAATTGTGGGGAAATTGAATATGGAGTAAGTGAAATGCATAAAGAATGTGCAATGTATGTGTTTCAATGAAATGGAGCCAAAAAAAAGTGAAATAAGGGAAAGGGGGGATAATGACCATGCCAAGGAGGGATGAAGAGTAGGGTGATGGAGCTAAAAAAGAAAGTAAAGAGGGAGATAAAAAAAAGGTTAATTATACCATTGAAATCCAAAATAACCACTTACAAAAAAAATTTTGATAAAAAAATAAAATAAACAGAAAAAAACAAAAAAAAATATAATTAGTAATCAAAAAATCAAAAAAAATGAATAAAATGACTTACCTGGAGAGATGAGACGACAAAATGAATGAAACCAAATTGTTTAAGGGATGTTGGAGGAGAAGAGGAAAAGGATATGAGGGATGAATGAAAAAAAAAATCACTGACAAAATATGCAATTTCAGAAAATATGCGATTTCATGTTGAGCTGGTGAAAGAAAACCAATGAGCCATCCAAAAAAAAGATATTCACTGTAAATTCAAAAAAAAAAGAATATGCAACAAACCAAAATACAAAACCAAGTGAATAAAGTACACAAAGATGACATTTGGAAAGTATGAAAACATAAAAATTAAAAATTAAAAGCGTTGCAAAGTGAAATGTTGGAGAGTAATTGGCATTATAATGGAGCGTATGCCAGTTGATTGAATGATTTGTGAATCAAGGGAGGGGAGTGCCGGTGGTGGTTCAGGATCCTCTTCTTCATAAAGATCATTCCACTCATCCTTTAAATCGGCTAGAATATTGTGGAGTATTACGCAAGTCAAGATCCAATGATTTTCAGTTTTGATCTCCAATTTTTTTTGAAATTGGATTCTGAGCTCCCGAAGACTAGAGAATCGTCCCTTTAAAATACCTATAGCATGTTCAATTCGTACTCTTGATTGTGCAAGGTGATAATTAAAGGCAGTTTTGGGGTCAGTTTCTGAAGTTGCACCACGGAAAGCAGGTATAATGTACTTTCCACTTGCATATTCTGAGTCTGCAAGGAGATACTGAGATTCGTCAAAGTATGATTCAGGGGATTGAGAAATCCTCATTCTTTGGAAGACGGAAGAGTCATGACATGATCCAGGGCAGCCACTGTGAAAAGCAATAAATTTTTTATTGACATCGCATACAAGTTGAACGGCAATAGAGTATCTAGAAAGAAGATAAAAAGTTAGATTGTGAAAGATGAGAACTTGGAGAAGATTTTGAAGAAACCTTTTTTGCAATCAAAATAATGGTTGCCATCATGAGCAGGCTTTTGACTCAAAGGGATGGTTGTGCCATCAACAAAACCTATACAGCTAGGGAAACCTTCAGCTTGCATTACTTGAGAGGATTCAAGTTGCTGTTCTGGAGTTGGCCAAGCAAGAGTTTGAGACTTGAAGAAAGGATAGCAATCATACAGCGCTTGGTGTATAATATCACGGTACCATATCCTATGTTAAAGAGATTATCCAAACGTCTTACGGCAGCACCATTTCCATTTGAGCCAAAGCAACATAGAGCAACAGCAAGTTGGATGGCAGGATTACGCTGTTTGTTATGAGAATTGTTATGGAAGATAGGATGATTGGAGATGAGTTGATAAAGTTTGAAGAAAGAATCGGGAGAAGTTCTAACAAGTTGTGTGAAGTTTAAATGTGGAATGTTGAGAATGGAGGCCAGATCATATCGGGGATCATGATAAAGATTTGGCCCCCTGGTGATGATGTAATGCTTTTTGGAAAGAAAACACATATAAGCTAAAGCATCTTCCAAATCAGAGTCAGATTTATAGTAGAGAACTAAAAGTAAAGTGATGGCATTAATAGTGGAGTGAAGTAGCCGTCTAGTAGAGAGGTGTTTCATTGTTGCCGGTGGAAGGGTTATGTGATGAGGGAAGTGGGAATTCACTGCCAAATGTGCAGTTGGGGTGTGTAGATAGAAAAAAAACTTAAGTGTTTGCCACCAAAATTAAGTAGCATAGAGTGAGGAAAGACTTAAGTATGGCATCAGCAATTATGAGTCATGTGACTTTCTTGCAAATCCATCATGGATGAGATGAGTTTGGGATCAGGAATTAGGAATGGAAATTGGGGTATAAGAGGCGGGATAATGCATTATCGTGGATTCCTTATCCACTAGCCCCGGGGCTAGTGGATAAGAATCTTCCGCAATTAATAATGTCTGATCCCGGAAAAAAAAATTCCTGATCCCTAATTGCGGATCCCTGAACATTGATACCCCCTAATATTAATTATTTTTGAATATGCCTTTTCTAGAGTTTCTTCTTTCTTTTCTAACTGAGCCATTCTTGCACATAATAGTTCTTCAGTAGTTTTGCTGTTTCCCAATCTACTCCAAGATATGATTCAGTCTCAAAATCCACTGGTAAAACCACTTTCTGTCCAAAAACTGGTTTTTATGGTGAATATCCAGTTGCTCTTTTGGAAGTGACTCTGTCAGAAAATAAAACTAATGGTAAGTAGTGCCACCACTTTTTATCACTTGATCCAAACATTTTAACTAAAGAATCCTTGATAACTTGATGCCCTCTTTCTACCATACCTTCAGCTTTGGTATAAAATGGAGTGGCTACCCTAGCCTTTGATCCAAATTTTGATATGGCCTCTCTAAATTCTGTCACAAATTCAGGACCTCCATCAACAGTTACCAACTTCATCACTCAATACCTATATACCTAATTTTTCATTAAAAATTCTGCCACATTCCTGGCATTCAAATTAATAAGAGGTGATGCCTCTACCCAACCAGATTAATCATCTCTGGCTAAAATCAAATATTTATATCTCCCCTCTTTAATATGAAAATCATCCAAACTAACCCTACCAAAAAGAGTATTTTCACTGGTTGCATGTCCAGGTTCGTTTGGCCTTAAATAACTTCTCCTTTGACATTCCTGCATGACTGAAAACATTTTTAAGAGTCATATTCATACTAGGCCACAAAAATCTATCAGAAATTTTGTTATAAGTTTTTCCAACTCCTCTGTTCCCAAGATATTCATGCAGTGATTTCATAACCAACTCCTTCCCTTTATTTTCAGTAATAACTACTTGAGGAATTGGATACCACCTTCTCTTCAATATTCTTCCAGAGAAATAAAATGCCAGTGACTTCCTTTTGATAGCCACCCATTCATCATTATCAATTTTTTCCAGCCTTTCTAATGTTAATAAATATTTAACCATTTAATAATAAAATCCAGTCTTTCCTCAGACATCATCTTGAAAATTCATTAATATTATATCTATAGGCACTTCCCTATCTCCCAGATCACCTGCACATGATTGAGCCAATAAATTTAAATCTTGACTTTGCTTTCTATCATAAAATATTTTTTATATTTCCATCATTGAACCTTCCAAACTTTTGGCAACCACATTTTCTTCTTTCCTTCTTTTACTCTTTTCAGCATTATCATCTTCATCTTTGTCCAACCTCCTAATAACCAAATTTTTTGTAAACACCCAACCTCTCTTCAACCAAATTTTCCAAAACTCCAAAATATATATTATTCACCTAATTATTACTATCCCACACTATTTCTCCATCCTCATCCATATACCCAAAATCTCCAACCTTTTTTTACCAAATTTATCTAAACCATCATCAAGATCCCCAAGCACATAATTTACCAAATTTTTATTATTTTACTGTTTATCCTCATGCTGGAGGTCCTTATTATGCAGTTTATCCTCATTATGGAGGCCATATAATAAAATATCACCATAATTTACCAAATTACCTTTCCAATTTTTATCCAAAATAATATATCCCATATTTCCTTCTAAACCATTCTTAAATTCTATAGAAAATTTTGATAAAGATAATTAACATATAGAAAAATCCAACACATAATGAAATCTCAATGAAATATCAACAGAAAATAATTGAGAATCCATTTTAATTATCTCCTATTGAGCTGACCTATTGCAGTCTGGGATCTCTTCTTGAGGAGAGATTGAAACATTAGAGCAATCAGTCCTTTCTACCCCAAAAAATGAGGGTACTCATACTTATCTTTTTAAATTATTTCACCAGAAGCTGACCTTTTTATTTGCTTCTTCTTGGTTCAAGAAAAACACTGACACATTGTGGTAAGACCAGGTCTTGGTACCCAGCCATTGTCTCCTTGAAGTGCTAATCATAAATGAACCATTCTCATATCATCACTGGTAATCTCTAAACTAATTCCCATACTACCCTGGTAAGCTATCCTAGCTTCAAAATCTACAAAAAGAGCCCACCAAGAACTGTTTTTAATGATCTTCTAGCTGCATAAAAGTGAACTCTTCCAACAGATCCACCAATAAATAACTTGAAATGCTCTGCTGTACCCATAAGTTCAGTAGCATGACAACCTATGTCTCTTAGATTACCACCAGTACCAGTTTTAATTGGCAAGCCTATAATAGTTTTTTTCTCTAAAGAAATTAAACAAATTTTTCACCCAGAATCCACCAGGGCCTTCACCTCTTTACCATTTAACATCACCATAAAATACCTTAAAGGAGCAGAAAAATGAGTTTCCACTTCCTCCCCAAAATTTTTAGCATTTTCACATATATACTCTACCTCTCCAACTTATACTGTTCTCCTTTTTAGATTCTTCTTTTGCTTCTCTGCAAGGGCAGTAATAATTGTAAAAAACTCACCTAGAGATAAAGGAATATGTAGTTGATTCACTCTACCCAAAAAATTTTCCATACCATTTTCTTGACCAGATACTACTGGTGTCACGCGTCACGTGACACTCGAGGCGAAAGCAGCTCATTAAATCAATAATATTGAGTCCTAAATCTATACTCGAAGTGCAGAAATCAATTCTCCATAGCAACTGCGATTTTCCTTTGTGTACTTACTATTTAACTGCGCTAGCCTAAACTCTAAATCTAAATTAGTCAATCTCCCAATAGGGTGCCTTAGTCCTTTTCAATAAGCGACGCACAGCGCTAGGTTCAACGAAATAGTACAGTAGTAGTTTTCATTAAAGTTTTGATTAATTAAAAAGGGGTAAATTGAGCATGGATGGATATTTAGCAAAGAGGGTCTAAGTGTATGTTAGTAATGGTCAATGGAATGGGAATGGTGCAATGGAAGGGAGGTCAATGCGAGGAGGAACAAAGGATATAAAAGGGGTTGGGTATTTGGTTCGATATTTCCTTAGAATTAAATTATAAAATCGTATTTACATTAATAGTGGTAAAACCTTTAAAGTTAAAATCATTGTTATTGTACCTTTCTTTTACTCTCTCAATATTCATTTCTAAATCCTAAATCTTTGATTATTGAGTTTCCAACCCTTCGTGAGATCTTAAGAATTCCTATTACCTTTGAAACTAGTTTATAATTCTTCTCGGACGAACCTCAAACCTGTAGCTCTTACTTTGAGTGATCTTCGAACCATTTCCTCGAATCATTCCTCTGTGCTTCAAAGAAATTTCTAAATCCCTCATCTCACTTTCAGGAACATCCTCGACCTTGTGCGTAGGTCGTCCGGTGACAGTATAATTTAATTCTCTGTAGTTCTCATTCTTTGCACTACTACGTCCTTTTAGGTGTTTTTAAAAATTTTAAATGGCACCTGTTCAACGCACTCCTCCTACGGGCGCTACTACTAGAGCTCGCGCTAGAGGCAGGCCAACAGCCACAAGGTCTGTTTCCCGCACTCACTCTTTGGAACCACTTGACCTTAGGGAACGGCAACATTCAGTTCAATCTGTAGAAGACATCCCACAAGATTTTGAGGATTCTAGTGACGAAGAAGAAGGAGAGGATACAATGCACGAGGCACCATCCGCCCCTGCCAATCACCCATCTGGTCAATCCTCAGAGCCTGGACCATCTAACTCTCTGGAAGATTTCATGAGACTTTTCATGAAAACCCTTTCAAATCCAACGTCTTCAGAGGGATCTAAGTTCAAAACTCCTTCTATGAAATCTCCTGACAAATTTGACGGAGATCACCCCGACAGATTGCAACCCTTCTTGCAAACCTGCAAGCTGCTGTTCCATAATGACCCTTGAACCTTTAACAGCGACCGATCAAAGGTTGTTTACGCTTCTTCATTCCTAGCCGGGAAAGCAGCTAGATGGTTCGAACCTTATCTACTCATGCTTTCTTCGACAGAAACCCACTTACTTATCAATAATTGGGAAAAGTTCGAAGACCAACTTTTTACGTTGTTTGGGGACCCTAATGAAACGGACAACGCAGAAATTGAACTTGATTTTCTTCGCATGAGTGATAATGGTAAAGCCTCTGAATATATCTTGAACTTCAGAGCACTTCAAACTCAAGTAGGTTAAAATGATGCTTCCCTTAAGTATCATTTCAAGAAAGGACTTCCTTCGAGAATTCTGGATAAATTAAATCTTCACGGTCAGAAGATGACTACTTTAACGGATTTAATGGATCGAACCCTCGAACTTGACGGCGTTTATCAAGGACGACTTCAACATCGTCGATATGCCAACAAATCTCAAGGCCTAAATTTTAAATCAGGACCTTCTTCACACCCACGACCAAATCAATCCTCCTCGACTCAATCCAAACCCAATAAGGGAAAGGATAAACCTCGACCAAAAGGCTCGACCCCAGGCGATATCAGCAAAGTACTGGATCCTAAAGGGGAAATTAAAGAAGCTGAGAGGAAGAGACGAGCAGATAATGGGTTATGTATGTATTGTGGGGGTAAGCACAAGTTGGAAGACTGTGTAAAGTTGAAGGAAAGAGAAGGTACCAGTTCGAAGTCAAAAAACTAGTAGATAGTTTACTTGTGTGCAAAGCAAACTATCTTATCTCTCCCAGTGCACAGAACCTCCATGTCTTAAGGACTGGAGCTGCCTTAAACCACTTGAGATTCATTCTTTTTAAGGAGGATATCCCCTTCAGTTGTCTTATAGACTCTGGAGCTTCAATTTCTTTTGTTAGTTTATCTTTTGCCGAGAAGCTTCAACTAACATTTACAGATATCGATCGAACTCCAATCTATTTGGTCGAATCAGAGGAACCCAAATATTGGGTAAGTAAGAAAGTTTTATGGGTTTTCAACTTTCCAAACTTTCCCCCCTTTGAGTGGGAAGTATCAGTCTTGGACGCCCCAAGGATGGACGATACCATTCTTGGCCATGAGTTTTTAACGCATTGGAATCCCGAAATTGATTGGACTAAGGGATTGATCACCCCACGGACTAAGTATATTTCTGATTCTTCAATGCAGGTCAATAAGGAGTTAAACAACCCGCCTGACAACGTCCTGCTAGAGGACAAGTCTCTGCCAGATGACTTGCAAGCATCTGATCCTTCTCTAAATGAGAAATTGGCTAACCCTTCTAGCTCGATGACTTCACTCGAAGAGGATTTAAATTGCCTCAAAGTAATCGAATTCTGCTCTCTCAATACAGGTATCCCATCGACAAATTCTCTCAAAGATGAAGAGGACGACCAAATCAACGTTGAAGCCATTAAATCAACTCTGCCGGAAATCTACCACGACTTCCTCGATGTTTTCTCAATCCGTAAGGCCGAGAAGTTACCACCTCATCGACCCTACGACCATCAAATAGAGTTAATAGGCCCAGTACCTCCGGCAGGTCCTGTCTATTCCTTATCGAAGGACGAATCTCAAGTTCTTCGAGACTACATTGCAGAGAATGTAGCCAAAGGTCTCATCAGAGCCATTAAATCTCCAACCGGCTCCCCTGTCCTCTTTGTAAAAAAGAAGGACGGTAGTCTTAGGTTGTGTTTTGACTATAGAAAGCTCAACACAGTCACGAAGAAGAATGCATATCCTGTTCCTCCTATGTCATTACTTCTTACCCTTTTCAATGGTGCTAATTTCTTTTCTAAAATTGATCTTAGAGGCGCTTACAATCTGATTCGCATTGCAGAAGGTCATGAACCACTGACTGCAATGCGCACTAGATTTGGTAGTTTTGAATATTTAGTTATGCCTTTTGGATTATGTAACGCACCTTCAACTTTTCAAACTTTTGTTAATGATATCTTTCAAGATGTTGTTGAACAATTTGTAGTCGTCTATTTAGATGATATTTTAATATTCTCAAAAACACTAGATGAACATATTCATCATGTTTGACAGGTCCTAAATCGTCTTCCAGATCATGGTCTCTATGCCAAGCATAATAAATGCGAATTCCACCTCAAATCAATTGATTTTTTGGGTTTTACGTTGTCCACTGACGGTTTAGTCATGGATGACAAAAAAGTCCAGAAAATCCAGGAATGGCCTGAGCCCAAAAAAATTAAATCGCTCCAACAATTTTTGGGTTTTGCAAACTTCTATAGAAGATTTATTAAAGATTACTCTAAAACTATTTCCAATCTTACTTCTCTTCTTAGAAAAGACATTCCTTTTGTTTTTACTTCTACAGCACGAAAGGAATTCAAAGCACTAAAAACGGTGTTCACCACAGCCCCAATTCTTCGACATTTTGATCCTTCTGCCTCAACAATAGTTGAGACAGATGCGAGCGATTATGCTATTGCAGGGGTCATCTCCCAATTAAAACCTGAAACAAATTTGTTTCATCCTGTTGCTTTTGAGTCACGCAAACTCATAGCCGCAGAATTAAATTATGAAATTCATGACAAAGAGCTTTTAGCTATTATCCATTGTCTTAAAAAATGGCATTCTTTTCTTCTCAGCCTAGATAGTCCTTTTCAAATCTTAACAGATCATAATGCTTTAAAATACTTCATGTCTTCTAAAGTGTTAACCAGGCGTCAAGCCAGGTGGGCTGAATTTTTGTCTGAATTTTCTTTCTCTATTTCCTATCTCGCAGGAAAGAACTGCATTGTCCCAGATATCTTGTCACGTCGGGACGACGTTTACCCACAGAGGGGGGATGCATTTGCTGACAAGAACCCAGCAAATGTGCAATCAATCTTCAACAAATCAATGTTAACGACTCATCAACTTAACTCGATGACAATTCAATCTTTTCGAAATCCACTATCCAACATCCTCGAAGCTCAGTTGAAGGACGAATATTGTTTAGGGTTAAAAGACAAAATACTCTTGAAGCAAGGGGCCAAAAGATTTAGTATTGAATCAGGTCTATTAGTCTTCGAAGGTAGAGTAGTCATACCCGACAACAATGAGATAAAATTATGGATTTTCAACAGTCGACATGATTCTCCATTAGCTGGCCATTTTGGGGTTGATAAAACCTACCAGTTAATAGCGAGGGATTTCTTCTGGCAAGGTATGACCAGGGAAATCAAGGCCTATATAAAAGCTTGTTACGAATGTAATAGGAATAAGGCTCCCCGTCACCAGAAGCATGGTTTGCTTCAACCACTTCCTATTCCCTCTAAACATTGGGAATCTTTATCGATGGATTTCATTTCTCAACTTCCTATTTCTAATGATTTTGATGCTATATTAGTAATAGTAGATAGATTTTCAAAAATGTCTATTTTTATTAAAACCACTACTACTGCTACAGCAGAAGATTTGTAAAAATTGTTTCTAGAATATGTATTTTCTAAACACAGCTTACCAAATGATATTATTTCAGATAGAGGCTCATTGTTTGTATCCACATTCTGGACCCAACTGTGTCGACAACTCAATATCACGAGGAATCTCTCCACGGCCTATCACCCTGAAACCAATGGTCAAACAGAAAGAGTTAACCAAATCCTCGAACAATATCTTTGAATGTATGTCAGTTACCAACAAGACAATTGGACCACATGGTTACCATTGGCCAAATTTGCTTATAATAACTCGACTCATTCTTTGACACGACAATCTCCCTTCAAAACCATTTATGGACGACATCCTTGATTCAACTCTATCCATGTAGGAACTAATCATCCTGCGGAAAATTATCTTCAAAATATATCACGACTCCAAGAAGAACTTAAAACAAATTTGGAATCAGCAATTCAAAGATACAAGGAACAGGCCGACAAACATCGACAATCTGCTCCTTCCTTTAAACCAGGCGACAAAGTATGGCTTGACGCACGAAACATCCGAACAACAAGACCATCAAATAAACTGGCTGAAAAGCGCTTGGGACCATTCGAAATTGACTCTGAAGTCTCTAAAACTGCATTTCGACTCAAGTTACCTCCTAAATGGCAGGCGATTCACCCTGTTTTCCATGTATCTCTCCTGGAACTGGCTCGAGAAATATACCCGGGCAAGAACCAACCCCCTCCGGAACCGGTTGAAGTAGAAGATCATCTAGAGTGCGAAGTAAGTTGTATCCTTGATTCAAGAATACGCAAGGGGAAACTTCAATACCTCGTGGAATGGGAAGGCTTCCTCAATGACTCAGACAAAACATCCTGGGAACCAGCCATCAATGTTTCTAACGCCCCTGAACTCCTAAAATCTTTTCATCTTAAATACCCTTTAAACCAAAACCTTAAAATTTCTTTTATTTTAAATTTTCTTTTTCTTTTTCTTTCTTTCTTTCTCTCATAAAAAAATCTAAAACACCTCTTAAATTTCTTAGACTTGTTTCTTTTCTTTTTTCTCTCTTCTTTTTTTTCTTCTCCTTCTATAAAATTTTCTCCAAAACCAACTAAAAGTAAAATCAAAATTAAAATTAAATAAAATAAGATAAAATAAAAAGAATAAACATAAATAATAAAATAAAAATAAAATAAAATAAAATAAATAGAATAAACATAAATAATAATAATAATAAAAAAAAAACTCTTAAATCTCTCTAAATATTTTCTTTTCTTTTTCAATTCTCTAAATACATTCTTTTCTTAAATTTAAAATTCTCTTTAAAAATTTCTTTTCTAAAAATTTATTCTCTCTTTAAAAACTTTCTTTCCTTTGAATCATCAAATCTTGTACGACACGACCATTTCCTCGAACTTAACTTCAACCTCTAAATCTCCCTATAATAATTCTTCTTTTCAAATTCTCTTAAATTCTAAATTCTGTTTTTTTTCTTTTCTTTCTTCTTCCTCTCTTTTCAACTAAAATTTCTTTTTAAAAAAAAAAAAAATTCTTTCATTAAATCCTCAATTTAACAAACTCATCTCAATCACAAAACTGTTTCTTTTTCTCTCTCTTTTCTTACATAAAATTTTCCTTTTAAAAACATTAAAACTTCCTTCAATTAAACAACCTTTTTCTTTCTTTAAATTTCTTCTTTCAAATTCTAAAATTTTTTATTTTAAACTTCTTCTTTCTTTTTCTCTCTCTCCCAAATCTTATAAAATTAATAATATTCACCTACAACAAAAAAATAAAATAAAATAAAATAAAACTAAAATACAAATTTTTTTTCTACTTCTTTACATCTCTTTTTCATTTCAAATCTTTTCTTTTAATTTCTCTCGAACCAATATTTTCATTTTCTCCAAAACTACCCTTATCTCCTTCATGCATTTCTCAAATACCTCCTCCTCTCCTACCGGAACCACCTCTCCCATCTCCAAGAGCTCCTCTGCCACGTCGAAGGAAGAAGCGTCGATAATTGTGTCGACCTCCCCACATAATTCTTCCGCAAACCTTACTTGTCGACCTTGACGAGGTTTCTTTGACCACACCTGGTCCAGGGTGTCTTCAGGTTCTTCAACTACTTCCGTGGCTGGAGGGTTTGCCTCAGTTGGTATAACCGGCGCAGGCTCCCCAATCGGCTCTTCAAGGGTATTCAATGTCTAAACATAACTCATCAGTAACTTCATCCTTAAAAATTAACAATTAAAACTTACCTCGAAGATGGGGTCAGGCTCTAAAAATAACCTTGGCGCCACTTCGACCTCTGCCTCTCTCTCCTCCTCGTCGTCTTCGATGACCACCCGTCGTTTCTTGGGTGCCCGCCCTGGAACAGGGACTTCATCTTCATCTTCCTCCACCAACTCGTCGACCTCTTCCTCGACACCTCGCTTCGAACTTGTGGCCTGGGTTACCCAGGTTGAGATCTCGTTATTTAATTCCTTATCATTTTCCCCCACTGATTGTTCATCTTCAATTGAGACATCCCAAATGTCTTCGACCACCTCTTTGGTTTTAGGGATTACCCAAAACTTGGTCTTGGTAAATCGCTTTTCGATCTCTATGTTCTTTGTCAACGCATCGCACGCCACTCGTCGCCAACGGCAAAACTCGCATTTCTGGCAAGGGCCTCGAGTCACCGTACTTTTGACACAGAAATACTCCATGCTTTCACAAGCCGTGCAAGTTTGTGAAAACTGTCGTGTGATCATTCCCCCATCCGCTTTAGGGTGTGGGAGTGGGGCAGTTCATTATAAAAAAGAGAAATTAATAAGTGAGGAAAAAATTATTAGAAGAAGGGAAACTAGTGTGGGAAGATGGCTCAAGCTCAACGGAGTTTGCAATTCTTATACCCGGGCATCTGTCACGCGCCACGTGACACTCGAGGCAAAAGCAGCTCATTAAATCAATAATATTGAGTCCTAAATCTATACTCGAAGCGCAGAAAGCAATTCTCCATAGCAACTGCGATTTTCCTTTGTGTACTTACTATTTAACTGCGCTAGCCTAAACTCTAAATCTAAATTAGTCAATCTCCCAATAGGGTGCCTTAGTCCTTTTCAATAAGCGACGCACAGCGCTAGGTTCAACAAAATAGTACAGTAGTAGTTTTCATTAAAGTTTTGATTAATTAAAAAGGGGTAAATTGAGCATGGATGGATATTTAGCAAAGAGGGTCTAAGTGTATGTTAGTAATGGTCAATAGAATGGGAATGGTGCGATGGAAGGGAGATCAATGCGAGGAGGAACAAAGGATATAAAAGGGGTTGGGTATTTGGTTCGATATTTCCTTAGAATTAAATTATAAAATCGTCTTTACATTAATAGTGGTAAAACCTTTAAATTTAAAATCATTGTTATTGTATCTTTCTTTTACTCTCTCAATATTCATTTCTAAATCCTAAATCTTTGATTATTGAGTTTCCAACCCTTCGTGAGATCTTAAGAATTCCTATTACCTTTGAAACTAGTTTATAATTCTTCTCGGACGAACCTCGAACCTGTAGCTCTTACTTCGAGTGATCTTCGAACCATTTCCTCGAATCATTCCTCTGTGCTTCGAAGAAATTTCTAAAGCCCTCATCTCACTTTCAGGAACATCCTCGACCTTGTGCGTAGGTCGTCCGGTGACAACTGGCCTTTCATATTGAACTTTTGTCTTAACAACATTGGCCCTGGGCACCTCTTGAGGGCCCATATTTCAATCTTCACCCCCAATTACAACATCTTGATCTTCCATAACCCTAGCTCCATCACCAGCTTCTTTCACCAATCCAGATCCATAACTGGTTCTTCTTACCCCTTCCATAGGAGTAGGACCAGAAAAACTTGGTCTGTGAAGAGACACTATTGGCACATTCTCCTCAGAATCATATTCTTCATCCAAAAGCATTGGCTCACCATTTAAATCAAAATTTCCATAACTAAGAGGCCCCATATCTACCATTCCCTTCTGCATTTTATAAATTTCATCCATGGTGTAAGGTTTCTTTTCAATCTTCTTAATTTTGGCCTTGCCGGTTTAGCCCTAAGCTGGCTCTTTATGCTACTTTTAACTTTAGTAGCAGCTGCTCTTCTAGAAGCATCAAAATTATATTCACCAATCATACAGTTGTCATCAACCCTAAAAATTATTTCCAATTCTAATCCACTATATGAAGTTGTAAAAGTTGCCTTACTGACCTCCTTTTCTTTTCCCTTATCTAATTTTCCACCATCAGCTCCAACATTCTTTTTTCCAACTTTAGTATTATTATCATCATCACCAGGTAATTCTTCAAATCTGGCTCTCCTATCAGACATTAAATTCCTCCTAACTGAATTCAAAGGTACTTTCCTGTAACTGGGTTTGATGAAAGACACAACTGGAAATTTATAAACCTTTCCATCAAATTTTACTCTACCAGCCTGAATATCCTTATCCAAAAATAAAAATCTGCTGCTTTGTGCCCCCTCCTATTGCAATAGGAGCACACCTTAGGTTTGCCACATCCACCTCTATAGCCATTTCAACCATTTCCATTTCCATTTAAGCCATAGTTCCTCCTCTAATAACCCCTAGATTGATAAGAAGAAGAGGTAGAAGAAGAAGCCACAGGCGCTTTGTTGGCCTTCTGAGTTTCTTGAACAAATATTTTGAGCTTCTTAGCTAAGTCAGCTAAATGATCCACCATTTTATTATCAATATCCCCCTCTACTTTAGCAACAGGCTGACCCAAATGTGCCTTCTTTGCCTCTTGAGCCTTGACCATAATATATTTATTTTTAGCCAAAACTTCACTAACCTTGCTAAAATATTGAGTACAAGATTCTTGATACTTTTCCAAAGCCATTAATTTTAAATATTCCTGAATGCTTTCTTTGATGACCTCTAAATCTGGTAGTCTCTGTTCTCCATTCAGAATTTTCTTTATCTTGTTGTTCCTAAACAGTTCCTTCAAAAACTCAATCCTGATCTCCCTACCAACTGCTGACCAAAAATAATCCTTTCCCTGATTTTCATGGCCAATCTCCTCCATAAGAATTAGAAAATCCACCAATTCAGTAAACTGTCTACATAGTTTCTTGAAGTACAACATTTTAGAAACACCACCTTTAGCTCTCCATTCACTGAAATTTTTGTTGAGGTCCACCATATTATACCTGACTCCCCATCTATCAACCATTTCTTTTGAAAATTTTAACCAGTCCCACTTCTTATAACCTTCCATCTCAATAACCTCCAATTCAACCTCTTTACCAACAATAAAGAACATAACCTGCTTCACCATGTCCAAATGTGATGCTCCATCAACAGAAGCAAAATCTTCACAGAGATTTAAAAACCATTTAACTTCTTCCCAATTATGCTTGGGCCCATCCCAAGAAACAATCCTGACTAAAGCATTGACAGGAAGAGAAACGCCGGATCTAGAAGCAGAAGATAAACCAAATGTATAAGATTAAACTGTTAAATATTAGATAAAATTTCATTAAATACACCTCTTGCATGCTAAGATAGTCCAGATACCAAGTTATATTTATTAAAAGCTAGAGAATTTGAACCCTGAATTGGGAGCCACAAATATAGAAAGACTCTTACAGTCGCCTTGCTGTAAGCAGAATCAAAGGGAGTTGTATAAATCAAATAAAACTCTGTCCCTTTAAGTAAATAAAGAGTTCACAATTATTTAAGCTATGACCTCTACTTGAAAAGAAATGACCAATAAACCATTTGTTATTAATGGTGTTGAGATGTAGAATCAGTGTTATTTATAATGAGGTTGAAAAACACAACAGTGAAGCTGTATTCAGAAAAGTTATATAAATGATTGAATAATATATTTTTTTGAAGATTTTTTTTTCATAAGATTTAGTTGTTAAATTTTGATCCATGGGGATGAAACCTTTAATATAATACCCTATAAGCTATTATATATGATAATTATTTAATTTAATAAAATGTTATGTAAAATTGATATACTTATAAGGGTATTACAATTTTATAATTTTTTATGAAAATAAAAATAATTGTTATTGATTTATGTTGTAGAAAATTCTATAGTACTAGCTATAAGCCTTGAGCAAGGGAGTTGGAGTAAAACTGGAGAGAAAAACCCCTGTCCCTTTGAGAAATACCAGGTCAGATTTATTTGCTACAGCAAATTAGAGACTGATACTATATCCCTTCTGGAACACTTCTTGACTTCTTTACAAGTCAAGACAGTAGCCAATAGCAGACCACTGAAAACCAAAATACATGAAACTTGAAATGCAGAAAGATCCACATCAGAAAACCAGAACACTGCGCACTTGTTGCACAGAAAACAGCAATAAAACTTGATTCAAGTTTCAAAGCTACACCAGAGAAATCAGTTGCCAAATTTGAGTTAAATGAAGAACTAACCTTGCAACAAACAAAGCCAATTGTGGACAAAAAACAGTGAAAACTGAGTTAGAAAAAATGATATAACTATCAGATAGATGCATGATAATTAAAGTTTCCCCAAACTGTCTTTTTCAGTATTTACACACAGACCACCATCTAAAAAATCCATGCACAGCAACAAATTTGACGCTTTTGACAGCCAAATTAAATAAAAACCCTCTAGAAATGCTCCCCAGCCCTCTATAACCCAGGCAGGCAGCCTGCCTAGAAGTGGCCAGACCTCCCTGAAGCCATAAAACCACCAAAAACCTCCAATAAAGCCCAAAATACTTAGAAAAATCCACCACAACTACTACAACCCTTAAAACACAAAATTAATCTATGACAACATTTAGATATAAAATATAGAGCCAAATTAGCTCTACTTAATCGTACTAAGCTCTTAAACCTAAGACTTAAGGTTGGCCTGTAAAACACAAAAAACAAATTTTAACAGCTATCTTTTAGAAATGAAAAATGAGGAAATGACCCTTTAAAACTTAGAATACAAAAAATTTCAAAACAAAACAAAATATAGAGAAAAACCAGGGCTATCCAATGGTAGTACCCACATACTTATAGTCACAATATTCACTGAATAAAACCAGAAAAACACCCAATTATTCAACCAATGTCAATTAAGACATACCAAAACAGCGCCAAACAGCCCAACAAAGGCCTCTTCCAATGTTGGAAGACCACAGTGTTATTGGAGTTAGTCCACTGTATGATAATGATTGTTAAGACACAAGTTGTTAGATAGCTGGATCCTTGTATATAATTTTGAGTCTACAGGCTTTATATGCATAGTATGTCACATTTCCTACTTTCTCTGACTGGAGCATTCTGGAGCTTGTCTGGAGTTTGTACAGAGCTCGTCTGTAAAATTATGGAGCTTGTACACACTTCTGGACTGAATTAGAACGTTTAAAATACTAATAAAAAATCTATAAAAATTACAGATGATAGAGCTACTTTTCCATTATAATCCACTCTAACTTTTGTATCCTGTGCAGCCCTATTCACCTAGTAAAAATTTAACAAATTTAAGCAAATTATGAAAAACCAAAAATACTTTATAAAATTATTAAAAATAGTAGAAAAATAGTAAAAATTCCACAAAATCTTCCAAAAGTTCTTGAGACACCTCAATTAAATTTCCATGCACTTTTAATTCTCTACTTACATTTTGTGTCTGGTAATTATTTGTTAAATATTGACCTGTAATATTAACCTTTTTAACCACTTTTAAGACTTAATTTATTTAATATAACCATTTTTAAATTATATTGGCCTTTCTAATCTCAATAATCATTTCCCAAAAGTTCATTTTTAATAACCTTTAGTGCCATACTAAACTTTGGAATGCCACAACAGGTGAATAATAATAATAATAATAATAATAATATGAGATTATATATAGTAGATGGTGTTTATACAGTGACCAGACAATAATTCCAACCAGTTTTTTTTCTAATAAATCCCTAAATATTCACTCTATCAACATGAGCTTGTACATTTTTAACTCATACAACTAGGTAGAATAGGACTGTAAAAAAATTCAGCTGGACACCATTTCATAGAAAGAATACATTTTTTGAAAAAACATCATTCTTTAAATTGATAACAAGAAAGCTGACAGGTCTGTGCTTTTCCTTAATGAAAGGGATGGGGTTTTTATGAGCATTGAACAAAAAATATTAGTCAAAAGTTGACAAAATTGACCAAGAAAAGCATCATCAAGATGTAGCTTCACTGTATGCTTCCCTGGCAGCTTGCACCTTTGAAAGCAAAGATTCAATCAAGTTTCCAAATTATGTTTTTAATATCCATCTCAAGCCTGCTTAGAAGCATTTAAAACAGCACAAAGTTTCATTGGGTGATAAAATTACAAAACCATTTTTTGAGGTTTTTTCTTGTATTTGTGACAAGGCTTGAATAATGTGATTGGATTGTGCCAAGAGCACCGATTGTGTATTCATTGTAATAGTATGTAGATTGTTTAACTATTTTGATCTTCATTCTATGGATGAGATTTCATTTAAAAGATAAGGACCCTCTTCTATTTTGAGTGAAAAGCGGTAAAAATGGTAAATATTGGATAAGAGATTAATGAGTCAGTTTGGCAGGAAAAGAGAAAGAAAAGACGAATCACCAAAATTTGAAAGGTAAAGTATAAACTTAGTATGAAATTGAGGCTTGAGAAGTAATGGTGGTAGTTTTAGGGAGAGAAAAAAAGGCCAAAAACCTGGATTATGCATGCACCAGGTGAAAACTTTGGTCCAGCCACTTTACACTACAATAAATGTTCATTTTGCCTTGGGGCACAAAAATATCAAAAAAGTTAAGCAACAGTTATGTAAAGACTCTATTTAGCACTTAAGGCTCTTAGGTGGGTCTTAAAGGCAAAAAACTGAGTCATCTTCAAGCCCCAGAAACTCTGGAAGATGTCCTTCTCATATGCTCTGCTCACTCTTCTTCTGGCCCCACTTTACTTAGAGAATTTTCTAAACTCAAATTACCCATTTCTCTATCTTAAATTTTGTCTTCCTCTCTGGCTATTAAATTTGTGGCAAATTTTTTAGTCAAGACTGGTAGATTCCCAAATAATTTTCCTTCAACCCATTAATTCTTGATCCTTATTGTTCTTTTTCCAGTTACCTTCTTCTTATTGCCCTTAGCTCTCTCCCATTTCCCTCTTTATCCATGTACATAGCTATCATCTTAAATGTTTTTTTCTTCCTTCATGCCCCTCAATGGGTGAGATTGTAGAAAATTAAAAAAAAGTGCAAAGAACAATTGTTTTGTAACTGTTTTTTTTTAATTTCATACAATCTCACCCAAAAAGGGGCATGAAGGAAGAGACAACAAAAGTAGTTAAAAATGTTTTTATGATTAAGGGAATAAAAATCTAGGGAGGAAACTAAGGGAAATTAAAGAAACATATAATAGAGAAGTAGTGAGGAAAGCTAGTGGGTCAGAGGCAAATTATTTGGAAATCTACCAGTGTCAATTAGAAATTTACCAACAGAATTAATGGCTAGGGAGGAAGAAAGTTGAGATGAGATAGAAAAAGAAAATTTGAGTTTAGAAAGTTCTTTGATTAAATGAGAGTTCAGAGAAGAGTTAGCTGGACAAATTAACAGAACATGCTCCAGGTTACAGCTACATAAAAAAAGGTTGGTTCAGCTTTCTAAATTTTTAGTCAACTTACCCAGAATTTTTCAAATTTTTTCTGCCTCACTAGCCTTTCACCTAGCTGTCTCCAGATTCTCAAAATATTCACTAGATGAGAATCTAGTTGGAACTTGATCTTCTCACATTATCTCTCTTGTGTATATTTTTTCTAGGAATGATTATGATCTCTCACCTCCTGAGCTAGATGCGTGCAGCGGGGCAATGATTCACCAATTTTGCCCACCCATTTTTCCCCCATTCTGTATTTCAGCCTCACCTTTCTCCATCCCTCCAAATAAGTAAGTAATTTTTTTATCCTTTTATTTTTCTCTCTCTTTATAGTTTTTTTATTTTTCCTTTAATTTTTTTTATTAATTACTATTTATTATAGGCACCACCAATAATCTCACCAAGCGCCCCTATGTCTTCTCCTCTCTTTATCCACTTCCACATTAATTTGTGCTCAACCTCATTACCACCCAAAACAGGTGAGTTTTTTTAATTTTAATTTTAATTTTTTTGTTTAATTTTTTTTCTTTTTTTCAGCCTCATGCCTATCATCAATTCCTCAGTCCCACAACCTTCAATAGTAATAAATATGACAGCCCAGTTCAGCCCTGAGTCACTTGTTTTTTCTGGTTTTTTTATATCCTCTCCTTTTTGTATGTTTTCTACTGAAAATTTGGGTTGTGCCTTGTTTAGGACTTTCAAGAATTATTCATGAAAAAACATCACAATCTCAACACTCTTTCTGCAATCAGCCTTAGTGGCTTGAAAGCAGAAATTGTGCACAAAGGAAGTATTGGACTATATGATTATGAGCACTTCTTAGTGAAAATGTTGGCATGTATTCACTCTGTAATATTTTGCATTCTGTGATAATTTTTCTAATTTTTTTTAGTTGTCTCTGATGAATTCTTATCCCAGTCCATATAGTGTTTTGGCTCTTGATAATTCAGCTCTCCATTTTGGAATTACCATTAAAAATTTAGTTAAACAGGCCTCAAGCATACTGATATGTTTGCATCTCTTTTCACCTGACTTAAATCCTATGGAAATGTTATTTAAGTCTTTTAAGACAAATTTAGAGCATGCTCAAGTATTAAGAGGTGAAAATTGTGATGGGGAGATCATAGAGGATTTTTTAAGATTAAATTTTACAAGGTCTTTAAGCCATAAATTATTTAGAGCCTGTGGATATGTAGCATGAGATATGAAATTACCAAAAATTATATATTTTTTAGCTTTTTGGAAACTTAGAATCATATTTCCTTTTTAATTTTTTATATCCTTCATATCTTCATATCATTCCATCCCCAAACACTTCCTCTTGTTTACTCTCATTTTTATTTACCCTCTTTTTTTAAATATTATGGTTTATTTGAAATACAACCCTCACTTTAAAGTAGATGTGGTGATGAATGCTTTAGATGGAAAAATTCTTGATGAAATAAATGAAAAATATGGATCTCAAATTCATCTTATTTCTTTGTCTTACTGCTTAGCTTTGTACCAAGAAACAAATTCTGTTGTTAAAAACCCAGGTGTGTACATGAAAAAGGGATGCCCTTTTGCTTTAGATGGTGAAAAGTGTGAATTAATCTTGGAAATGATAAAAATTAATCCTAAAGTTTTTCAACTGGGGATTCAAAATTCTTTGTTGGAAACTCATGCTATTAGATTCTCTCAGTCAACAATTCACCAAGAAATTATTTTACACTTAAAATTGACTAAAAAAACTTGCTGGAAAGTACACCCAAATCAAGATAAGCATTCAAGAATTAGATATATCACATTGGTTGCTGATTTTGACCCTAAATGTTTGGTTTTTACAGGTAAGAAATTAAAATTTTAACTATTATTTTTGCTTCTCCTCATTGATTATTTTTTTCCCAAAGATGAGTACAGGATTTTCTCAGAATGGGTTGCTCACACAACAGCCTGGGCACCTTTGGGAAAATTCACACCACAAATTCCACAGGTAAGAGCAACACACCAATTTATTATCATACCTGCAGTTTCTTTTTCAGTTTTAGTGGCAACAGCTATGCTAGATCCAATGGTTTGTTGCACACATTTTGAATATTATTTAAAAAATATTTTGGAAAGTATGTTATAAATTTTTCAATTCACATATATTTTAAAAAATAACTCTTTACAAGCTCCCCATGATGAATCCATATCATGCACATAACAGTGTGTTGAGTATGTAAAATGCAGCATTTCACCATGTTGGTAGAATTTCTGAAATTTTAGAGGGACAGGGATTTTAACTAATTTATCTTCCAGCTTACTCTCCTGATTTTAATCTTATAGAAAAAAGGCTTCAGTGCTTTAAAAAGTGCACTCTGTTGTGATGGTAATTTAACAGGTTGATGTGAGAATGAGTTTATGATTGATAAATTTGTTCATCTAGTACTTACTTTTTCATTGATGAAAAAGATATTCAGGGATATTGGTTACATCAATCAGACATACTAGTTGGGGATGATAGTTAAATTATGGTTTAAAATATTTTAAGATAATAAATTAACAAAAAATTTTGGATGTGCATCTTTTATTTTAATTTTAATCAAAAAATATTTTTTATTTAAGTGTTATATTGGTAAAAAACAAAAGCATCATAAAAAATTTTAAACTTTATTTAATTTTGATCAAAAAATATGTTTTATTTAAAAAAATCATCATAAAAAAATTAAGTCTTATTTCTCTTCCTTGGAAACTGTAATGGATAAGTTTTTACAGCCCTTACACAAGCTAGGGCATATACTTCAGGGATTCCAACTTGCATCAGGAATTCAGAAGTGAAGTCCTGAAATAAAAACCAGTGATTTATACGCAATTCAAACAAACATTCCTGCAAATCTGAATCAGTTATTTTGACTCATGCATGATGTAGAAAATCCTCCATAGTTGAATCAACTTCTGGGGCATAATCATCAGGCAACTCAATAATATGCAGTGGGGATTTACTAGTTTGGAGGTCAATTTGCTTCACGTGCAAGTAGTTTCTGCAATTGTGAAAGTTTACTTCAGCAGCTTCCAAAAATTGGATGAAAAATGCCATTGATTTAGGCTTTTTTTGATTTGCTGGGATTCCAAAAACATGTGGTATAAATCCATACCAGTAAACTTTACCTTTAGTGAGCTCCTTTTCAACATAGTTTCCCATTTTTTGGGGCTCACAAGCATATATTACCTCAACAGCCTGTTTGTTGAAGTTGTCAAGATTATGATTTGAAAATTCCCAAGAGAATTTCAACTTGTCTGGCTGAGACACAACCTTGCTGACTTTAGTCAAAAAGTCACACTTTTTCTTCCTCTTTCATTATCTTTCCTTCTCTTTTCTCTTCTTTTTTTTTCTTTCTTTGTTAAAAAAAATAAAAACTCAAGATTAATCATGCTTGAAGGTTGTGCTAGCTGAGTGATGATAAGCTCATCACCATTGTGGTCATAGAATGGTGGTGGAGAGAGGGACAAATTCAAGATAAAATCTAGATTGGTCATGAGGCTGAAAAAAAGAAAGAAAAAAAAACTCACCTGTGTTGGGTGGTGATGAGGTTGAGGACAAATGAATGTGGCAGCATATAAGGAGAGGAGCAGACAGAGGGGTGCTTGGTGAGATTATTGGCGGTGCCTATAACAAATAGTAATTAATTTAAAAAAGTAAATGAAAAAAATTAATTATTAACAGAGAAAAAAAAATAAAGGAGTAAAAAAATTACTTACTTATTTGGAGGGAGGGAGAAAGGTGAGACTGAGATACAGAATGGGTGAAAAACGGGTGGAGCAAATGGGTGAAGCAATGCCCCACTACACCCACCTGTTGAATAAAACTTTAATTACAGAGCCAGTAGCTCCAGTGAGTATTGCGAGCAGGAGATGATGGAGAAATTAAGATTAATTTAGCCAACCTTTAATTACAGAGCCAGTAGCTCCAGTGAGTATTGCAAGCAGGAGATGATGGCGACATTATGATTAATTTAGTCAACCTATTATTCTAGTGCAAGAGGCAATTTTACAAGCAGAATAAATAATAATATTGCTTGTAAGTAATGATAATAAAATGAGGATGATTGAAATAAAATAGCAAAAATAATGAGATCAATGGGCCAGCTAGATCTAACCTTTAATTACAGAGCCAGTAGCTCCAGTGAGTATTGCGAGCAGGAGATGATGGCGACGTTAAGATTAATTTAGCCAACCTGAAAATGAAGAGAAATTAACTAATGTAGATGGAGAAGTAAGTAGTAATGGTACCTATTGTTCCAGTGCAAGAGGCAATGTTACGAGCAGAATAAATAATAATATTGCTTGTAATTAATGATAATAAAATGAGGATGATCGAAATAAAATAGCAAAAATAATGAGATTGATGGGGATAAAGAAATAGGAGCTAATGTATTATATACTAATGGGACCCATCGATCTCATGTAAATTCTACTCTTCTAACATCTAATAACAGCAATATGTATTTGCACATGACTTTGTGATACCATTAGCGCGCGGCAATTGTGGCTTAGCCAAAAGAGGAAGGTGTGGCTTGAGAATGGTATGTGATAGGATGATGGGTTATGAGGACGATTTTAATATCTGACACCACCTAGCTCAGGAGGTGAGAGATCATAATCTCGCTTAGCAAATATCTGTGCAAGTATGAAAGATTCTTGCTTAGCAAAGATATACGCAAGTGAGATAATGTGAGCAGAGCAAGTGCCAACTAGATTCTCATCTAGTGGCACTTTTGACTATCTGGAAACCGCCGGGTGACAGGCTAGTGAGGCGGAAGAAATTTGAAAAATTCTGGGTAAGTTGACTGAAAATTTTGAAAGCTGCACCAACCTTTTTCGATGTAGCTGTATCAGGGGCGTGTTGAGTGCATAAAGTGCAGAGGGGAGTTTCGTAACTGTTGCACGACTGTTGCGTAATTGTTGCGTGTCGTGGCGAAAGAAACATATGATGTAGTGGTACTTGTTCCTTATCCAATCTCGTATTTCTCTTTCTCTTTGAAAACTGATTGATCATACTGAATCATTATTTCTTTCTCTATTTTTCTAATTCATTACTTGTTAATCGTCTTACGTTAATATCGCTGCCTACTCATCAATCACTGGGGACAGGTATTATTGTTGTACTATATTTATTTGTCGCTGATACTAATTCTAGTATGATTTAGATGATTGATTAAGATTCTAGCAGCGCGGGGATATTACTAACAGTCGGATTACAATTAATAAATTAAAAGACATCGATATATTCAAATAAACCAACCAATCAAATGCTCAACTTGGTTATTTGATTTTCTTAATCAAAGGGGAATAATACAGGTGTACACTTTTAATTACAGTCAAATTTTGCAAACATGAAACCGTTTAAAATATCACGTTAAAAAATTTAAGGGACTTGTTAGCCAGTCCACTCGCTGATCACTTGTTGGACTGTTCATTGATCCGCCTGTTGAACACAGTGTGAGCTCGGTTGTGCACTAAGGAAAACCAAAGTGAAAACTAGTTTCTGAGCATCCTCTAAACATTTTCCAACCAGATTCAAACCTACCTCAAATTGGGTGCAACGAAGGGACTTGCTAGCAACCCCCTCCCCATCATAGAACTGAAGCAAAGTATCGCATTTGAAATGTAAAATTAAAAAAAGTGCTATGTAAACAATTAAACACCTTTATTTATTTTATTTCATTTTATTTGTAGGATCTCGCGCCTTGTGGGCATGAAACTACGGGCAGGGGGTTGGTATATCAGGACTATGTACATGCGATGGATTAAACAAAAGCGATGGGAAATTAAGCACGTAATTATATGCAAGATATTTTGCTAAACTATTCACTTCAATATAACCTTTTTTTTAAAAAAAATGTTCTTACAAAAGAAATAGTTGATGAAATAATTAGATAATATTTCTCTCATTAAATTTTATATTTAACATTTAACTAAAACTCAAACTGACCATCAATTATTTCATCGCTTAATTTTTTTGGAACAATTTCCTACTAAAAACTGTTATTCAAAATTGCGGGTATCATCTTTAGGGAGAAATGACGAATAGAAATTTTACCAACGTTCATTATTTCGTACAGAAATAATTACCAATAATATGTGAGTATCTAAATACCATTGAGCGCTAGAAAATAGAGTATATGGGCTCGTAGAAAAACCGTCTTCATACATCCTTACCCCGATAATGAAACATAAAATCTCATCAAAGGAAGTGCTTATATTTCGGCTCTACGTTCTGTTATTTTTCTTTCTGAATCTCCTGCTTCGACGCGAAGGTGGTGGGAATTTTTCATTGAAAAATCCTTCAATGGCATCTAATACTGGGTCCGAGGACTCTGGTGGTTCCAAAAGAGGACCATGAAGGTAACCAAGAAGCTCCTAATGTCAACCCAAAAGATTAAGAATTGTATATGGTTTTAAGCTGCAAATTCAGTAAAGACATACAATATATTTTGCATTCTTTGAACGCTGATTCGAATTGATTTTATCAACGAATTCTCGAGTTGCTTCATGGTTAGTAACCTGCGATTTGGGTCCGTTTCATTATTTTGGAAATATGATTTTTGAAAGGTTTGAATCAAAATGTTCAAAATTATTACCCACCTTATCTTCTGTCCCATGTAAAGCCAAAAGAGGTTTATTTTTAGGAAACCTGATGTAATCTTCCTCGAACAATTTTTCTGCTTCTTTTTCCATGCTGTAGAGGAAAGAGAACTTGATAAAGTAATAAAAAAAATCAGCTTTACCCCCAAAATTTTTTACAAAAAAATATCTTCTGCAGACAAACATTAATCAATAACCCCTTCTCCTCTTCCATTAACTTTTCAACTGTCGCTTTGTCCTTGGTTAGATACTAGAAGTTTTTGTAAGCTTTCCATTTAATTTATTTCATCATTTTAAATAAAAACTCTTTACTATTTACTTTGACTGCTGAAGTCGAAATCTGGAAGGGTCTATTCAGCTTATCTATATTTCATTTTTTCATATATGAGAAATTTTTTATTTCTACACACAGGTATTGGCATGTTCGGATATATCTTGATGAGCATCGAGGCTGCAACCGTTAGTACTGGATTGTATAGAAGACCCAGGGGACGACGAATCCAGGGACTGATAACTACTACGCCATCAATACGGGCGCAATTGACCATATCTTTTGTTCTAGTCATATAGCTTAACACCAAGTTGCCGCCCTGACAGTTTGAGATACAAAATAAGCCCCCGCCGATATCGTTACAAATCTAATTTTTGCCTTAGACAGCTGATCCTTAAAAGCGCAGTAATAAATATATGGAGAAGAGAAAAATAATCATCACCATGCTATACCCCATAAGGAGAGTCTTAAGTTTCTGGCTACCCCGTCCAGAATTTGATTTCGTTTTCTCCCCAATAAAAGCATCCAAATCTTTCAGAAGTTCTTCCCGTTCTACTGATAAGGAATCGGGCACAGTTTCACTTGTTGATTTCCCAAAACCCTAAGTTGTTGTACTTTTGAATGTGAGTACACTTTCCCAAATTTTTTTAATTGTTATAATGTAAAAAGCCAAGTATAGCTTACTCTCTGTTCATAAGCGTTTATTTGGAATCCTCGGCCTGCTAGACGGCGAAAAGTATCATCGTAACGAGATACAGTTTTTTCTAAGCTAATTTTTTTTGACAAAAACCCATACTTTAAGAGTTATTCAAAATGTAGATTTGTAAGTGAAAGGTCTAAGTACCCATGAACAAAGATTATTTGCCCTTTAATCGAGTCTTTGTCTGCCTTCCAAGTGTAGCTATTCAAGTGGACAGGAATTTCACTCAAATCTAGCAGTTTTGTAGTTAATACTCCTTTTTTACTTTTTCGTATTGTCTGCGAAAGATCATTTGTTGATTTAATATCGATAACTTGGATGGAGAGTAAGCTGTTCGCTATAATCAACAAAACATAGAGCTCTAGCAATATTGAAAAAAGCATTGGTTAATATAGTTTATGGAAAACTGTAATATCGCTGATAAAAAGCAAAATATTTCTTGCTCTCCCAAATTTGAATCTATGAACTTCTTCTTTATACTATCACGAAAAAAAAATAGTCATGAGAATAAGAAACGCATCCTACGTTCATTAACATTGTGTTGGCGATGTTACAGCACCGAGACTAATTACATGTGTTACTGGTATTCAACCGATCGACAGCCTCATGGAGCCTGGGGCCAGTGGTTTTAAAAAAAAATTATACGGTCTCACCCAACTTGGGGCATGAGAGTCGCAAATTATGAGCTAGGAATGAGAGGGAAGGCTAGTAATGTCAACCCTTTTACTAATCCTACAATTGTATGCAATGATGCAAGCCAGGTCAGGTCAGGGTAGTGGGTGTAGTAGCAATTGAAAAGACAGGATGCAACTAGTGTCAGACGACCGTTTGCACTTCCTCTTCTTAAAACTGATTTCGAAACCATAAATTTTTAGTAAGAGAAAATTTTTATTCTCAGTTTCCAGACTTCTTATCTGCAGAGTAGCGAGTGTCAAAATCCGCAGCATCAACTTTGCTTCATTTTCTTCCTACAGTGCAGGAAGGAAAAGAATGAGCCATCACCTGTAGAAATGTGGGGAGAATTAGCTAGCAATGTCCCGCCGTACGTTGGTGCTAGACTGTAATGAAGAGAAAATCATTTCTGCAACACAAATGAAAACTGTAGTTGAATGAAGTTTCAAACTAGCTCTTGTTGTGTTTCAGCGTCAACGGGGCTTTGAGTACATCATGACAATAATGATAAAAGCTATTGGGCCGCTAAGCTAAAAACGCTAAAGCCAGATTTACTGTGGGTGGTTAATAGTTTTGCCCACCTTGAATTTAAAAATAACTGTCAAGCTCATCTAATGGGAGGATCGCTAGCGAGTTACCCCCTAAAAAAAGAAAAAAAAAAATCCCCTGTTGACCATTGACTTGATTTTTCTATAATTCTGTTTTCTGGTAAAGTTGAACCATACACCATAAAATATTGGGGAAACTTACTAGCAAGTCCTAAGCCGTAACTCAAATGGAACTCAACACGAACTCAAATCATTAAAAAAACTGGCACTTGCTAGTAAATCCTTATCCCTGAAGAAACTATGGTAGTTCAGTTAGGAGAGTCACCTGCTAGCAGGCAGCAACAATTTTTTTTTGTGATTGATTAAACTCAGATTGAACTCTGCTCGACGTAAGTTTGAGCTTTGTAACAAAAAATATTGAATCTTCTGTAAAAGCATAATTTGGGTACTAGTCCAATTTGGCTTCAAGGTGAGCTCAGTGAAGCTCAACCTTTAATATTTAGTTTTTTCATCAATACCTCAATATGTAACCAATCTCTGGTGAAGGAAGTATTAAAGTTGAAAGCTTGCTAGCAAATATGCCTCTCATATTTTGTGATAATATAGCAGGGAAAAAGAAGTAATTGTATTTTAATTCACTATTATTTCAAACAGTAATTCTAATAGCCAAAGGTTGTTGGGCAAGTGTCAAATCAAAAAAAAAAAAATTTGCAAGTATGAGAAAGAAAATTAAAATAAACATGACAGGAGTTTAACCTTTAGTATCTACCACCAGGGCTGTACCAACCTTGCTCTGTCAGTGATATGCAAGAAGTCTTGTAAAAGTGTTGGAAGTATAGAGGTGTGGCGTGTAACTTATCTCACGGATAGTGTGACATAAAGATTTAAGTTAAAAGAAATATTTAAATACTAGAGTGAACTGAATACCTTTGGTCAGTATTAATTCCACAAATTAAGTAAAATAAAAGAGTAGATCATATGCTCACCTAGAGTGAACCAAATACCATTGGTGAGGATATGATCTATCTGACAAGTGACTATTAGGGGGTATCAAAGTTAGAAATATTCCATTTCAAAATACCTCTTTTTTCATCAAATCAACCATGATTATTTTTTAACATATGCCATATTGTTCCTCCAAAACACCTTTTAACTGAGAATTAATGTCAAGTTTGTGGCTTTCTTTTTGTGTTGTGAGATACCTTTTAAATAATTACAGACTTCTAACTTTGATACCCCCTATTAGGGGGTGTCAGTTCTGGCAAATCCACACTTACAAATCCGCACTTAAATTTGACCAAATCCGCACTTAAATAAGTGCGGATTTCCAAAACACACTAGCCCCAATACTGGTGGATTTCAAAATGAAATAAGTCACTTATTTCACTCAAATCCGCACTTTCTCAACCAAAAGTGCTGATTTCACCATCAAGTCCCATTTCACTGATTTGTCAGCATCATCCCATTCATACGCAGCACTCCGCAGCATAACACTTCATAACTCAAAACATCGTACATCACTTACATCTTCATATCATATCATATAAGAGTTATGCCTTCCTTACTTTCAAATCGTGATAAATTAAATAAAGCAATGACTTTCATGGCTCTTGAACTGCTCTTGGACTCTGATTGCAATTCTGATTCTGATCTAGAAGAAGATTTTGTCTTTTTATCAAAAATGGCCATGAAACGTTACCTTCTTCCCAGAAAGCCTCAAGTACTTCATACCCCCAAGTACACCATCCAAACACTTCTTAAACTATCTACACCCAGTTTTAGACAGCTGTTCTGGACTTCTCAGGATTGTTTCCTTAAATTGCTTGAGCTTATTCAGGATCGTCCCATATTTCACAATAATTCTCAAAAAGAACAACAACATCCTTCAATTCAATTGGCCATCACACTATGTCATTTGGGTTCAAATGGTAATGGAGCTGCTTTGAAAAGTTTAGAAAATGTCTTTGATTTAGGGTATGGTTCAGTTAACACTTATACCAAACAATGTATCACTGCCATCAACTCCTTGTAATCTCAACTTCTTACCTGGCCAACAAAAGAAGAGCGACTTGAATCATCTCAGGTTATGCAAGCAGAGGGCTTCCCAGGATGTATTGGTTTTGTTGATGGTACTGCTATTCCTTTGAGCCAGAAACCTGCTCAAGGTTGAAACAATTACTTTCACATTCTCGTCAAAAATTTTCACCAAAATATTTACAAGTCAAAAAAAATTCCATATCTGTTTTAAAAAATTTGCAATACTCTCCCCTGCATTTTATTGAAGCAAGGGGTGGATATCACCAAAATTTTTCTAAGTCATCAATTTCACATGTCAGATTTGAAAATTTGGCAATACCCCCCCTGCATTTTATTGAAGTAAGTGGTGGAAGTCATCTAAATTTAATATAGTTACATAAATTATTAAATAAATATCTAATATATATCAATTTCCCTAGTTTAAAGTAATGACAATCCCTCAAGCCAAAATGCAGATCAAATCTAGAAACAAAAGTTTGGGACTTTCCACAGGTATAGACTAGAGGAACCCCATGAAACAAATAAATGTTATCATGATTACCATTTATACAACACAAGGTCGTGGGCCCATTACTTTAGTTGAGGAAATTGATACATAAAAAATATTTATTAAAAATTTATGAAAAAATATAAAATTTTCGATGACAACTCTAATCCCCATACTTTTTTGATCTAAATAAAGTTTTTTTAAATCGATTAACTTTACCTTCTTTCATTACCTTATTGATTCTTTGAATCAACTTATGACTGATTTGAAATGAGCAACCAAAATGTGTTAAATCTTGACAGGATTCCAAACCAGGAGGAGCTTTGGTCGTTTGATGATTATCCTTAGAAGAATTCCAAATAGTTTTGATGATACCATTTCCCAAACCAAAATCAATGATGCACCGGTGGTCTGGAAAATATAAACCATGTCATTTGATTTTAGCTGGAGATGGTATTGGTTGGCCAGTAATTGGTTTGATATATGATAATATACCAAAAGTAAGAAAATTGGTGTCCTTGATATCGATGTGAATTTTATTGTGAAATCCAGAATGAGTGATAATAACATTAGAAAATAAAAGATATTCGTGGCTGATATCTTCCCATTCAGAGTCACACCAATTTGGTATTCCAACTTTGGTTGCAAGTTCATAATTTTTTTCAAATGCTTTATTACAGTGCTTTTTGAGTCAAAGAGCAAGAAAAGAGTTAAAAGAAGGTAGAGTGTCCCATATGCAAAAATCTTCATCTTTTTGAGCTTTAGTGATATTCTTGAGCAATGAATACATGCCTAGATAATAATCATATAAGAGTTTCAGAATCCTTATCCTCTAAATATGCAATATAAAAATGTGAAATAAGACAAGTGAAATTTGGAAAAAAGGCTCAACTTCAAAGGTCAAAATCTCAGCAACCACTGAACCTAATTCAAACCTGTTTGAGGGAAATGAAAGATATGCTTTAGTAGAATCTTCAGTTAAAGGACATGTGATTTAAATAAACCTAACCCTAATTTGTTACATAAAAAAATGAAATAAAAATTTAAATTGGGAAAAAAAGGCTCAACTTTAACAGTCAATATCTCAGCAACCACTGAATCAAATTCAAATCTGTTTGTGGGAAATGAAAGGTAGCCTTCGGGAGAATCTTCAGTAAAAAGAACATTAGATTTGAATAAACCTAACCCTGATTCCGAGTCTGATTTTCAAAATTTTACAAAAACTTGAAAAGTGGTAATGAAGATGAGATCAAAAGGAGTTTTATAAGTTCACTGTTATCCAGATAAGAGTCATACATATATTTAAGTATGAAATTTTCATAAAAGGAATGAGATATCATATAGGCATGAAAAAAAGGAGATGAAACTTACCTTGATTGAAAAGTAGGAAAAATAGAGTGAGAAAGATTGATGTTGGAATTGTGGGGAAATTGAATATGGAGTAAGTGAAATGCATAAAGAATGTGCAATGTATGTGTTTCAATGAGATGGAGCCAAAAAAAAGTGAAATAAGGGAAAGGGGGGATAATGACCATGCCAAGGAGGGATGAAGAGTAGGGTGATGGAGCTAAAAAAGAAAGTAAAGAGGGAGAGAAAAAAAAGTTTAATTATACCATTGAAATCCAAAATAACCACTTACAAAAAAAATTTTGATAAAAAAATAAAATAAACAGAAAAAAACAAAAAAAATATAATTAGTAATCAAAAAATCAAAAAAAATGAATAAAATGACTTACCTGGAGAGATGAGATGACAAAATGAATGAAACCAAATTGTTTAAGGGATGTTGGAGGAGAAGAGGAAAAGGATATGAGGGATGAATGAAAAAAAAAATCACTGACAAAATATGTGATTTCAGAAAATATGCAATTTCATGTTGAGCTGGTGAAAGAAAACCAATGAGCTATCCAAAAAAAAAAATTTCACCATAAATTCCAAAAAAAAAATGAATATGCAACAAACCAAAATACCAACCCAAGTGAATGAAGTACACAAAGAGGACATTTGGAGAGTACAAAATGGTATGGGAAAAAAAGGGATGATGTGGCCAACATGTGGTTTTGAAAAAGAAATCACGAAAAAAGTGCTGATTTGAGGTCAGAACTGACACCCATAGAAAAAAGATTAAGAAGTAGAAGAAATAAGTAAAAAAGAATGTAAACATACCTGGCCAAAATATTGAAAATGTCAGGAAGGGGTGTGTGCCGAGGATTGATGGGTAGGTAGCGAGGAAGGTCAGTGTGTCACATGTGACAGGGATGGGGTAAGAAAGGAAGGGATGTTTTGTGGCCAAAATGTGGTTGTGAAAAAAAACGGGAAAAAAGTGCTGATTTGAGGTCATAACTGACACCCTTTTTTGAAATAAGTGACTTTTTTGCAAAATTTAAGTGCTGATTTGGTTTGAAATCCGCACTTAAGTTAAGTGCGGATTTGCCAGAACTGACACCCCCTATTATATAGACTAAATAGAAGATTAACCATAACAAGATGTAATGTTCTGTAAATAACAATAAGCTGAAAAAATGTTATTAAAGCCAAAGTAGATTTGTATTAAAAGAATATCCATAACAGGGAGGACTACCCAACAACAAAATTCAAAAATCTAATTACCTTGGAGCATGTACAATTGTCCATCAAATTAGCCCAACTATGCAATGTTTTTGCATTAATTTTCCCTTTTTGCTCCAATCATCATTTTTGCTAATTTCTTTCAAAAAATTATCTTTATAAATAAAAATTGCATAATTGACAATAATGAAGGATAATTGAGTGCCATATTATCTTCACACCACAGGACATAAGGTTCTTACACTACAGCACATGTTTGTTTTGCCATGGGGTGCAACAATTACACAAAAGTTACAAAACAATTGTTTTGTGCACTTAAGACCCACCTAAGACTTCTAAGTGCCAAAATTAATTGTTAGTTAACTTTTTTGTAATTGTTGCGCCATTGTTGCGCCCCAAGACAAAACAAACATTTATTGTAGTGTTACGTATTTAATTCTCAATTCTTTCTACTTTATGTCATTTTGTAACTATTTTTGCACATTCAAAATCTACCCTTCAACATGACATGTTTAACTTTGTTTTTCCCATCACCCATTTTATCTTATATATCATTTCTTCCACTTTCATCTGTCCCACATTATTTCTTCCTCTTCCTCTTCCTCTTCCTTGCACAATTGTTTCATCCTGTACAATATCCCCCCCTTATCTTGAGAAATGAGTACAGGCACCTCTTTTGACTTAGAAAAGCAACTTGCTAAATCTTGGCTTGATGCCAGCCTAAAGCCAGTTTTTTAGGTTTTAGCTTTAGTGATTTATTACTTGTTGCAAACTAAGCCTCTTCATCATATCTCAAACATGATATCAAATGAGATCATTTGAGAATCAAAAAATTAACTCATTCAATGTGAAGGGTTTTGAATACAATGAATATGAATATGTGATCTCAAGTTCATAAAAGAAAATGTGAGCAATAGAATCCCATTTAATTTATTTGGATTGATGTGATTTCATGTCAAAATTTGCTTTTTTCCATTAGGAAATGTGACAGTAGTAGGGGAATTCTCATTAATACAAAATAAATTGCATCATGAAGCAAATGATGTTGATGTTTTGATGTGAAAAGAATTATTCATAATTATAGAAAAAAGTTGAAAAATTGAATGTGAAATTTTCAGGGTTGATACATTGTGAAGAGGGAGAAGGGTAAAATGAAATCAAGATATAGAATAATAAAAGCAGGGCTAGTTTATGCAAACCCACTACCTAATTTAATTGAAAATCAAGAGTATTGGAATTAATAAATATTCAAGTGAAAAATTGGACTAGTGGGTGTCATTGCTATTTCAAATTAGAAATTTCACTAATTCAAATTAGTGATGGTTCTATTTACAAAGCAGCAGTGTCACTGCAGAAGTGACACAAGGTAAGGTGGTACATAAGGGTTAATGATGCATGAATGTGAAACTCTGGCTTTAGTGCACATCAGAAAGCTCATATTAGGGGGTGTCAGTTCTGGTAAATCTGCACTTAACTTAGGTGCATATTTCAAAGAAAACTAGCACTTAAATTTTGAAAAAAGTCACTTATTTCAAAAATTGGTGTCAGTTCTGACCTCAAATCAGCACTTTTTTAAGGATTTTTTTTTCACAACCACATGTTGGCCACAACATCCCTGTGACAAGTCACCCACATATCATCCTCTCTATGCAACTATCCTTGGCACACACCCCTCACTGAAATTCAAAACATTATATTTTCACATTTTTGAAATTTTTTAATGTTTCTTAGTCAACATTTCTAACTCAAATTTTTATCTTTCTCATCAAAGTAAGTTCCTTCCTTTTCATTTCTTGATTCATCAACTTTTTTCATCTTGAGTTTTCATCTTTCCCTTCATCATGTGGTTGCTGAGATACTGACCTTAAAATTTGTGCCTTCTTTTTTGCACTATTCATAGCACATTCTTTATGCATTTTACTTGCTCCATATTCAATTTCCCCTAAATTCCTACTTCAGTCTTTCTCACTCTATTTTATCCTACCTTTCCATCAAGGCAAGTGCCATCTCCTTTATTCATTCCTATCTGATATCTCTTTCTTTTTATCATGAATGCATACTCCAATCTATATATGAAACTTCTTTGGATGATGGCAGACTTATTGAACCCATGTTGTTGTCATTTTCATTATCACTTCTCAAATGTATATAAAATTTTGAAAAAAGAGTTGGAATTAGAGTTAGTTAAATTCAAATCTTATGTCCTTTTAATTAAAGCTTCTTATGAATCCTATCTTTCATTCCCTACAAACAGATTTAAATTTGGTTTAGTGGTGGAGGAGATATTGACCTTTGAAGTTGAGTCTTTTTTTTTGAAAGGTGCCTCCAACATGAAAATAACACAAGTGTAGTAAGAATTTGCATATCAAGAGCTCATTTTGTGTATCTAGTGATGGTACCAATTTTTCAGTAGAGCAATGCTAATTGGACAGGGGAATAATTTTAAAATGAAGAACAGTCAAGCTGTAAACTTGTGCAACATATCTTGAATCAATTATACAAATTTATTTTCCCAGTAGCATAAAATCATTCAGGTGGACACTTATGTACTTTGTGTGACATGAGATCTTTTGTCATCCTTGGTTCTTAAATATTGGCTGCCATAAAATTGAAGATGTCACAGACTAGGTCAAAAGTGTCCTCTTAAAGGACATTCTGTTGCTGAGAACAAAACATTTAAAATTCTTAAAAGATACAATGTTACACATATAATATGTAGATGATATGCATTATATGAAAGTGTCCTTCAAGTGGAAAATTTTACAAAAGTCTCAAAAACTTCTCCTTTATGGATAGTCAATTTTCAGCTACCAAAGCTAGTAAAAGAGCTCATTTTATATACAGTTCCTAAAGTATCCACCTGAAGGATGGTCATAGATTGAGAAAAAAATTTTAAAATTCATAAAATATACACTGTTTAAATATAATATCTATATGATATGCTTTAAAAAAGTGTCCTTCTCAGAATGTGAATATTCTTCAAGATAACACTTTTGAAAAATTCTAGGGTATTTCCAATTTTATGTTTAACCAAAAACAAATATCATGAAAGTTAGAGAAGCTCATGTTTCTCTTATAAAGTACCAAAATTTTCCACCTGAAAGATGGTCCTTTGCTGAGAGGGACACTTTTATAATACAAAAAATATACACAGGTATACATATAATACCTAGATGATATGCAATATAAAATTTTCAATCTCAGAAAAACACCTTCATTCAGGTGTACACTTTGTCTAATTTGTAACCAGATGGCATGAGCTTCTCTAATTTCCATAGTTGTTTTTTCTGTTAAAGATAAAAATATGAGTACACCAGAGTATTTCAAAAGTGTCAAATTTAAGGACAGTCCATTTTTAAGAAGGACACTTTTATAAAGCACATCATCTAAGTATTATATGTAATCAGCATATTTTTTATAAATTATAAAAGTGTTCTTCTCAGAAATGGACCATTTTTCAGATGGACACTATAGGTACTGAGTATGAAATGAGCTCTTTTACTAGCCTTGGTACTTGAAAATTGGCTGAACATAAGAGCAATGGTGTTACAGACTTGGTCAAAAGTGTCCACTTGAAGGATGGTCCAACATTGAGAAAGAAAATTTTATAATGCATATAGTTTAGGTATGATACATATACCAGTGTATATTTAATGCATTATACACTACGCAATATAGGGGGTGGACTTGCTAGCAAGTCCTCAACCTGAACTCAGATGGAACTCAGATGGAACTCAGACTGAACTCAGACTGAACCCATACTGAACTCTACTTGAACACCCACCTAAAACTGTTCTGCTGAGTGGTGTTCATCCCTGATTGTATGGTTCCTTTATCAATAGCTCAATGTGTGTTCAATCTATGGTGAGTTTGGGTCCAAGGTTGCGGACTTGCTAGCAAGTCCGCCCCCCATATTGTGTGGTGATAAAAATTTCTTTCTCAACATTGGACTGTCACTCAAGTGGAAGCCTTTTACCAAATCTGTGACACCTTCACTTTAATGGTTAACCAAAAATTAAATACCATGACAATCAGAAAATCTTACACCATCTTATACACAGTATCTAAATTGTCCATCCAATCAATGCTCCATTTCTGAGAAGGACACTTTTATGATTTTAACTACCTATGTTTCACAGACTCATACACTCACTAATACGCCTTTTAAAAGTGTCTTCCTCAGAATCTTCCAATTCTCAAAGGTAAATTTTGCACCATTTATAGCCAGATATCACAATTTCTTTCTACATGACCCAAAATATTAATCCTGTATTTGAAAAATTCATTTCATTAAACTATTATTATTAAAAGTAAAATATCCTACCTGATGAATTATTAAAATTAAATGGAACTAATTCAAATATTAATAATATAATGAAAAGCATATTCCAGAATACAATTATTATTTAAAATATATCATTAAGCAACAAGAATATATCAAATGCAAGAATAAAGTTGTCTAAAAATATTATAAATATAATGAGCTTCCAAATATCCTTTAATTATTATGATCAAAAAGTACAGCATTCTTCAGGATGCAATTGGAACACAAGATTCAACTATACCTCAATAATTCATAATGAAATGGCAAGTAAAAGTTCATTAAGTTATTATTTGAAATTAAAAAAATTATCCCATACATATGTGAAAACTATGATATCTGAATTTTCATCACTTAGACCATAAACATGAATATGATTTAGGAAAATCCAAGGAATTGTAGAAAAATAATTCTCAAACATTCTTCATATTTATAATTTATTTAATTTTTCCTAAATAAAAAATGGACTTATTAAACAAAACATACTCTAGCCTAAATATATGTGGGACATAAAAATTAATACACTTTCTTATTACATTTCCAAAAACCTACCACAGCGAGAAAAAAGAGTGCACTAGATGTCTAGTGCTTTTTTTTGTTTCCTGAAATGATTCCAGTGAGGATTCCACTAGTGATTCCGTTTGGTTACTCTCTCACCTCCCCTTCCTATTTTCTTTCACTTCTCCTGAAACACCCCCTCCTTTTTCCTAATCTAATATTTCCCTATTTCTCCTCTCTTTTACATTTGTTATATCTCCATTTTCCACTTTCTATTGTTATACTTCACTTTCACTTTCCCTCATTATCTTCCCTTTCCACTTTCTGCTGTTATATTTACCTTCCACTTTCATTTTTTTAATGTCCCTTCCTATTTCCTTCATTCTCCACTTCTCTTCAAAAATGTTTCAATGCCTACTAGACTAAGGAGAGTCAATGCACATCATCTGAGTCACTTTCTGTAGACAATCCTATAGTACTAGCTATAAGCCTTGACCAAGGGAGTTGGAGTAAAACTGGAGAGAAAACCCCCTGTCCCTTTGAGAAATACCAAGTGAGATTTATTTGCTACATCAAATTACAGACTGTTACTATACCCCTTCCAACAAACTTCTTGACTGTTTAACAAGTCAAGACAGTAGCCAATAGCAGACCACTGAAAACCAAAGAACCTGAAAACCTGAAATGCAGAAAGATCCACACCTGAAAAACAAAACACTGTGCACTTGTTGCACAGAAAAAAGCAATAATATTTTATGCAGGTTGCAAAGCTACACCAGAGAAACCAGTTTCAAAAGTTGAGTTAAATGAAGAACTAACCTTGCAACAAACACAGCCAATTGTGGCCAAAAAACCAGTGAAAACTGAGTGAGAAACAATGATATCACCTACGGATGGTTATATGATAATTAAAGTTGCCCCAAACTGTCTTATTCAGTATGTACACACAGACCACTATCTAAAAAGCCCATGCACAGCAACAAATTTGGCACTTTTGACAGCCAAATTGCATAAAAAACCTCTAGAAACGCTACCCAGCCTTCTAGCACCAAGGTGGGGGGTCCACCCAATGTCAGGAGGCCTGCCTAGAGGTGGTGGAACCACCCTGAAGCCAGAAAACCACCAAAAACCATTAAAAAAGACCAAACTACTTTTAAAATTCACCACAACTACTAAAACCCTTAAAACACAAAATTAAGCTATAAAAACATTGGGACATAGAATATAGATCCAAATTAGCTCTACCTAATGGTACTAAGCACTCAAACCTAAGACTTAAGGTAAGCCTGTAAAACACCAAAAACAAAATTAAATAGTTATCTTTTAGAAATGAAAAATGAGAAAATGACCCCTTAAAGCTTAAAATATGAAAAATTTCATCAAGACATAAAATATAAAAAAAACCAAGACTATCAAATGGTAGTAGCAACATACCCATAGTCCCAATATTCACTTAATAAAACCATAAATAACACCTAATCTTTGACCAATTCCATTTAAGACATACACAAACAGCACCAAAAAACCCAACAAAGGCCTCTGCAAAGGTTGGAAGACCACATCCTCCCTCCAATTGAGAATGTCTGAATTCTCTTTCATCACAACCACCATGTTCAGCTTTTTTTCAAAATTTGCCTCTGACATGGGCCCTTGCCAATACTGCATTTACAACAATCTAATCTGCACCATCACACCACCAGCTCATCCATACAGAACCTCCAGTGATTTCTGTCAATCAAGAAAGAAGACTTCTTTCAGACCTGGTCCATTATCATCTTCAACAGCTTCAACTCCACCTCAAACTGGTCAATCTTCTACCAGCACCAAAAGATCCAGGCCATCCATCCTGATACCTAGATTAGTCAACAAACTACACCCTTCAAAGAAGAGTGTTAACACCACTACAACCACTAGCTCTACCATACCTGGTCCTTCTGATGGTAAACCCAATACTTCTTCATACTGATATTTAAACTGATTAATTACCAGTTCATTCCCATCTAGACAGTGATGATGACAATATGGGAACCATTGAAACACCACCACCCAATAAATTTCCAACCATCAAGGAAAAATTCCAACAACACTCTTATCAACAAAAACATCTCATTCTAAACTACTTCCAATCCACTCCTTCTAGGAATCCTCAGGACCTTGAGAAAAGGAAGAACCTCATCCACAAGTTCAAAGCCAATGCTGAACACTTTGTTTCATCTCTTGATTCTCTTCTTCCACTTGACTCTTGATTAAACCTTTTGACTTAGAAATGAAATTCTTGACCACTCTCCAGACTTCCTGAATGTAGCCAATCATAAAAATTTCCTCAGTTTACAGTCTTGGGGGACTCATCCTCAGTTGAAAGTCTTGGGGGACTAACAGCCCTCATTTTATAGTCTTGGGGGACTCAAAACCTAAATCATAAAGACAGAACCAGAGATAAAAACATTAAAGACCAAAGAAAAAAACTAACATTCTGGGGTAACTGTTCTACAGAGAAGCCAGCTCATCAGTTACCCCCACACTTGCCTTAACTAAATTCAGAGACTCCCCCTTTGGATGCCCTCTTCCAGAATCACACCAACATCACATTATCAGTTTATAGTCCTGAAGGACTCAATCATAAAACCACCCTCAGTTTATAGTCTTGGGGGACTATACCATTTATCATTTTAAAGTCTTGATGGACTACCACAGTGTTCAGTTTAAAGTCTTGACAGATTTACCGCAGTGTTCAGTTTAAAGTCTTGACGGACTTACCACAGTTTTCAGGTTAAAGTCTTGAAGGACTTACTGCAGTTTGCATAAAAAGAAAGAGCCAGCTCCATGCACAATGCTCTGCAACCAACCTACTTAACTTCCACTTTCTCTTCATCATCTACCCATCACTGATAAGAAATTTTCTTTTATCTCTTTTCTCTTCATTGTTGTCTCATCAAAGATCATGGCTGAATCCCCAGATTTTGACCCATCAGACCTTCCTTATTTCACTGCTCCCAAAGACTATGCTTGCAAACAGTGTATCCACATGTGCAGACCTTGCAATTTCACTCTTCCAACTCCTCAAGCCAAATTCTACAACAGGGCCTGTGAAACTTGAAACTCCAAAATAAAAAAGGGTGACAGAGACCCCAATTATTCTATACCACCACCTCCACCTTCACAAAAATACATCTCTAGATCTCCTACCAGGTCCCCAGAACTTGGTCCTGCTTCCCCCTCTTTATCTTCCACTCCTTCCAGAAGATCACACCAATTCTCTAAAAGAACTGCTTTATCATTCCAAGAAACTGCCTATATATCAGCAAATTCAGCTAAAGCAGCTTCAAAATCAGCTCCCAAGCTGCTAGACCATGTCCAGGTGGCCCGCCCACCTTGCTAGAAAGAAAAAATCAGGCTCAAAACCTCCAAATTCAGCCAGAAAACAGCCAAAATCCACCAGTAAACACCAACAACTCCACACAATAACCTCCTAGTTCTCCCAGAGCAATGAGAACAACAGTTTCTTCATCAGAAAACTCCAAAAATTCCAAAACCTCAAGAAGGCCTGCCACAGGACCTCAAGAAAACACCAGAGCGCCAAACACCACTACCAGACAAAAATCACCTTCTCAAACATAAAGAATCAACTACACCTCTCCTTTGGCAGCCAATAAATCATCTGATAGTTCCATTTCTTCCAGATCTTTATCTAGCAGATCCCAATCAGCTTCCAGGTCAACTTCTTCTGGTCCTTCCTACAACCAACCTGTTACTCCTCTACCAGTATCCAACCAACCTGAGCCAAGCAATAATATTAACAACAAAAACAACAGCCCTGATTTTCCAACCAGGCCACAGAAATGTCCTTCTTCTACTTCATTTTCTCAAAACTATTTAGAGGATGATCATGAAAAACCATACCTCCATCTGGGTGATCCTCCTTCAACCTCCATTCAACATTCTTCAACAGTCCAGATTCCTGACACATAAAAATTTGATGAGCTCCCAATCTGTAATTACCAAATTAATAATTCCAATTTCTTCAACAGAGAAAAAATACTGATCTGATTCTTCTGTTTAGTTAAAACCCTGCCTTGTGAAACTGAAATTGGGATTGGCCAGCCATTAGAAACTACCTTAAAAATGAATTAAACTGACATGAAACAACACCTAAGCATGATGTGTTCAAACATGCTTAAGGCCATTGCCCTCCATAGTGTGTTGAATGAATTTGAAAAGAATATGAGGAAACAGCTCCTTGATGACCACTGGAAGATGTCTAGAATAATCAAGCACACCTTCCAGCACTCTACCCCCGCTTCTTCCACTTCTTCTCAAAAATTACCTTCTAATCCGGTGCCTGACCATTATAATCCATATACTCTTTTCAGCTGCCTGCAGCACAAAGAACACAGTTCTTCCTTCAATCCTAACAAAAAGTAAAAATGCCAACAGAATCCAGACCAACCACCAAAGGCTTCTTCTTCCCGTCATTAAATAAATAAAAAAAAGAAATTAATAATTCACTACCTAGAAAGAACAATAATAATTAGCAGATATATATATATATATATATAAATTTGTTTTTTATTTTTATTTTATTTTTATTTTTATTTTTATTTTTATTTTTATTTTTATTTTTATTTTTATTTTTATTTTTATTTTTATTTTTATTTTTATTTTTATTTTTATTTTTATTTTTATTTTTATTTTTATTTTTATTTTTATTTTTATTTTTATTTTTATTTTTATTTTTATTTTTATTTTTATTTTTATTTTTATTTTTTTTTTTATTTTTATTTTTATTTTTATTTTTATTTTTATTTTTATTTTTATTTTTATTTTTATTTTTATTTTTATTTTTATTTTTATTTTTATTTTTATTTTTATTTTTATTTTTATTTTTATTTTTATTTTTATTTTTATTTTTATTTTTATTTTTATTTTTATTTTTATTTTTATTTTTATTTTTATTTTTATTTTTATTTTTATTTTTATTTTTATTTTTATTTTTATTTTTATTTTTATTTTTATTTTTATTTTTATTTTTATTTTTATTTTTATTTTTATTTTTATTTTTATTTTTATTTTTATTTTTATTTTTATTTTTATTTTTATTTTTATTTTTATTTTTATTTTTATTTTTATTTTTATTTTTATTTTTATTTTTATTTTTATTTTTATTTTTATTTTTATTTTTATTTTTATTTTTATTTTTATTTTTATTTTTATTTTTATTTTTATTTTTATTTTTATTTTTATTTTTATTTTTATTTTTATTTTTATTTTTATTTTTATTTTTATTTTTATTTTTATTTTTATTTTTATTTATATTTTTATTTTTATTTTTATTTTTATTTTTATTTTTATTTTTATTTTTATTTTTATTTTTATTTTTATTTTTATTTTTATTTTTATTTTTATTTTTATTTTTATTTTTATTTTTATTTTTATTTTTATTTTTATTTTTATTTTTATTTAACTACTAAACTACTAACATGCTAAAAAAACTAAAAAATAATTAAACAAAATTGCCCGACAAAATTATGAGAGCTGAGAAATTAAAATGAAATGTATAATAATGAGATGAAATAAATAATAATTAAAAATGGTATCCCCTAGCCAATTGATGAGCTGATCCCCTGATACCTTACCCACATCCAAGTGCACCTTGATGTGGATACACCTTTAAATAATTTTTAAATGATTTGAAATAAAAAAATTAGAAATTAAAGAAAATAATAAAAATGAAATACAGAAAAAAAATATAATAGCATTTCCCAGAAAATTGATGAGCCTATCTCCACCAATGCTTGCCCGCATCCAGGTGACCCTAATGTGGTGACACCATATAATATAATTTTGTGATTTTTCCCACTTTATATCCTAATAACCACCAAAAAAAATTAAAATAAAAAAAGAGAAAAAAGAAAATAATCTAAAACTACTATCTAACACAACCAAAGACAAAAAAATCAAAAAGAAAAAGAAAAAATATGGCTCCATAGAAAGTCCAATCCCAGGAAATGATCACTGGGTGGGCTCCCTCCAATAAGTAAAAATGATAGGACACCACCAGTGATCCACCATCAATCCAAACAGACCAAAGAAGCCAGTCCCAAGCCAGTTTAAAGTCATAGTGGACTTGAAACCTGAAAAAAAAAATCAGAACTAGGATTCAACCAGGACAAACCAAATACTTGAAACAGACATTATGGGGTAACTTTTCTACAGCGCAGCCAGATCATCAATTACCCCCTCACTTTCCAAAATAAATTCTAGAGGCCCCCCCTGGGTACCTTCTAACAAAACACAACATCCAACACAATAAACCAAAAGCAATACGTTTGCAGAGTCCAGAACTTGAAGACCAAAAGAATTTCCAGTTTTAAGTCATAGAGGACTAAATACTGTGAAGAGAAACCAATACTAGGGTTCAATAAAATTAAGAGAAGGGGTTGGAAACAAAAAATCTTGGGTAACTGTTGATAGAGCAACCAGCCCATCAGTTACCCCTACACTTGCCAAGATCAAATCTAGAAGCCCCTCCCATGGGTACCTTCTAACAAATCAGTTTCCAACAAAACAGATGCACAGCATTACCAAAATCCAAAATTAAAGAATGGTCCATAGTTTATCTTCATTGTGGAGTCAATCTTCTTCACTTCTAGTGCCTCTTGGGTAAAATCTCTTCACCTGATCAGCAGCCACTCTCTTCTTCATGACTGCACCATCTAACTCTTCCAAAACATAATAACCTCCAGACACCTGAGATCTGACTCTTTAACTTCCATTCAATTTTCCAGCAAACATTTTTCCCCACTGACTCTCCAAACTTCTATTATACACCAAAACCAAACAACCAGGTTTCAAGGGATTCCTGAGTCTATGAGCCAACTTCTTGTCCCAGAATTTGACTGATTAATTTCTTATCTTCATCATTCTAAATTATGCCTTCTCTTGAAATTCCTCTCTAAATTTCAACTGTCACATCCTGGCATAGAGAAAATCTTCTGTTGAGCACACATCATCCCAATCAATTCAAGATAAGAGACGGCTTCCAAATCCACTGGTAGAAAAGCTTTCTGCCCAAACATTAACTTATAAGGAGAATAGCCAGTTGTCTTTTTCACAGTGAAACTATCAGCAAATAACACCAAGGGTGAATAATGCCTCCATTTTTCAGAACTATCCCCACACATCTTCACCAAAGCATTCTTGATAGCTTGATGGCCACTTTCAACCATGCCTTCAGCTTCAGGATAATATGTTGTAGCCACCCTGACTTTAGAACCAATACTTTCCACAGCTTCTTTAAATTCAGTTCCAAACTCTGGCCCACCATCAAGAGTCACCAACTTTATCGACCCATATCTAAACACCCATTCCTTCTTCAAAAATCTGCCACATTTTTGGCAGTCAAATTAACCAGAGGCACTGCCTCAACCCAATCAGACAAATCATCCATGGAAACAATCAAGTATTTATACCTTCCCTCTTTAATATGAACAGCATCCAAACTGACTCTTCCAAACACAGTTAATTCACCAGTAGCACCACCAACCTCTTCAGGTTTCAAGTGACTTCTTCTTTGACATTCTTCACAAGATTTCACCCAAATCTGCATAGCCAAGTTCATACCTGGCCACCAAAATCTATCTGCTACTCTTCTATAAGTCTCCCCAAAGCCTCTATGACTAAGGTATTCATGCAAAGACTTTAACACCAACTCTTTACCCTTCTTCTGAGTCACCACAACTTGAGGATTTGGATGTCTCCTCCTTATAAACCTCCTTCCTGACACATAGAAGCCAGGACTCTTCTTCTTGATTGCCACCCAAGTATCATCATCACACATATCTGGCCTCTCCAAGGTTAACAGATATTCAACCATAATAAAATAAAACCCAGTCTGACCCCAGGTCTCATATTCAAAAATCAACAACACAACAACCAAGGGTACAACCCTGTCATCAAAATCACCAGTGTGAACATGAGCAACTCAACGGGCTCAACCAGGACACCAATCACTAAACTTTGGTACATCCTTTTCCTTCCACTGAATCTTAAGAGAATCCAATTCACTATCAAAAACACAATTTTCTAAATTTGAGCCATCCCAAACAACAGCCCCATCTTTTTCCACAAAAACATCCTGATCACCAGAATCAAGATCAGAGCCAGCCAGTTTAACCTCTCATGGGAGGAGATAACAATCTTCCAGTTTAGCCTCATGGGGGAGGTAAGTAAAGTCTTCAGCACCCTTTGTGCTGGCCCTAAACACTGGGTCATCTTCATCTAATTCTTCAGAGTCTGAATTTTCATCTGTGGGTGGTCTCCTTGATAATCCATCTGGCATCGTAAAAGTTTTTCCAGGTTTGTGTACCAGGTCAAAAGAAAAATGCAGAATAAATGCCACCCACCTAGTCATTAGAGCATTTTGAAGACTAGGTGTGTTAATCATTTGAACAAGAGATTTAGCATCCACCTGCAGCTCAAAATGCAGCCCCCACAAGACAGTTTGCAGCTTCTTCAAAATTTTTGCTACCCCACACAATTACAAATTGTGTTGAGAATATCTAGATTCAACCTCATTAAATACCATGGACTTATATCTTACTGGTCTGACCCTCCCAGTTTTATCCTCTTGAGATAAAACAGCACCAGCAGCAATATAACTTGAGTCCACTGCCAAATAAATTTTTCCAGCTTCCCTACCATAATCCAACTTGTGAAGAATAATATCTAAACCCACCACCTTCTTCAACTTCTGAATAGCCTCTTCACACTCTTATGACCATTCCTACTCTGCATCTTTCCCAGTAAATCTCCTTAAAGGTGAAGCCAACAAATAAATTATTTAATAAAAATTCTGACATACACAAAAACCCCTAAAAAACCCCTGACTTCAGTAGTATTTTTAGGCCTTGGCCATGACTGAATCTTATTAACATTTTTCTTTGCCATAATCCTTCCCTATTTACATACCACACTCTTCAGAATTTCCAAATCAGGAACACAACAACAAAACTTTAACCCAGAAATAGTCAAACCATCCTCTTCAATCCCAAACAATACTCTTTCTAGAGTAATTGCATATTCCCAAACAAATCTCCTTATACCTGGGTTCTCCTTCAACACCTCATTTCCATAATCAGTGGAGGGTCCTTTAATTCCACCATCATCAATAAAAATACCAGCATGAGTAGGAACCTCATCATTTAAAATCCAAGCCATTTGTGTTTGATATACTGCTACTGAATTAGTAGCTCCTTGAGGCAACCTAGTGAGCTGAAATCTTCCCAGAGGAGTCTCAAATGTTGTGAGTTGCCTTGAATCCGTGTGAAGTTTGCTTTCATCATAACCACCCATAATATCACCCAAACCATAACACACCCTTCCAGAAAAAGCTCCCACAAAGTCCTCTGCACTTGAAAGCATCCCAGAATCCTTGATTGTGACTCTATTCATGGCTCTAAGATCATGCACCACCCTCAGCTTCCCATTCTGATTCTTTACAAAGAAAACCAGACTTGAGTAACTAGATGTTGATTGCTCATATAATCTAGTCCTGACTCTTTCCCTAATAATCTCCACAAAATCATACCAGATAGCAGCTGGAATTGGAATAGATTTGATTTGCCAAGGCTCATGACAAACCACAGGAATCAAGTAAGGTTCCCCATAAGAGTGTTTCAACACACCCCTTTCCTCTTCAACAAGTGTCACTGATTTCTCTCTCAGCTCATTAATGTGCAATAAAAACTTCTTTTCCTCATCAGACAGCCACCCATCAGGATGAAAATTAATAACTTTCATCCTTTCCACAGTCACCCTAGAAGTTTCCACAAAATCAGGAGGATTTTTACCAGAGGAGTACAGTACGGATCTCTTGACAAAGGAGGATTCAAACCTACAGGCATAGGCTCATTGACAGGCCAAATCTTCTGCACTACCTTCTTATACTTTGCCGCTCCACCTTCAACTTGAGGGATCTTCAGGACGTCTTTACAACTACAACTGGAACAAAAACCAAGGGTTTCCCCATTGCTCCCATGTGTGGCCAAGGAAATCTTTTTAAAAGGTGTGGAAGAAACCCTAGTGGTGCAAAATTGGGAGGAATTACTTTTATTCCCCAATCTCACCACTCCAAAACTTTTCTGAAATTCCACATCTTCAAAATCTTCAAATCTTGATTCATACACTGAATCACATCTTCTAAAATCGTGCAGTTTATCCTCATGCTGGAGGCCCAAAACTTGATCTTGATGATATTCTTTCTTAAAAATTATGTGCAGTTAAACCTCGTGCTGGAGGCCCAAAAATAGATCTTGATGATCTTCACACAAATAATTCTTTTTTTCTTTCTTGATTATCTTCAGATTTTTCTCTTGATTTTCTTTATTTATCTTGAAATTTTTATTTTATTTTCTTGAGTTTTCTTCTATCCTACAAAAATAACCAGGGGTTTCACCAATGCTCACAGAAGTGGCCAAGGTAATTTTTTTGAAAGGTGAAGAAGAAACCTAGTGGTGCAAAATTGGGAGGACTTACTTTTAGACCCCAATCTCACCACTCCACAGCTTTTCCACATATCTTTCAATAAATATATATAACCAATCTTCTTTTTTGAACTTGAATTAAAATAATTGAGAATCTTGAGAGAGAACAGATACTTGATAAAAAACTTGAAGAATAATTGCAGAGAAGAGAAACAATAAAAAGAGAAAGTTGAAAATCCACTGGGTATATCTCCAAGGGAGCCAACATACTACAACCTGGGATTTCTTAATCTTGGGTAGAGGTTGTAGCACTTGGGTGATCAACCCTCATCACTCTAAAAAAGACATACTCTCACTAGAGCCTGATCCACACTCCAAAAAACTGGAGGCAGAACCCACTTCTCTTCTTCTCCTACAATAATCCATGCACTGGCACATTGAAGACAAGCCAGGCCTGGTCTCCCAACTATCCTCTCCAGGAGATGACAACCTCATGTGAAGTCTCCTCTCATCTTCACCAGTCAACTCCAAACTGATTCCCACATCAAACTGATAACCAATTCTTGCTTGAAAATCTATCAAGAATGGTCCACCCAAAACAGCTTTTACATTACCTTTTGCAATGTAAAAATGAACCTTCCCTGAGGCTCCACCAACATCCAACTTCACAAATTCAGATGTTCCAATAAATCCAGTGAAATTGCCACCAATCCCTCTTAAATTTCCACCAATACCTGTATTGATGGGGAGCCTCAAACAAAGAAATCAGGTTAATCTGAGAACCTGAATCCACCAATGTCCTAGCCTCCCTGCCATTCAGAAGGACATTGACATAACCCAGAGGTGCAGAAAAATGAGTTTCCAACCCCTCACCAAACTTTTCAGCAGAATCACAAATGTATTCTACCTCTCCAGAAGAAACTCTTCTTCTGGTCAAAAATTTTTTTTGCCTATCATCCAGCCCCAAACGGAAAGCATGCAAGTCCCCATAAGTAAGAGAAACCTAACCCTGATTCATCCTTTCCAGGACAGAGTCCATAACATTAACTTGACCAGAAACCACTGGCCTCTCAAAGTGAGCTTTCTGCTTCACTACCTTGGTCCTAGAAGATTCTTGATGACCAGAACCACCTACAGATTTACCATCAACAGGAATCAAACCAGATCCCTCACCAGAACCTCTAACTCCAGAAGGCTTTGGAAATGAAGCCAAAGGGAAATCCTCCTCAGAGTCAGAATTAACATCCATTGGCATTGGCTCACCATTCATGTCCAATGCTCCAAAACTAGGGGGGCCCATATCAGCTATACCCTTCTGCATCTTGTACAGCTCCTCTTTTCTGTACTTCTTCCTAGCTGCACTCAGCTTAGGATCCACCTTTGAAGCCTTAGGCTTTGGTTGGGCCTTAGAACTGCTCATAGGCCTTCCCAACTTTCCTGCTTCCATTTCATAAACATCAGCCAAGCATCCCCCACTTGCCTTCATACCACAAGAATACAACTCCAAACCACCAAAGGAAGATGTAAATTAGACTCTATTAGCCTCCTTTCCCTTTCCCTTTCCATCAACTCCACCTTTACCAGAAGAAGAAGCCTCATTAGGCAAGTCTTCAAATCTTGGCCTTCTTGAGTTAACATTATGTCTCCTCCTCACCAAGTCCACTGGATCCTGACAATCATTAGGCTCTTTAAAGGAACCATCTGGGGACTTGAAAAATTTCCCATCAAATTCCAGCTTCCCTTCAGACACATCCCTTTTCAGTGCCCCAAAATCATTGGACTTGTGTCCCTTCTTTCTAAAATTAGAGAAGACCCAAGGATCACTCCTACCAGCCCTCCTTTCAAAATATCTAGACTGAGAAGGAGCCTTATTGGCCTTCAGAGCCTCCTGAACAAAGATATGTAGCTGTTTTGTCAGATCAGCCAAATACTCCACCACAGGATCAACCTCTTTAGGCTTTTCAGGAGCCTTCCCCTGGCTCACATTTTCCTTCTTTCTAGACTCATCCAAATCTTCAGAAAATGCCTCACTGACCTTTCTAACATATTTAGTGCTAGCTTCCTGGAAAGAATCCACTATCAAAAGTTTCAAATGTTCCTCTACAAACTCCTTCACCACAGAAAGAGCAGGCAATTTCTGATTACCATTAGGAAGAATCTTCATCTTATCCTTCCTTTCCAACTCCTTTAACACATCAATTATGACATTCCTGGCCAGAGCAGACCAAAAAATATTCCTTGCAGAGTCAGTACTCTTCAACTCCTGCATTTCCACCAAATAATCCACCACTGGCTCCAACTAAGCCATAAACATCCTATAAGTATGAAGGTTATCCACACCTCCATAAGATTTTTGTTCACTTGCAATAATATTGAGATTCACCATTGAATATCTGGATCCCCACCTGTCTGTCATCTTCAGACACAACTTTTTCAAATCTTTCCTCCTATAACCCTCCATAGCTAAAAATTCCTTCACCACAGCCCTGTCACCAATGTAAAAGATGACTTGCTTCACCATGTCCAAGTGAGAAGCACCATCTACATTCACAGCAGCCTCAAAAAGCTCCAGAAACAACTTCACATCCTCCCCCATAAACCTAGGCCCCTTCCAGGACTTGATCCTGACAGAAGGCCTTACAGAAACCGGAGGATTACCATCCTCAGCAGCACCAACAGTGCCACTACCACCACTAGAGAAAGAGGGTCCAGAAGCCATGGTCCAATTTATTCCAGAAAACTAATTTCCAAACACAGAGGAGAGTCCTAAAGTAACAGAAAATCCAAAAGGCTAACAAATCCTCACCCCACTTTGGGCACCAGAAATGTAGACAATCCTATAGTGCTAGCTATAGGCCTTGACTAAGGGAGTTGGAGTAAAACTGGAGTGAAAAACCCCTGTCCCTTTGAGAAATACCAGGTGAGATTTATTTGCTACATCAAATTAGAGACTGTTACTATACCCCTTCCAACAAACTTCTTGACTGCTTAACAAGTGAAGACAGTAGCCAATAGCAGACCACTGTAAACCAAAGAACCAGAAAACCAGAAATGCAGAAACCAAAACAAAACACTGTGCACTTGTTGCACAGAAAACAGCAATAATACTTGATGAAAGTTGCAAAGCTACACCAGAGAAACCAGTTGCCAAAGTTGAGTTAAATGAAGAACTAACCTTGTAACAAACACAGACAATTGTGGCCAAAAAACAGTGAAAACTGAGTGAGAAACAATGATATCACCCCCAGATGGTTTTATGATAATTAAAGTTTCCCTAAACTTTATTATTCAGTATGTACACACAGACCACTATCTAAAGAGCCCATGCACAGCAACAAATTTGGCGCTTTTGACAGCCAAATCGTATAAAAACCGTCTAGAAACACTTCCCAGCCTTCTAGCACCAAGTTGGGCAGTCCACCTGACATTGGGAGGCCGGCCTAGAGGCGGCTGGACCACCCTGAAGCCAGAAAACCACCAAAAACCTCCACAAAAGCCCAAAGTACTTAGAAAAATCCACTACAACTACTAAAACCCTTAAAACACAATTTAAGCTATGACAAGATTGGGAAATAAAATATAGAGACAAATTAGCTCTACCTAGTGGTACTAAGCACTCAACCCTAATACTTAAGGTTAGACCGTAAAACACAAAAAAAATTAAACAGCTATCTTTTAGAAATGAAAAATGAGGAAATGACCCCTTAAAACTTAGAATATGAAAAATTTCATCAAGACATAAGATATAGAGAAAAACCGGGGCTATCCAATAGTAGTACCCACATATCTGTAGTCCCAATATTTACTGAATAAAACCAGAATAAACCCAATTATTCAACCAATTCCAATTAAGACATACCAGAACAACGCCAAACAGACCAACAAAGGCCTCTGCCAATGTTGGAAGACCACATCGCTGAATAGTCTAGAGGCACAGAAAAACAGGTTACTGAAGGAGTGAAGAGTTTCCATGTGCATAACAAAGCAAAGCAATAGAAGTAGACAAAAATGAAATGTAAGAGCTAAGTGGTGTAGTAATCAATGCGGTGACAGTCATTCCCCAAAATGGTTATTTAAACAACTGGAGTTGAAGCTAGTTTAAAGGAGAATAGGGATCAAAAAATATCAGCTTCACTTAAGACTCTACTGCTTTAGCATAGTGGTGGAAGCTATACTCAGTATTTTACTCACTGTTTGTTCAAATTTTTTTTTCTCACTCCAAAATATGCCCAAAAGTGAAAATTCATGAAGGAGAACAAATGATTTCACTTGCCAGTCTTTTTTATCAAATAAGCATATTAATATTGAATACCCTCTTTTTTGATCCAGTCCATATCACATTTTCAACAACAAATTAAAGACTCTGTAGGCACTGTGTATCAGCTATGTGAGCACCATTTTCACATTTAAAATGATATATGATAAATTTTGATTATTAAAAATTAAATGAGCTATTCAGATTCACAATTAATAAAGAATAGACCCAGTCATAAGTATTTTAATCTAATGTGTTTTTTTTACTTTTAAGTGCCATATTCCACCCAAATGTTTAGAAAAATATGTATTTTGAAGATAGAGAAAGATAAATATTATGATTCCAAATCAAATGAGCTATTCAGATTGAATTTATAAGTAAAATAGAGAAATATATAGCTACTTCAATCTTATAAGTGATTTTTGTGCTTAAGTGCTGAATCTGACTCAAATTTTCAGATGCCATTGTGCTTTGACAGTATAGGAAGTTAAATATTATAATTATCCATCTAATTAGATATTAAACCTAGTAACCTTCTTATATCTTTTTTTTAAATTTACCACTTAAAAGTTGAGTGAGATATGGCACTTAAGCACAAAAACAACTATATAGATTGAAGTAGCTATATCTTGCTCAATTTTACTTATATTTTAGAAATTAATAGCTCATTTAGTTTGAAATCACAATATAGATCTCTCTATATCTTCAAAATACCAATTTATCCAAAATTTTGAGCAAGAAATGGCACTTAAGCGTAAAAATATCTTTTTAGATTGAAATAGCTGTATCTTGGTCAACTTTACTTAGATTCTAAATATGAATTGCTCATTTGATTTTAAATCATAATATTAATCTTTCCCTATCTTCAAAATACATATTTGACCAAAAGTTTGTGTGAGATATGATACTTAAGAAAAATATTACTTTTTAGATTAAAATAGCTATTTCTTGGTCAATTTCACTTAGATTCTAAATCTGAATAGCTCATTAAATTCTGAATCATAATATTTATCTTTTTCTATCTTCCAAACAAATATTTTGCTAAATTTTTGGGTTGGATATGGCACTTATTACTAAAAAGCACATGCTAGATTAAAATAACTATAACTTAGTCAATTTTTTATTAATTGTGAATCTGAATAGCTCATTTAATTTTTAATACTAAAAATTTATCAAATATTATTTGAAATGTGAAAATGCTTCTCACAAAGCTGCTACACAGTGCCTACAGAGTCTACAATTTGTTGTTGAAAATTTTATATGGGCTGGATCAAGAAAAAGAGGGTATTCAATATTTATCTTCACATTGAATAAATAACACAACAAGTAAAAATTTACAATCTCCTTTACAAATTTTCACTTTTTGGGTATAAAATTGGAGAAAAAGAAAATTGGGACAAGCAGGGAGGAAAATTGTCAGTGTATGCTAGTATCTAAGTATGATTTAATAGTAAATATTAATGGTCCTACTACTTATTTTTAATTGATTTATTCATTTAACATCAGGTGAAGACTAATAAAATAGTTATTCTCAATATAAACTCACAATACTTGGGTTTTTATGCGTGCTAGTGGTGGAAAATAGATAAATAAAATATAGTTAAAGCTTATATAAAGATAATATCAATTTATAAATGCTTTATTATATATTTATATATGATAATAGCTGTTTTATAGTGTTTATTTGATGTTTAGTAAGTAAGTGATGTTTAATTACCCATCAAATCCTCCCTTAATTATACCAAAATCCACTGGAGTGCACAGACCTTCAATCCAAATGATGTCACTTCTATCCCCGGCAATTACAGCACTGTGAGGGCCCATCACCTCCCCATGGCATCCAATTCAAGCAGTTTCAAAACCCAGACCTCCAGTAAGGACCCTCCATCGCAATTAATGATACCACAGACCCATACCATAAATAGAATAAATAGATAAAAGCGGATACCATAAATAAACAGGTAAAATAACTCATCCAAAAAGTATATAATGAAACCAAAAGCATATAAAGGAGCCAAATTAACTGTCCGAACCCCCAATAGCATCCCCAAACATCCATATTAACCAAGTAATGATATCCCAACCCATAAATCTGTGAAAATCCATCAAAGGAAGCAGATTAAGTCGTCCAAACTGGATATATGCGCCTGAAGAGGTGTATATGCTTGTGTAGGGATTGTGAGTCCACTGAATACGTCCATATGACCTAAAATAAGTAGAAAAATAAATTTCATAGGCTATTAAGAGGTTAAAACCCACTTATTGACCTAAATATACATAATATAACTACATATTTCACTGAATATGAAGTTTATGTATACATATAAGCTTATGTATGTCTATAGTTACTTAATATCACTTAAGATAAGTATATTATGACTCCATTAACACCTTAATAAGTATTATAAGGTTATTGATTAGCTATTCAAACTACAATAAGTCATATAATGCTGTAATAATTATATATATATGTACTATAACTATATATATAAGTATTATACCCATAATTTTAACTTATAAGCTTAATGTAATTAAGGTGATCTTATTTTAAACATAAGAATTACTCAGTTCTGGGGATGCCTAGGCTGACACTCCCTCACCCAAAAAAAAACAATAAAAAAAATGTTAAGACATTTTAATTAACAAGTAAGGAGTGAATAGAAAAATTATTTTTAAATTTTATAAGATACATATACTGAATTAAACAGTATTATTTGAATTTAATTTTTTTTCAAGAGATTTTTAAGATCAGAGATTTCATTTTCTGGAATCCACTGGCCATATTCACTTGATTCATTTTGAAACCTTAATAGATACTCAACTCCCTTTTCTTTAGTAAGGTGTCTTTTTTTATGTATCTTTTCAATTTCTGCCTTTTCAAATATTGTTTCAGGCTTCTGTTTATGCCTTCCTGATTTTCTTGGAAATAGAGCAGTATCAGTAGAATTGTATGGTTTTATAAGAGAAATAGGAAGTACTGGATGTTTTCTATCATATGGGGAATATAGAAATACTTCAACAGCATTGTTAAAAACCATATTTTTTACTGAAAATGGTCCAATGAATGGATCCTTCAATTTAAAATTACCATTTAAATTGAAATGTAGTGTAGAAATAAGGAGTTCATCACCCTCTTTGAACATTTGCTCTTTATGGGCTTTATCCCATCTTTTATTCTCATACTCAAATGCCTTATTTATACATTCTTGAGCATGCTTTCTGCATAATTTTTGCATCTGAAGAAAGGATTTTGTACCTGGATGGATATCCAATATAGGTAATTTATTAAGAGTTTTAGCAGGGGTATTAGGTACATAACCCAGCCATAACTAAAATGGCTTTTTGCTAGTGACAGAATGTACTGCACTATTATATGCAAATTCTAAACCTGGGATAAGGGTTACCCAATCATGTGTGAATTTGTCATTGTCCTTAAAGTCAAGATCAAAATCACAATATCTTCTTATAATATCTTCTAAAGTTTGTATCATTCTTTCTACTAGCCCATCAGTTTGTGGATGGTGAGCTGTAGAAAGTTTTAATTGACCACCTGAAACATCCATAAGTGATTTCCAGAACTCAGAAGTAAATTTTTGATCTCTTTCTGAAAATATTTCTTTGGGGAATCCTGCTGTATTTAAAATTTGTGTCCACCATAAAAAAGCTAAGTCCTTTGCAGAAACCTCTTTGTGGGTAGGAATAAATTTACAAATTTTTGTAAATCTATCTACAATTACCCAGCAGGAGTTATAACTCTTATGCCATGCTATTGGAAAACCTGTTACAAAGTCCATGTTAACTATTTCCCATGGATATTTTGGTTTCTCAATTTGTTGTAATAAACCAGCACTTTTGCCTGTTAATCTTTTAGATTTCTGACAAGAATCACATGTCTCAACATATTTTTGAACATCATCAGACATGTTAATCCACCAAGCTGTGTTTTTTACTCTGGTTAATGTTTTATGGAAGTCAAAATGACCTGCTAATATATCATCATGACATATACTTAACATTAACTCCTTCATTGAAGGGGGAATTTCTATTACATTGCTTAATTTCTTCCTATAATATATAAAACCATCCTCATTGGAAAATTTTCCTTTTTCTAATGCCTCTTTATACTTTTGTGGTAATGTTTTTATTAAAAAAACTCATTGAAGCATTAGATGGATAATTTAATATTGTAGTAAGTTTACTTAAGTCAAGATCTGAAGAATAATTATCAAGAATTGATTTCATAAATTCATCCTCCAGATCTACAATATAAATGCCATAAATTTTAATAATCTCTGTTTCAGGAACATAAGTAGGATTACCATCATTATTAGGTAGAGGTACTCTAGATAACAGATCTAAATTAGAGTGTAAGTTTCCTGCTCTATGTGTAATTTTAATCTGCCTTCTGTACTTTCTTACAGCTAATTGCCATCTAAGCATATGTCTATTAGGAGTTTTCATGTTTAAGAGTGAATTAACTGCACTTCAGTCATTTATCAATTCAGATTTCAGGTTCTCAAGGTAATAATGTAGCTTCTCAAGAGCCCATACTACTGCCAAACACTCAAGTTGAGTAGCACCATACTTCAATTCACTACTTCTCAGATTACTACTTCTGACATTTTTTCTTCAATAAGTTGTTTTTGGTGCAAAGAAGAACCCAGACCAATAAAACTTGCATCTGTATATAATACAAAAGGCAATTATAAATCTGGTAATCCCAAGATAGGAGCTGTCATCAAACATTCTTTAAACTTATCAAAATCATGTTGTCTTTCATTATTCCAACAGAAAGCTTCTGATTTATTTATCAGTGTGGTCAATGGTGCAGCAATTAATTGGTAGTTTTTTATATATTTTCTATAATAACCACATATACCAAGAAAAGATTGTACATCCTTTACATTTTAGGAATGCCAATATTCTTTATTGCAGCCACCTTATTTTGGTCTACACATATTTGTAAACCAGATACAATATGACCAAGCACTTTTAAAGATTCAAACCCAAATTTACATCTTTTCAATGCAAGGGTCATTTTTATTTCATCCATTTTCTGAAGTACCTTCTTTAAATGGAATAAGTGTTCATCATATGTCTTAGAGAACACTATGATGTCATCAATTTATACCATTAACCATCCTTCAATCATTTCATTATGGAATGTTATATCCATTAACATCTGAAATACTGATGGAGCATTTTTTGGTCCAAATGGCATTCTGACATATTTGTAAATTCCCATATGTGTTGTTGTCAACAAAAAGTTCTGTGAATTCTTTTCAACAGGAATTTGATGGTACCCTTTATTTCCATCTAGGAAACTTATATACTTAGCAACTTTTATGGTAGCATGTATAGAGGCAATCCTTGTCAAGGGATAAATATCATCTACTGTAAATGTATTTAATGCTCTATAATCACCGCACTGTCTTTCTTTATCATGTTAAGTAGAAATTAGCACTGGTGATATTACACAATATTTTGGTATAGTTTCAACCTTCTCAAGAATGTTCATTTTTAATAACATCTTAATATTATCCTCTATGTCTTTCCTCTTCATTGGTGAAGCAGGGTATGGTTTCTTTTTAATACTAGGGGAATATTATCCATACCACAGGTTAAACTAATTTTCATCTCATGATCTTTTACCAGGCCAAGTTCATTTGTACCATGTGAAAAAGCCATTGGGAATGCTTTAATTAAGTCCAAAATATTATTTTTCTCAGATTCACTTATCTGAGTGCCAAATGATGCTTTAGAAATTTCCGTTTCCAGAAATCCATCTCATTGGATTCTCTACCTTTGCACAGAATATTTTTTACTGACTCAATGTGTAAGACTGTGTTAAAAGAATTTATTTTAAATTTTCTTTTACCATTCATGCCAATTGTAAAATTGTTATTAGCAGGGTCTAATTTCACACCAAACTTATTCAGAATATCATTTCCAATGATAAAACAGTTACTACAGTTAGTATTATCCATTACTACAAAGTCACAAGTTACTCTTACATAACCATGTTGACGTTTAAAGAAAACAGAAGCTTTGTATCTACCAATGGGGTGTAGCACTGATCCAAAATCTCTGCAATTTTTATTTTGAAGGGGTTCAAGCTTAGACTTATATTCACTATCAATTTTCTGTAATGTATTAGTAGAAACAACAGAACCAGAAGCTCCTGTGTCCAATAATATATTAAAATTTTCACCAGAAATGATAGCTGGAACTGTGATAGGTGTCATTCTAAAGTTATCAGCTTGTATATTTTTAATGATTTCAGCATCCTCAAAATTCATTAAAGATTCATTTGAGTCCATATTTAATATTGGATTTTCAAAGATTGACAAATCATCTTCCAACATAAAGACTTCATTTTTATCACTATATGAGATATTGCTGTCATAATCACTTGATTCTTTACTTTTTTCAGTTTCAGTTTCAGTTTCACATTGATTTTCAACAACATTTATATTTTTCTCACATTTTTGACCTTTAACCCAAGGTTTGTTACACTTATAACAAGTATTTGTTTCATAATTTTTAGGTACTACAGGTGCAGTAGGTTTTTTCTGCTTCTCCTGAAGTGTTTTTGAGTTCTGATTTTTCACAGGTTCAAAATTTTGTTTTTAAGTGGAATACCTTGATTCATACTTATGGTTTAATAATACACTACACAATATAGGGGGTGGACTTGCTAGCAAGTCCTCAACCTGAACTCAGATGGAACTCAGATGGAACTCAGACTGAACTCTACTTGAACACCCACCTAAAACTGTTCTGCTGAGTGGTTTTCATCTCTGATTGTATGGTTCCTTTATCAATAGCTCAATGTGTGTTCAATCTGTGGTGAGTTTGGGTCCAAGGTTGCGGACTCGCTAGCAAGTCCGCCCCCCATATTGTGTGGTGATAATTCATTGCAAATATTAATAAAGTCCATATATTCAGTAACATTAATTGTTCTAGCTACAACAATGTCTCTGACAGATATAGGTAATTTATATATCATCTTATCTTTCCATAAGTTAAAATCCATATTAGGATCAATGGATTTTAATATTTTATTTAAATTCATTAAAAATACCATAGGTTTTTCACCATTCAACGGATTGTACCTAGTTTTCTCATAAAGTCTCTGCTGAGTAAGCCTGAATTTAGAACCTCCAAATTGTTTTTCAATTAGTTTTTTCCATTCAGCCCAAGAGTAATCTTTACCCTCACTTAAAACAGCTTCAACCAATAATAAAGCAACATCCTTAAATAAAGAAATTAATTTTGATGTTATTTCTTCATCTGGTAAATTATATGAGAACTTTAAATTGTCAATTCTTTGTATAAAATGTTGCCAATCAGAGCTGGCTTCCCCATCATAAGTTGGATACTGATCTATCTTAGGCCAGTTTTTCTGATTGGATTTTATCTCACTAATCTTAGGTAAATTCAATAACTCATTTACTCTTGATAAATGGTCTTGTATTTCCTCCTGTACATATTTGTGACTTACATTTTCAGATTTGACACTACCACCAGATGGTTTGAGTTGTGGTGGTATAGTGAAGGAATGAGATTCACTTTTGCCAATGAAAGGATTATTATTATATTGAGTATGCTTAAGAGTATCCTGGTTCATTAGTAGATTGGCAGTTTCAATCACAACTTTAGTCAATCTTTGTAGTAGCTCAGAGACACTTTGATTTGTCTGGGCAAAAGATAACTTAGTTCTTGATTCAGTTTTCATCAAGTGTGCTTCATACAATTTTTCCAACTCACAGAGTTTGTTTGAAAGTTCACTATATTTGTTACTCAATGAATCATATTTAAGATTTAGAGACAAATTTTCATTCTCTGATTCTTTATTACGTGTTGCCAGTTGAGAAATATTTAATTTTAAGGATGAAATTGTATCACTTGTGAGCTTAACTGTCTGTTCCTCACAATCAGTCATTCTATTCCACAATGCTGAAACAATTCTATGGACAGTTGGATTATTGTTAAAATAATCCATGTCTTCCTTCTCAATTCTCTCACTATCTTTTGAACTTCTCATCTCACTAGTAAGTGGTAGCAACTGAGGATTAACTGTATTATTATTTTGAATAGTACTGTTATTTTTGACAAAAGACAAGTCAGGTGTATCTACATCAAAACCTAAATTTCTTAAGTCCTCCTCTATTTTCTGCACAGATTTGAAATCAATAATATTACCTATATTGTAATTATCAGTATTGTGTTCAATCTGAGAGGGCAATCTACTTACCAAGGGATAGATGCCAGTCCTGATTTTTGGTGCTTTTTTCCTTTGTATGGGTGAACTGAGGAAGTCTGATGAGGAGGAGGATCCCTGTTGCAGCTGTGACTGGACCATTGTTGATGGAACCAATCCCACTTCCATTTGTCAGCCAGCATTCTCTCCTGGGAGTGATGTGACCCTCCTGGGGTAGGGGGTTGCTGACTTGGCTGGCCTCCCTTTATCTCTTCCAATGTTTGATTCATCTGTTTGAATCCTACCTCACAATTGTTCTGCAATTGCTCTACCTCCTTGAGCATGAATGACTTTGATTCCTCCAACTTCAGGACCTGTTTTGCAAGATGGGATAGTTGATACTGCAGAGGAGGAGAAGTCTTTTTTATGGTAATCTTTTTTAAGAGGGCGTCTTTTTCCTCTATACTCATTTGCTCTGCCTGTGGGTATGACTGACTCTCCATGGCTATGTCCTGGAGCAATGTTTTGGTTAGCTCTAGACCTGGTATGATAAGCAGGCTTTTCACTTACATTGTCCTGGGGAGCACTCATATTAATAAGAATAACAATATATAACGTCTACAGAAAGGAAAACCTATATGGAATTAGTAGACAAAAGTATTAGTGATGTTATTACTAATAAAAAAGCACTGGAGCTTACCCTGAATTTAAATCTTTATTTATTTAAATAAAATATAAGAAAAATTCAAGAAGATCTGTTAAGAATAAAATAATAAGTTTAACTAGACCTTTATAAGGGTTAATTATCAGCTTACCAAGCTTTAACCAAATACCAATTTAATTGGGTGTTATATTGGTGACCAAATACCAAGTGAAATTGGGTTTGTATTGGGTACAGTTACTACTGTAAATACCTAATTTTTATTATAAAAAAGTAGTACAATTACTATAAGGATTCTTTTCCGCAATCACTGAGCTATGATGACCCACTCATATGCAGCAGACCCAAATATTTGGTTTTTTTTGAGCTATACTAAAGTAAAAAACATGTCCTAAGGCTTATACTAAAAAATCAATAATAATCAAGGAAAGACCCCCAATTGTCAGTATGTCTAGTATATAAGTATGATTTAATAGTACTTATTATTGTCCTACTAATTATTGATAAATGATTTAGTGATTAAACCTCAGGGGAAGATTAATAAAATAGTTATTCTCAAATAAAACTCACAATACTTGGATGAAAATGCGTGCTTAGTGGTGGAAAATAGATAAATAGAATATGGTTATAGCTTATATTATGATAATATCAACTTATAAAGGCTTTATAATATATTTTTAAATGCTAATAATTGTATTGAAGTGTTTGATTTAATTTTAGTAAGTAATTGATGATGAATAACCTGTCAAATCCCTCCTTACTTATACCAAAATCCCCTGGAGTGCACAGACCTTCAATCCAGATGATGTCACTGCTATCCCTGGCAATTAAAGCACTGTGAGGGCCCATCACCTCCCCATGGCGTCCACTTCAAGCAGGTTCAACACCCAGACCTCAAGTAAGGACCCTCCATCACAATTAATGCTAACACAGACCCAAACCATTATTAGAAAATCCAGATAAAAGCGGATACCATATAGAAACAGGTAAATTAACTAATCCAAAAGGGATAAAATGAAACACAAAGCATATAAAGGAAACAAATGAAACTTCCAAGCCCCAAATAACATCCCCAAGCATCCATATTAACCCAGCAATGACCTCCCAACCCATAAATCCATGAATATCCATCCAAGGAAGCAGATTAAGTTGTCCAAACTGAGTGTATGCACCTGAAATAGGTGTATATGCTTCTTTAGGCGTTGTGAATCCACAGATTACGTCTATATGACCTAAAATAAGCAGAAAAACAAAGTTTATAGGCTATTAAGAGTCTAAAACCCACTTATAGACCTAAATATACATAATATACTGCATATTTCACTGAATATGAGCTTTATGTATACATTAAAGCTTATGTATGTCAATAATTACTTAATATCACTTTTGATAAGTATATTATGACTCTATTAACACCTTAATAAGTATTTTTAGGCTATAGATAAGCTATTTAAACTACTATAAGTTATATAATAGTGTAATAATTGTATATATATGTATAATAATCATATATATAATTGTTTTAACCTTATTTTTAAGATATAAGCTTAATGTACTTAAAGTTATCTTATTTTAAGAATAAGAAGTACTCAGTCCTAGGGATATCTAGGCTGAAAAATACTTGGTGGAAGTGGAGGAGCTGGCACATGAGAATGCTGCCAAAGATGTTTTTTAGTCCGCCCTGGCTAGAGATGTCAGGATGGATGTGTTGAAGGAGTTATCAAGGAAAGTCTTGATGAAGAATCTTTCTAATGGGGATCAGAAGTTGCCTTCCTTGGACAAGGTGAAGGAGGCGGTGGAGGCCCATTCAAAGTTATTGGCAGTGGACACCTACCAAGAGGGGTGCACCAAATATGTCAGCAAAGTCAGTGAGGCTTTGGCTGAAGAGGAGAGCAGGGTAGAGAAGGAAGAAAAGAACATGGTGAAGGTTCCCAAACAGGAGAGGGACCCAGTGTTGGAGCTGTTGGCTGATCTGAAAAAACAGCTTCATATTTTTGTGCAGGAGGCAAAGAAGGCCAATAAGGCGCCTCCACAGCCCAGAGAATTTGACAGACGGGCTGGTAGGAGTGATCCTTGGGTTTTCTCTTATTGTGGAAGAAGAGGAAATAAGTCCAATTATTGTTGGGCCCTGAACAGAGATGTGTCAGAGGGCAAAGTGGAGTTTGATGGCAGGGTGTTCAATTTCTGTGATGGTCAATTTGTCACACCCAGTGAGGGGAAGGCTCCTGTTGATATGGTCAGGAGAAGGTCAGGTCTCAATCAGAGGAGGCCAAGATTTGAGGAGATTCCTGATCAGGGGAATTCTTATACTAAGCAAGATGATGAGGTCAAGGGGAAAGGGAAGGAGGTGAATAATGTCTCTTTTTCTACTTCCTTTTGTGGGTTAGAATTATATTCTTGTAGAGGACATTCAAGTAGTGAGTGCTTGGCTGGTGTTTATGATGTCTAGGCAGGTAAGGTGAGAAGGCCAAAGAGCAGCTCTCAGGCCCAACCAAAGCCTAAGGCTTCTAAAGCAGATCCTAAGATGGGTGCAGCTAGGAAGAAGTACAGCAAGGAGGAGCTGTACAAGATGCAGAAAGGGATTGCTAATATGGGCCTTCCTAGCTTTGGAGCATTGGACCTTAATGGTGAGCCAATGCCTATGGATGTGGATTCTGACTCTGAGGAGGATGTTCCCTTGGCTTCATTGCCAAGGCCCACTGGAGTTAGAGGTTCTGGTGAGGGATATGTTTTTATTCCTGTAGATGGAAAATATGTTGGTGGTTCTGGTCCTCAGGAAAATTCTAGGACCAAGGTAGTGAAGCCAAGGGCTCACATTGAGAGTCTAGTAGTTTCTGGTCAATCTAATGTTATGTACTCTGTTCTGGATAGGATGAACCAGGGTCAGGTTTCTCTCACTTATGGGGAGTTTTATGCTATCAGTCCTTGATTGGCTGATAGACAAAAGAAATTATTGACCAGAAGAAGAGTTTCTTCTGGAGAAGTAGAATACAAATGTGATTCTGCTGAGAAGTTTGGAGAGGGGTTGGAAACTCATTTTTCTGCTCCTCTGGGATATGTCAATGTCACCCTGAATGGCAGGGAGGCTAGGGAATTGGTGGATTCAGGTTCTCAGATTAACCTGATTTCTTTGTTTGAGGCTACTCATTTGGGCCTCCCCATCAAAACTGGAATTGGTGGAAATTTGAGAGGTATAGGTGGTCATGTAACGGAGTTGATAGAAACCTCTGAATTTTTTAAGTTGGATGTTGGTGGAGCCTCTGGAAAGGCTCATTTTTACATTGCTAAAGGTAATGTAAAAGCAGTTTTGGGAGGGTCATTCTTGATGGATTTCCAGGCAAGAATTGGTTATAAATTTGACATGGGGATTAGTTTGGAGTTGACTGGTGAAGATGAGGGAAGGCTTCACATGAGGTTGTCATCTCCTGGAGATGATGGTTGTGAAAACAGGCCTGGTTTGTCATCCATGTGTCAATGCATGGATTGTTGCAGGAGGAGAAAAGAAGTAGGTGCTGCCTCAGGATTTTTGGAGTGTGGCTCAGGCTCTAGAGAGAGTCTGTCTTTTTTAGAATGATGAGGGCTGATCACCCAAGTGCTACAACCTCTCCTTAAGATGAGGAAATCCCATGTTGTAGTAGGTCAGCTCCCTTGGAGATATACCAAGTGGATCTTCAACTTTCACTTTTTAATGTTTCTCTTATTTGCAAGCATTCTTCAAGTTTTTTATCAAGTCTTTGTTCTTTTTCAAGATTTTCAATTAATTTTAATTCAAGTTCAAAAAGGAAAATGGGTTATATATCTTTATTGAAAGATATGTGGAAAAGCTATGGAGTGGTGAGATTGGGGTCTAAAAGTAAGTCCTCCCAATTGTGCATCGCTAGGGTTTCTTCTACACCTTTCAAAAACATCACCTTGGCCATGTCTGTGAGCATAGGGGAAACCCCTGGTTAATTTTGTAGGAAGGAAGAAAACCCAAGAAAATACAATAAAAATTTCAAGATAATTCAAGAAAATCAAGAAAAAAATCTGAAGATAATGAGGAAAGAAGACAAAAATCATTTTTGTGTAGATCAGCAAGATCTTGTTTTGGGCCTCCAGAAAGAGGTTTAACTGCATGAATTTTTGAAGAATGAAGATCAGCAAGATCTATATTTGGGCCTCCCGCATGAGGATTAACTGCACAGTTGTAGAAAATGTGATTCTGAAGATGAATCAAGATTTGAATATTTGCTAGATGGAAGTAAAGATGAAGATGTGGGATTGGGGAGTAAAAGTAAGTCCTCCCAATTGTTCACTGATAGGGTTTCTTCTACACCTTTCAAAAACATTACCTTGGCCACACATGTGAGCAATGGGGAAACCCTTGGTTTTTGTTCCAGGTCTGGTGGAGAAGATGTCCTGAAGATCCCTCAAGTAGATGGTAGGGCCGCAAAGTACAAGAAGGTGGTGCAGAAGATTAGGCCTGTCAATGAACCTATGCCTGTAGGTTTGAATCCTACATTGAAGAGACCTCCGTTGTCAAGAGGTCCATACTTTACTTCTCTGGTGAAGAATCCTCCTGCTTTTGAGTAAACAGCTAGAGTGACGATGGAAAGGTTAAAGGTTGTATATTTTGGTCCTGATGGTTGGTTATCTGAGGAGGAAAAGAAGTTGTTGTTGCACGTTATTGTGCTAAGGGAGAAGGCGGTGGCATTTGTTGAAGAGGAGAGGGGTGTGTTGAAACACTCATATGGGGAACCTTACTTGATTCCTGTGGTTTGTCATGAACTTTGGAAAATCAAACCTATTCCAATTCCTGTTGCTATTCATGATGATTTTGTGGAGATTGTTAGGGAAGGAGTCAGGAATGGATTGTATGAACAATCAACTTCTAGTTACTCAAGTCCAGTGTTCTGTGTTAAAAAGAAGAATGGAAAACTCAGGGTGGTACATGATCTTAGATCCCTGAATAGAGTTACTATCAAGGATGCAGAAATGCCTCCAAGTGCAGAAGAATTCGTGGAAGCCTTTGCTGGAAGGGTGTGTTATGGTTTGGGTTATATTATGAGTGGTTATGATGAAAGGGAACTTCACACTGATTCATGGCCACTCACAAAATTTGAGACTCCTCTGGGGAGATTTCAGCTCACTAGGTTGCCTCAAGGATCAACTAATTCAGTAGCAGTTTATCAAGCACAAATTGATTGGATTTTAAAGGATGAGGTGCCTACTCATGCTGGTATTTTTTTTGATGATGGTGGAATTAAAGGACCCTCCACTGATTATGGAAATGAAGTTCTGAAAGAAAACACAGGTATAAGGAGGTTTGTTTGGGAATATGCAATTACTCTAGAGAGAGTAATGTTTAGAATTGAAGAGGCTGGCTTGACCGTTTCTGAGTCAAAGTTTTGTTGTTGTGTTCCGGCTCTGGAAACTCTTGGGCATGTGGTATGTAAAGAAGGGAGAATTATGGCAAAGAAGAAGGTTAATGAAATTCAGTCATGGCCAAGGCCTAAAAATACTACTGAAGTCAGAGGATTTTTGTGAGTTTGTGTGTATGTCAGGATTTTCATTTAAGATTTTTCTTTGTTGGCTTCACCTTTAAGGAGGTTGACCAGGAAAGATGCAGAGTGGGAATGGACTGAAGAGTGTGAAGAGGTATTTCAGAAGTTGAAGAAAGTGGTTGGTGAAGATATAATTCTTCACAAGTTGGATTATCGAAGTGAAGCTGGAAAAATTTATCTGGCGGTGGACTCAAGTTATATTGCTTCTGGTGCTGTTTTGTCTCAGGAAGATAAACCTGGGAAGGTCAGGCCAGTAAGGTATGAGTCTGTGGTTTTTATGAAGTGGAATATAGGTACTCTCAGCCAAATTTGGAATTGTGCAGTGCAGCAAAGATCTTAAAGAAGCTACAAACTGTTTTGTGGGGGCAGCATTTTGAGCTGCAGGTGGACACTAAATATCTTGTTCAAATGATCAACACACCTAGTCTTGTAAATGCTCCAATGACTAGGTGGGAGGCGTTTATTCAACATTTTTCTTTTGACCTGGTGCACAAGCCAGGTAAAACTTTTAAAATTCCAGAAGGATTTTCAAGAAGACCACCCACAGATGAAGATTCATATCCTGAAGAGTTTGACGAGGATGTCCCAGTTGTTAGAGCCAGCACAAAGGGTTCTGAAGATTTTTCTCTCCTCCCCCATGAGGCTAAACTGGATGATTGTTCTCTCCTCCGCCAAGAGGATAAACTGGATGTTTCTGATCTTGATTCTGGCAATCAGGATGTCTTTGTTGATGAAGATGGGGCTGTTGTTTGGGATGGCTCAAAATTAGATAATGGTGTTCTTGTTAGTGAACTAGATTCTCTAAAGATTCAGTGGAAGAGAAAGATATACTAAAGTTTAGGGATTGGTTTCCTGGTTGGGCTGGTGAAGTGGCTCATGTGTACACTGGTAATTTTGAAGAAAGGGCTGTACCCTTGGATGTTGTTATTTTGGATTTTGAAGATGAGACCTGGGGTCAGACTGGGTTTTATTTTATTGTGGTTGAATATCTGTTAACCTGGGAGAGGCCAGATATTTGTTATGATGATAATTGGATGGAAATCAAGAAGAAGAGTCCTGCATTCTATTTGTCAGGAAGAAAGTAGTTGAGAAGGAAACATCAAAATCCTCAAGTAGTGGTGACTCAGAAGAAGGGTCAACAGTTGGTGTGGAACTCTTTGCATGAAGACCTTGGTCATAGAGGCTTTGGAAAAACTTATTGAAGAGTAGCAGATAGATTTTCGTGGCCAGGTATGAAGTTGGCTGTTTAGGGTTGGGTTCAATCTTGTGAAGAAGGTAAAAGAATAAGTCACTTGAAACCTAAAGAGGTTGGTTGTGCTACTGGTGAAACAACTGTGTTTCCAATAGTTAGTCTGGATGCTGTCCATATTAAAGAGGGCAGGTATAAATACTTGACTGTTTCCAGGGATGATTTGTCTGGATGGGTGGAGGCAGTGCCTCTGGCTAATTTGACTACCAAGAATGTGGCAGAGTTTTTGCAGAAAGAATGGGTATTTAGATATGGGTTGATGAATTTGGTGACTGTTGATTGAGGGCCAGAGTTTGGAGCTGAATTCAAAGAAGCTGTGGCAAGTATTGGTTCTAAAGTTAGAGTGGCTACACCTTATTATCCTGAAGCTGAAGGCATGGTTGAAAGAGGCCATCAGGTTATCAAGAATGCTTTGGTCAAGATGTGTGGAGATAGTGCTGAAAAATTGAGGCATTATTTACCTTTGGTGTTATTTTCTGATAGAGTCACTGTAAAAAGGACAACTGGCTATTCTCCTTATGAATTGATTTTTGGTCAGAAAGCTGTTCTACCAGTGGATTTGAAAGCCGTCTCTTATCTTGGAAGTGACTGGGATGATGTGTGCTCAACAGAAGATTTTCTCTGTTCCAGGATGCGACAGTTGAAATTTAGAGAGGAATTTCAAGAGAAGACATAATCTAGAATGATGAAGATAAGAAATCAATCAGTCAAATACTGGGACAAGAAGTTGGCTCATAGACTTGGGAATCCCTTTATTCCTGATTGCTTGGTTTTGGTGTATAATAGAAGTTTGGATAGTCAGTGGGGAAAAATGTTTGCTGACAGATGTAATGGACCTTACATAGTCAGATCTCAGGTGTCTGGAGCTTCTTATATTTTGGAAGAGTTGGATGGTGCAGTCTTAAATAAGAGACAAGCTGCTGATCAGGTGAAGATATTTTACCCTAGAGGCACAAGAAGTGAAGAAGATTGACTCAGAAATGAAAATAAACTACGGACCATTCTGTAATTTTGGATTTTTTTTTGTGGTGATGCTGTGAATCTGTTTTGTTGGAAACTTTTGTTAGAAGGTACTCATGGGTAGGGCTTCTAGATTTTGCCTTGGCAATTGTGGGGGTGACTGATGGGCTGGCTTCTCTATCAATAGTTACCCCAGATTGTCTGTTTCCAACTCCTTCTCTTAATTTAGTTGAACCCTAGTATTGGTTTTTCTTCACAGGTTTTTAGCTCTCTATGACTTTAAACTGGAAATTTCTTTTAGTTTTCAAGTGCCAGTCTCATCACAATTATTGGTTTTGATTTGTTTGGATGTTGTACTTTTGTTAGAAGGTACCCAGGGGGGGCTTCTAGATTTTATTTTTGCAAGTGTGGGGGTAACTGATGAGCTGGCTGCTCTATTGAACAGTTACCCCATAATGTCTATTTCAAGTATTTTGTTTGTCCTATTTGAATCCTAGATCTGGTTTTTGTTATCCAGGTTTTAGTCCACTATGACTTTAAACTGGCTTTGGATGGGTTCTTTGTTTCCTTGAAGTGGCGGCGGATCACTGGTGGTCTCCCATTATTTTTACTTGTTGGAGGGAGCCCACCCAGTGATCATTTATTTGGATTGGACTTTTTCTTTTTGTCTGAATTTTGTGTTTATGGTGGGGATAGATAGTAGTTTTAGATTATTTCTTTTTTCTCTTTTTTTCTTTTAATTTTTTTATGGGGTTTATTAGAATGTGAAGAGGGAAAAATCACAAATTATGGTGTTACCACATCAGGGTCACCTGGATGTGGGCAAGCATTGGTGGGGAAAGGCTCATCAATTGGCTGGGCAATGCTATTTTCTATTTTATTTATTTCATTTATTTCTGTGTTTCATTTTTTATTTTTTTCTTTAGTTTTAAATTTTTTTTATCATGAATCATTTAAAATATTTAATTGTGCATCCACATCAAGGTGCACTTGGATGTGGGTAAGGTATCAGGGATCAGCTCATCAATTGTCTGGAGGATACCATTTGTACTAATTATTTAGTTCATATTATTTTATTTATTTCATTTTAATTTCAGCTTCAAATTTTTCTTAGTATGTAGTAGTTTAGTAGATAAAGATAAAAATAAAAATAAAAATAAAATAAAAATAAAATAAAACAAATTTTATATATATATCTGTTATCTGTTATCATTTTTTTCTAGTTAGTAATTTTGTGTAAATTCTTTTATTTAATGATGGGATGAAGAAGCCTCTGGAGGTTGGTCCGGATGGTGTTGGCGTTTTTGTTTTTTGGTTGGATTAAAGGAAGAACTGTGTTCTTTGTATTGCAGGCTGCTGGAGAAAGTATATGGGTTATAGTGATCAGGAACTGGGTTAGAAGGTAAACTTTGGAAAGAAGAAGAAGAAGCAGGAACGGAGTGCTGGAAAGTGTGCTTGTTAATTCAAGAAATCTTCCAGTGGTTATCAAGGAGTTGTTTTCTTAGATTCTTCTCAAAATCATTCGATGGACCTTGAAGATCAAAGGCCTTAAGCATGTTTGAACACATCATGCTAAGGTGTTGCTTCATTTCAGCATAATCCAGCATCATAGTAGTTTCTAGGGGTTGGTAGTTCAAAATGCAGTTGCAGGAGGCGGGGTTCCAACTAAAATCAGAAGAATTGGTTCAAAAATATTCTCTTTTGAAGAAATTGAATTTATTTTATTTTATTTTGGTACTTAAAGACTGGGAGATCCTCAAATTTGTATGCAGCTGGAATCTGGATGGCTGAAGAGTGTTGGATAGGTATTTTAGGAAGGTCCACCGGATGGAGGTATAGATTTTCTGGGTGATCCTCTGAATGGTGTTGAGAAGATGAAGGAGAAGAAAGAGGTTCCTGGGCTCTGGTTGCAGCAGCTGTGCTGTTGTTGTTTTTATTGTTTATATTATTTCTTGGTGCAGGTTTACTAGATGCTGGCAAAGGACTGCCAGGTTGATTGGGGGAAGGACCAGGAGATGGTGATCTGGTGGCTGATTGGGATCTTCTGGATGAAGATTCAGAAGAAAAAGAAGTATCAGAGGAATATTTTACGGCCAGAGGAGAGGTGAAGTTGTTTTCTCCTGAAGTAACAGGAGTCTTGTGTTTAGAAACAGTGTTGGCTGCTCTGGTGTTAATAGAAGAAGAAATGGTGGCAGTATGCATTGATCTGGGAGCATTAGGAGGTTGTGGTGTTGAGTTATTGGTGTTGGATGGAAGATTTTGGTTGTTTTTTGGCTGAATTTGGATGTTATGAGCCTGATTTTTGGTTTCTGATGAGGCAGGCGGGACGCCTGACAATGGGATAGCCGCCTGGACATGGTCTAGCAGCCTAGGAGCTGATATTGGTGCCATTTTTGCTGAAGTTTCTGAGAGGAAAGCAGATTCTTTAGAAGATAAAGATGGTTATTTAGGCTTGGTCTTGGGAGTAGAGTGGTGTGATCTTCTGGAAGGAGCAGAAGACAAAGAGGAAGAACCAGTTCCAAGCTCTGGTGACCTGGTAGGTGATCTGTATATATATATTTGTGAAGGTGAAGGTGGAGTTATTGGGTAGTTGGGATCTCTGTCACACCTTTCTTTTTGGAATTGCAAGAATCACAGGCCCTTTTATAGAGTTTGGCCTGAGGAGTAGGAAGAGTGAAAGTGCAAGGTCTGCACATGTGGATGCACTGTTTACAAGCATAGTCCTTTGGAGCAGTGAATCAGGGAAGTTCTAATGGGTTAAAATTGGGTGATCAAGCCATCACCTGTGAAGGAGCAATAGTGGAAATAAAAGAGGTGAATCAACAGATTTATCAGTGATGTGTAGATGGTGTAGAAAGAGTGGAAATTCAGAAGGTTGGCAGCGGTGCATTGTGCAAGGAGGCGGTGCCGCCTTTGCTATGCATCTTTCCATCAAGACTTTAAACTGAAACACTGGTCAGTCTGTCAAGACTTTAAACTGAAAATTGCAAGTAGTCCATAAAGACTTTAAACTGAACACTGGTACAGTCCCCCAAGACTATAAACTGAGGATGGTTTAATGGTTGAGTCCTTCAGGACTATAAACTGATAATGGGAGTTGGTGTGATTCTGGAAGAGGGCATCCAAGGGGGAGTCTCTGAATTTTGTTAAGGCAAGTGTGAGGGTAACTGATTAGCTGGCTGCTCTGTAGAAAAGTTCCCCCAGAATTTTAGTTTGTTTCTTTGGGTCTTAAATGTTTTGATCTCTGGTTCTGTCTTTTTGATTTAGGTTTTTAGTCCCCCAAGACTATAAACTGAGAGTTTTTGAGTCCCCCAAGACTATAAAATGAGGACTGTTAGTCCCCCAAGACTTAAAACTGAGGATTAGTCCCCCAAGACTGTAAACTGAGGAACTTATTTTATGATGATTGGCTACATTCAAGAAGTCTGAAGAAGTCAAGATTTTGTTTTATTTCTAAGTCAAGAGATTAATCAAGAGTCAGGAGGCAGAAGAGAAGCAAGAGATGTAAAAAAACGTTCAGCATTAGCTTTGAATTGGTGTATGAGGTTCTTCCTTTTCTCAAGATCCTGTGGGTTCCTAGCAGGAGTGGATTGGAAGTAGTTTAATAAGAGATGCTTCTGTTGAGAAGAATGTTGTTGAAATTTGTCCTTAATGGTGGACAATGGGTTAGGTGGGGGTGTTTCAATGGTTCCCACATTGTCATCATCACTGTCAGGAGGGAAATGAACTGGAAAATTTGTCAGATTGGAATTTAGTATGAAGAAGTTTTGTGCTTAACATCAGAAGGACCAGGGATGGTAGAGCTAGCGGTAGTAGTGATGTGGACACTCTTTTTTGGAGGGTTTAATTTGTGGAACAGTCTGGGGATCAGGATAGAAGGTCTGGATCTTTTGGTACTAGTGGAAGGTGGATCAGGTTGTGGAGAAGGTGAAGAAGTTTCAGAAGACAATGGACCAGGTCTGAAGCAAGTCTATTTTCTAGAGTGGCAGGCATCACAGGAGGTTCTGTAGTGATGAGCCGGTGGTGAGATGGAGCAGTTGAGATTATTGTCAATGCAGTATTGGCAGGGGCCCATGTCAGTAGCAGATTTGAAAGAAAACTTAACATGGTTGTTGTGGTATAGGAAAATGTGGAAATTCTGTATTGGAGGGAGGATGTGGTCTTCCAACATTGGAAGAGCCCTTTGTTGGTTTATTTGGTGTTGTTTTGGTATGTCTTTAATGGAATTGTTTAAATAATTAGGTATTTTTCTAAAATTACGCAGAAAATATTGGGAATACAAGGATCTGGATACTACCATTGGATAGCCCTGGTTTTTCTCTATATTTTATGTCTTGTGAACATTTTTCATAGCATAAGTATTTGGGGGATAATTTCTCTCCTTTTTCATTTTAAAAGATTGCTGTTGAATTTTGTTTTTTGTGTTTTACGTGCTAACCTTAAGTCTTAGGGTTAAGTGCTTAGTACCATTGGATAGAGCAGAATTTTCTCTACATTTCATGTCTCAATGTTGTTATAGCATAATTATGTGTTTTAAGGGTTTTAGTAGTTGTAGGTGAATTTTCTAAGTAGTTTGGGTGTTTTTGGTGGTTTTCTGGCTTCAGGGTGGTCAGGTCGCTTCAGGCAGGCTTCCCGGTGTCAGGCGGACTTCCTGCCTCAGTGCTAGAGGGCTGGGAAGTGCTTCTAGGGAGGTTGTATGCAATTTGTTGGTCAGGAATGCCAGATTTGCAGGTGTGCATGGGCTCTTGATTAGTAGTCTGTGTGTATATAGTGAAAAAAAAGGAGTTTGGGGGCAACTTTAATTATCATTCAGCCATCTGGAGGTGATATCCTTGTTCCTCACTCAGTTTTCACTGTTTTCTGGCCACAATTTGGCTGTGTTTGTTGCAAGTGAGTTCTTCATTTAACTTAACTTAGCAACTGCTTTTCTCTGTTATAGTCTTGCAATCTATAGCAAATATCATTGCTATCTCTGGTGTGGATTTGAAACCTACATCAAGTATCATTGCTTTCTCTGGTGTGTACATTAGTCTACATTTCAGTTCTTTGGTTTGGTAGTATGTCTGGAGACTACTTTCTTGACTGATCAAGCAGTCAAGTGTATTTGGAAAACGGTTTTTTTTGGTAACAGGAACCAATTTACTGTAACAGGTAAATCTCACTTAATTTTCTAAAGGGACAGGGGTTTTCTCTCTGGTTTTACTCCAACTCCCTTGGTCAAGGCCTATAGCTAGCACTATAGGATTGTCTACAGCATCATATACGCATGAGTTACCTTGAAATCTTCAGATCTTTGCAATATGACTTTCTTATGACTGCAACAGATTCCACTTTTGCCTTGGGTTCCTTTTTCTATGACAAGAACCCTTCACATGTTCCTTAGAGACTATTCAGTGCTCAAGTCAGACATTGTGCAACTGACACTTTTTCTATTTTGCCATTCTTAGCTTATAAATAGCCCATCTACTAATCAACATTTCCATCATCTTAGTATCATGACTCAATACCACACCGTTCCCAGAGATCAAGTGTGCTCTTTCTGCAAACGTCTTAATTTCCATTGCACCTTTTCTAGACCTTGGGCGTGTGCCTCCTTTAGACCTGCCTGAAATAATTGTTTCAGATATCATAAGACTTGTAACACCTCCATTAATCAAAATACTCCTCAGCCTACTGGCTACATTTGTTTCCCTCCTAGTTCCACCAGTAGCGCTCCTATAATAACCACTACTAGTCCTACCAGTGTTAATTCTTCTCCCATTACTGATTTCCCTTACAAATCATCATCACTTCCCGCTTGTTTCAGGCGCAAAATATCCATTCAGCCTAGCACTGCACCTTCTTCAACCCCAAGCTCCAATGCTTCTATGCATTCAGACACCTCTACAGCTGCTACGGATGCAGTTTCTGTCTCCTCACCATCAGTGTGCCCCCATAACTTTTTAGCAAGTAAGTTCCTTTCACTATACACCACGGGAAATCTGGGGGTAAACTGCTAGCAGTTCCCTCTATTTGAAACTATCAGGAATTTGTCAGGAAACTGTTGGGAAACCATCCTGAAACTGTCAGAAATATGTTTTTAAATCTGATGAAAAAACATTGAAAAAATAAACTGTCACAGATTGAATCCAGAACAATCCCTCCTTGAGCAGAGCTTAGGAACCACATTGCACATCAGTTAATCTCAGGTTTGGCAAAAGGTTGAACAACATCACTTAGAATACCTTAATATTCAAATATTAAACTTGAATATATGTTGCGTGTTTAATATAGATGCATATGCATTTGAATTTGCATGGTGGATACTTATTGCATGTTAAAAATTGATGTGAAATGCCTATCCAAAGTGTATGCATAATGACTATAAAGAATAAATATGCATAAAAAATATGCATATTGAATATGCATAAAAATATTAAAATTGAATATGCATTAAAAATATGCATATTGAATATGCAAAAAAAAGGTGCATATATGTATATGAATAAAATATATTAATATGCATATACATCTGTATAATGAATATGCATAAATATGCATAATGATTGAAAAATGCAAAAAAATGATGCTTAACGAGTATATTTTATGCATAAATAGAAATATGCAATATGAATTCATATTGCATACAGATAACACTGGCAAACCAACTTGACCAAAACTCATACTAAATTTTCATTCTGGACTAAAAGTGTGAGGGAAGGAGGAAAAACAGTCCAACGTTAGAAAAATGCTACATGCACTCATTTTGTAGCAGAGCAAATGAGAAGTGCTGAATTATGGTTGGTGCCCATAATTTAGTATGATATCATAATTTTATTTAATTGTTTTCAATATTGAAAAGACTTTAGGTTGGTTGGTATGGATCTAGCTGTGCCAGGGTCTAATCTAATTATTTTAACAATTTCTTAATAATTAATGGGTTTTAATACAAAAACAGGTTGTATTTTTTGTGGGATATTGGATATGATAAGGTCTTTTGTAAAAAAAACTTATATTGTTCAAAAACATTCCTGAATCAGATGTGGGATAATCACTACAAAAAATTGTAGTACTGTGGGCAATAAAATATATGCACAAGCAGTAAAGAAAGGACTGAGTGAACCCTTTTTGTGCAGTGGGAATCATTAGAGTGGAATTGTGGATGAAAAATATAATTCATTATTACCATTTTATTTAATCAAAAAATTTATAATATTAAAAAGAACTATTGATTGATTGGTATTTGACCTTTGTGCCTCACTCATATTTATCATTTGATTGATTTTTTGTCACCATTATGTTATTAATATTATAAGTATAGCAAAAACTCGTGTGCCCAACGCATACCGGGTGATGTTACACCTTTTATAATATTATTAAATAAAGGTAAAAAATATGAAAATGATTTGTTTTACAAAAAATAAATTGATATTTAAAAGCAATATGAGGGATAAAAAGGTAAAATTAAAGGGATCAAATATGAAATAAAAAATTAAAGTAAAATTCCTGCCATCAAGAGCAAGTAGACGTGATGGGGTGAACGCCCACCAGTGGCACTAAACATGGACTATAATTTCTTTTTTGTAAAAATAAAAAAAAATCCACTTGAGCTTTATCAAAACTTCAGGATGACAATTTTGCCATATCAAACAACTTCTAGTGCAATTATTGAAGAAAAATTCATTTTCATTGCAATAGAGAGAATTGATCACATCAGACTGCATGTGACAAAAAGTATCCAGCACAAGTTTGGCCGAACTTGTGCTGGACACTTTTATGATGGAGAGTAGCTAGGGTGGAATTTTTCTTCAGTTCATCTGGTATTTCTTATAAACATGTCCACTAGTATTTGATCTTTTTGCCTCACTCATATTTATCATTTGATTGATTTTTTGTCACCATTATGTTATTAATATTATAAGTATAGCAAAAACCCGTGTGCCCAACGCATACCGGGTGATGTTACAACTCTTATAATATTATTAAATAAAGGTAAAAAAATATGAAAATGATTTGTTTTATGAAAAATAAATTGATATACAAAAGCAATATGAGGGATAAAAAGGTAAAATTAAAGGAAGCAAATATGAAATAAAAAATTAAAATAAAATTACTGCCATCAAGAGCAATTAGACATCTTGGGGTGAACGCTCACCAGTGGCACTAAAATTGGACTATAATTGCTTTTTTGAAAAACAAAAAAGTGCCAATCTGAGGTTTAACAAAACTTCAGCAGAACCATTTAGCCATATCAAACAACTTCTAGTGCAATGATTGAGAGAGAATCGATCACACCAGACTGCATGTGACCAAAAGTGTCCAGCACAAGCTTGGCCAAACTTGTGCTGGACACATTTATGACAGAGAGTAGCTAGGGTAAAATTTTTCTTCAGTTAATCTGGTATTTCTTATAAACATGTCCATTGGTACTTGATCTTTGTGCCTCACTCATATATATCATTTGATTAATTTATTGTCACCATTATATTATTAATATTATAAGTATAGAAAAAACTCATGTGCCAAATGCATACCAGGTGATGTTACACCTTTTATAATATTATGAAATAAAAGTAAAAAAATATGAAAATGATTAGCTTTACAATAATTTAAATAGATATTAAAAAAAATAGAGAAATAAAGAAGTAAAATTAATCTCAAAGAGATCAATTATGAAAAACAAAATACTAGTAAAATTCTTGCTCTCAAGAGCCAGTAGAAGTGTTGAAACAAATGGGAGCCATCAGGGCTAAATTTTAATAAGTGAAATTTTTTTATAAAGATAAAAAATTACACACCTGAGGTTGGGAAGAACAACAGGTGGATGATTCAGCTAAACAAAACTACTTGTAGTGAAGTTTGATGAAAAAATGTTTTTTTGTTGCCATAGAGAGAATTAATCCCATCTGACTACACTTTTATGATGGAGAGTAGGTTGGGTGGAAATTTTCTTCAGTTCCTTCATCTTGTATTTCTCATAAACATGTCTTCTGGTATTTGATCAGTCTGTATCTTTCATATTTATCATCCAATTAATATTTTATCGCCATTATATTATTAATGTTATTAGTATAGCAAAAACTTGTGTGCCAAATGCATACCATGTGAAGTTATACCTTCAATAATTTTTTAAAATAGACATAAATAAATATGGAAAGGATTAGTTTTAAAAAAATTAAATAGAAATTTAAAAGTAAAAAGAGGAATAAAAGAGTAAAATAAAAGTCAAAGAGTTCAAATATGAAAAAAATACTAGTAAAATTCCTGCTATCAAGAGCCAGTAGAGGTGTTAAAGCAAATGGGAGCCATCAGGGCTTAATTGTAATAAGTGACCTTTTCTTTAAAGATAAAAAATTATACACCTGATATTGGGCAGAACAGCAGGTGGATGATTCAGCTAAACCAAACTACTTCTAGTGAAATTTGATGAAAAAAATTTTTTGTTGCCATACAGAGAATTGATCCCATTTGACTGCACATGACCAAAAGTGTCCAGCACAAGTTCGGCCGAACTTGTGCTGGACACTTCTATGATTGAGAGTGGCTGGGTTAGAATTTTTCTTCAGTTCATCTGGTATTTCTTACAAACATGTCTACTGGTATTTTATCTATGTGCCTCACTCATACATATTGTTTGATTAATTTTTTGTCTTAATTATATTATTAATTATATAAGTGTAGCAAAAAATTGTGTGCCAAATGCATACTAAGTGATGTTACACCTTTTATAATATTATTAAATAAATGTATAAAAATATTAAAATAATTTATTTTCAAAATTATTAATTGATATCCAAAAGCAATATGAGGAATAAAAAATTAAGTTAAAGGGATCAAATATGAAAAAAGAAATCCAAGTATTATTCCTAATATCAAAGGCCAGTAGAGATGTTGAAGCAAATGAGAGCCATCAGGGATAAATTGTACTAAATTGACTGTTTTTTAAAGATAAAAAATTGTGTACCTGTGGTTTGGATGAACTCTAGGTGGATAATTCAGCTATATCAAACTAAATCTAGTTAATTTTCTTATCAAATAATTTTTTCATTGCCATAGAGAGAATTGATCCCATCTGACTGCACCTGACCAAAATTGTCCAGCACAAGTTTGGCCAAACTTGTGCTGGACACTTTTATGATGGAGAGTAGCTAGGGTGTAGGTATTCTTCAGTGAAACTGTTATTTTTTTAAAACATGTCAACTGGTATTTGATCTTTCTGTGTTATTCATATTTTATTATCTGATTAATTTTTTGTCATTAGAATATTATTAATTTTATTAGTATAGAAAAAACTTGTGTGCCAAATGCATGCCATGTTATATTACACCTTTTATAATATTATTAAAAAATGTTAAAAAAATATGAAGATGATTTTTTTTCCAAAATTATAAATTAATATCCAAATGTAACATGAGTGATAAAAAAGTAAAGTAAAAGAGATCCAATATGAAAAAGAAAAATTCAAGGAAAATTCCTTCCTTCAAGAGCCAGTAGAGGTGTTGAAACAAATGGGTGCCATCAGGGCTAAATTTGATAAAATTTAATTTTTTTTAAAGATAAAAAAATTTTCACCTGAGGTTTGGAAAAACTCAAGGTGGATAATTCAGCCATACCAAACTACTTCTAATGTAATTATTTAGCATTTTTTTTAATTTAATTTACACAGAGAAAATTGATCCCATCTGACTACACCTGAACAAAAGTGTCCAGCACAAGTTTGGCCGAACTTGTGCTGGACTCTTTTATGATGGAGAGTAGCTAGGGTGGAAGTGTTTCTCAGTACATCAGTTTTTTGTTTTTTACATTTCTATTGTTTTTTAACTTTTTTTTATCATTCATATTTATCTTATAATTAATTTTTTGTCACTATATATATTATTAATGTTTTTAGTATAGCAAAAACCTGCATGCCAAATGCAAAATTGGTGATGTTACACCTTTAATAATATTATTATATAAATATAAAAAAATATGAATATGTATAGTTTTTAAAAAAATAAATTGATATTTAAAGTTAAAAAGATTAATAGAAAAGTAAAATGAAAATTAATGGGATCAAATACAAAATAAAAAATACAAGTAAAATTTTACTATCAAGAGCCAGAAGTGGTGTTGGGACAGTTGGGGACCCCTAGGTCAAGACTTGGTCTAAACTTAATTTTATGTATAGCTAACAAATTTTGAGCTGAGGTTTGGACAGACTTCAAGGGGACAATTTTACAATATTAAACATTCTTTACTTCAATAATTGAGTGAAATATCATTTTCATTGCCATAGAGAGAATTTATCTCATATGACTTCATGCAACCAAAAGTGTCCAGCACAAGTTTGGCCGAACTTGTGCTGGACACTTTTATAATTGAGAGTAGGCATACAGCAAATCTTCTTAAACTCAAAAGGGATTTCTTATAAACATTTCCACTGGTATTTGATCTTTCTGTGTCATTTAAATTTACCATTTGATAATTTTTTTTTCATCATTATATTATTAACATTATTACTATAGTAATAACTTGTGTGAAAAATGCATACCAGGTGGTGTTCCACCTTTAATCATATATTATTAAATAAAGGTATAAGAGTATAAAAATTACTTATTTTAAAAATTAAAAATTGATATCCAAAGAAATATCAGCAATAAAAAAGTAAAATAAAAGGGATAAAATAAGAAAAAAAATCTAAGGAAAATTCCCACTATCAATAACAAGTAGAGGTGTTAGATCAAATGTGCACCACCAGGGCTAAACTTGGACTATATTTTCTTTTTTGCTAAGCCAAAGAAAGTGTCCTGATGAGTTTCGAAAAATCATCAGGAGGACATTTTGGCAATATCAAACTACTTATTGTGCAATCATTTAGCGAAATGTCATTTTCATTTCCATAGAGTAAATTTATCCCATCTGACTGCATGCAACCAAAAGTGTCCAGCACAAGTTTGGCCAAACTTATGCTGGACACTTTTATGATGGTGAGTATCTAGGGTGCAGGTCTTCTTCAGTTCATCAGGTATTCCTTACAAACAAATCTACTTGTATATGATCTTTCTGTGTCATTCATATTTATCATTTGATTCATTGTTTTTCACCATTATACTATTAATGTTCTTAGTATTGAAAAAAATTATAAGCCAAATGCATACTGGGAGATGCGATGCTACATCTTTAATAATCTTATTAAATAAAAGTAAAAAAAATATGAAAAGTATTAGTTTTACAATAAATAAATTGATATTTGAAATCAAAAAGAGGAATAAAAAAGTAAAATAAAAGTGATTAAATATGAAATTAAAAATTCAAATAAAATTTATGCCATCAAAGAAAATTTGAGTTTTCAGACCAAAATTGCACCACCAGTTCTAGATTTGGAATATATTTTCATTTTTTTTAAATTAATAAAAGTGTCCACCTGAGGTTGTCAAAAAAATCAGGAGGATAGTATAGCAGTATAAAACTACCTCTTGTGCAATGATTGAGCAAAAATTCATTTTAACTTCCATTGAGTAAATTTATCCCATCTGACTGCATGCAACCAAAAGTGTCTAGCACAAGCTCAGCTGAGCTTGTGCTGGACACTTATATGCTGGAGAGTAGCTAGGGTGCAAGTCTTCTTCAGTTAATCTTATATTCATTTTAAAAATGTCTATGGGTATTTGATCTTTCTGTGTCATCCATATTTATTATTTGATTATTTTTTAGTCACCATTATATTATTAATGTTTTTAGTATATAAAAAACATGTGTACTGAATGTACACTGTGTGATTTTACAACTTTAATAATATTATATAATAAATGTACAAAAATGTGAAAGTTATCAGTTTTACCAAAATAAAATTGATATTTAAAAGCTAAAGGATAAATAAAAGGGTAAAATTAAAATTAAAGAGATAAAACATGAAATAAAGATATTAAGTATAATTTCGGCTATCATGAGCCAGTAGAGGCTTCAGAAAAAATGGGCACCATCATAGATTAAAATGGATCAAATTTACTTTTTACCAAAGTAAAAAATTGTCTACCTTAGGTTTGGACAAACTTCCGGGGGACAATTTGTCCATATAAAACTACTTTCAGTGCAATGATGGAGTGATCATTCAGTCTCATTTCCATAAAAAGAATTGATTGCATCTGACGGCATGCAACCAAAAGTGTCCAGCACAAGTTTGGCCAAACTTGTGCTAGACACTTTTATCATGGAGAGTAGCCAGGGTGAAAGTCATTTTAAATCATCTAGAATTTCTTATAAACATGTCCACTGTTATTAAATCTTTGTGCCTCACTCATATTTATCAATTGATTAATTTTTTGTCACCATTATATTATTAATATTATCAGTATAGCAAAAACTTGTGTGCCAAATGAATACTGGGTGATGTTACACCTTTAAATAATATTATTAAATAAAGGTAAAAAAATATGAAAATGATTTATTTTACAAAAAATAAACTTCTATCCAAAAGCAATATGAGAGGAATAAAGTAAAATAAAAGAAATCAAAGATGAAAATTAAAATCCAAGTTAAATTCCTGCCATAAACAGAAAAAAGAGATGTTGAATCAAATTAGCACAATCAGGGCTAAACTTGCACTAAATTTTCTTTTTTGTAAAAATAAAAAAAATCCACTTGATCTTTACCAAAACTTCAGCATGAAAATTTTGCCCTATCAAACTATTCTAGTGTAATTTTTTATCAAAAATTTATCTTCATTTCCATAGAGAGAATTGCTCCCATCTGACTGCACCTGACCATAAGTGTCCAGCACAAGTTTGGCCGAACTTGTGCTGGACACTTTTATGATGGAGAGTAGCTAGGGTAAAATTTTTCTTCAGTTCATCTAGTATTTCTTACAAACATGTCTACTGGTATTTTATCTTTGTTCCTCACTAATAAATATCATTTGATTAATTTTTGGTTGCCATTATATTATTAATTTTATAAGTATAGAAAAAACTCATGTGCCAAATGCATACCAGGTGATGTTACACCATTTATAATATTATTAAATAAATGTATAAAAATATGAAAATAGTTTATTTTAAAAATTATTAATTGATATCCAAAAGCAATATTAGTAATAAAAAATTAAGTTAAAGGGATCAAATATGAAAAAAGAAATTTAAGTAATATTCCTACTATCAAAGACCAGTAGAGGTGTTGAAGCAAATGAGAGCCATCAGGGATAAATTGTACTAAATTGACTTTTTTTTAAAGATAAAAAATTGTGCACCTGTGGTTTGCATGAACTCTAGGTAGAAAATTTGGCTATGTAAAACTACTTCTAGTGAAGTTTTATTATTAAATAATTTTTTTCATTGCCATAGTGAGAATTGATCTCATATGACTGCACCTGACCAAAAGTGTCCAACACAAGTTTGGCCAAACTTTTGCTGGACACTTTTTTGATGGTGAGTATCTAGGGTGCAGCTCTTCTTCAGTGCAACTTGTATTTTTTTAAAACATATCCACTGGTATTTGATCTTTCTGTTTTATTAATATTTTAACCTTTGATCAATTTTTTGTCACCAGTATATTATTATTTTTATTAGTATAGCAAAAAAACATGTGCCAAATGCTTACAGGGTGATGTTAAACCTTTAATAATTTTATTAAATACAGGTAAAAAATTATGAAAATGATTTGTTTTACATAAAATTAATTGATATCTAAAAGAAAAAAAGGGATAAAAAGAAATAGGTTGAATAAAAGGGATTTTATATGAAATTAAAAATTCAAGCTAAATGCCTACTTTCAAGGCTCAGAAGAGGTGTTGGATAAAATGGGCATCATCAGAAATAAAATTGTACTTAATTTGTTTTTTTCCAATATTTAGTTGGACACTTTGTCTATATCAAATTACTTCTAGTACCATGATTGACCAAATTAAAACCTCATTTCCATATGCAGAATTGATCACATATGGCTGGACCAGGCCAAAGGTGTCAACCACAAGTTTGAGAATTCTTCTGGAGGACACTTTTATGATGGACAGTAGTAGGGTGCAAGTCTTCTTTAGTTAATCTAGTATTCCTCATAAACATTTCCAACTTATTTTTGGCCAAAAATCAGGTGGAAAGTTTGTCCATATCAAATTACTTCTAATGCCATGATTGACTAAAAATTGATTCTCATTGTCATATAGAGATTTTATCCCATATGACTGGATCTGGCAAAAGTGTCACCACAATTTTTGATAAACTTAAGTTTGAAAATTTTATGATGGAAAGTAATTGCAAGTCTTCTTCATTTCATTAAGTAATCGTCATAAAAATTTCCACCTGTATTTTGGCCAAACTTCAGGTGGACACTTTGGCCATATTAAATTAATTCTAGTTCCATGTTGATAAAAAACTGATACTTATTGCCATATATAGATATTAAACCCATCATACTGTGCCTTACCAAAAGTGTCTACCTGAATTATGGCTAAACCTCAGTTGGACACTTTTATGATGCAGAGTAGCTAGGTAAAAAGTATTCTTCAGTTAATTTGGTATTCATAATAAATTTATCCTCCTGAAGTTTAGCCTAACTTCAGGTGGACAATTTCGGAAAGCACCAGTTAGTCACTATCCATCAAAAAAGTGTTCACCAAAATTTTGGCTAAACTTGTGGTGGACCCCTTTGATCAGCCACAGTCAGATGACATAAACTCTTTATATTGAAATGAGGATGATGTTTTGGTCAATCATGGAAATAGAAGTAGTTTGATGTGGCCAAATTACCCCCCTGAAGGTCAGACAAACATCACAAGGACACTTTTTAGCAGGGAGTAACTGAGAAAAATCCATTTATCAGAAGGAAATTCTTTTATTGGATAGATGCCAAGGTTTCATACTTGTGTATTATGGTCAGCATTAATTTTGAAAGTGTCTGTCCAAGCAATTTCATTGCCCATCATGACACATTTTGTTTTAAATGTTTCAAACTGCCTGATACAATATTAAGGTGTCACATAGTATAATTAAGTTCTATTAAGTGCCCTCCTATGATGCCTAAATTTATAATTTAATATCTTACATAATAATTATTTTTTATATAAATTCATCAATATTTTATTTTATTATCAAATTTAATAGAGCAAGTATCCTGAATTATTATATATGCATAAGCTTAGTTTAGATCAATTTTTGCTCAATTTGTGCTCAACAGAGGACCAAAATCAAGTTCTGGAGGATCAACTTGTGCATAATTTGGAATCAGTTGATATTCTGTCTATAATCAATCTGAGAATAAATGTAAATCTAACTCTAATTTACTTATGTTTATAAAGTATTCATAAACCTGGCATAATTAAGGGACACTCTAAATTTCAAGAGAGGGGATTTCTAGTAATTCACCCCTAGATTTCCCGTGGTGATACTTACGCCTTTATTACCTACTGACTCCTGATCTAACTTGTAGGCTTCAGTGATTCCATCTCCCTGGGATGGGTTCCTATTCCACTACCTTTTGTACATTCTATGCAAATTTTTACCAGACTTTGCCTTATATACAAATCTTTGTCTCTATCCTATAATCATGCACCAGCTTTTTCTGATGCTGAGCTTGAAGCTCGCTATACCAAAATAGAAATGATAGGTCAGCTAATGAATGAAATCAGTTCTTTAACTATTATTGGATTCCCCACCAATCCTCGTCGCTTTGTCATGCCTGAAGAATTGAAATGATATCCTAATATTTTTAACAAAGAAACTGAATAACCTACTAGTGCTTTCCCTATAAGCCTTCTTTTTCCAATATCTCTGTATATATTCTCCATTTCTGCTATGCCTTTAAATAAACATCCTAGACACAGCAATATTCTTTTACACCTATCTTCAATATTAGTTGTCTTTTAAATTTTGGAGCTCCTAACTTTACTCACTCTACTTTCTTTAAAAGACTATAGACCCTGTAAAAAATCATAGAATAAACTTTAAACATTTAAATTTTACTGCCTTTACTGCAATACAAAAATACATGATATAAATAATTTATTGAACTGTAGAGAGCCCCATCTATAAATCATTATTCCACCCCTGGTTGATTAACCCATTGGCTAAATTCCCAGCATCTTTTGTGTTTACATGGTACACATCTCCTTCAAACCATTTACCTATTTCATCATGTCTCCTCGAACAATGAAAATAAAAGATTCCATTTTCTCTATGCCCTCATCTGAGCGCTTATTCCAGTTTCCTGTTCAGCCATAGTATAGTCCTTCTAACTTTCAGTTAGCGCCCTCTACCCGTCACAACTGCATCCTTAGAAAAATAAACCTTAAACATAACATTTTAGTTTAACCTCATCCTGGATGTTATTCTGTACTACTGGAGCACCCCTCGGGTAGAATCTTTTTATCTGATCTGCTGCTACATGCCGCTTCCATTCAGCACCATCCAATTCCTCCAGTAAATAAGACCCTCCAGTTATTTGCTTCCTTATCCTATAAGGACCATTCCATCTGTCAGCAAACATTTTACCCCATTGGCTTTCTAAACTTCTATTTTAGACCAAACCCAAATCTCCTGGGCTCAATGGCTTCCTCAATCTATGTGCTAAATGCTCATCCCAATATTTAACTGATTTGTCCTGGATCTGCATCATTCTATCATATGCCTTCTCCATGAACTCATCCTTCCTTTCAAGTTGCACGACCCTTGCTAAAATTAAATCTTCAGTTGAGCGCACTTTATCCCAATCACATCCTAGAAAAGATCCAGCCTCTAGATCAATAGGTAATACTGCCCTTTGACCAAACATAATTTCATACAGTGAAAACCCAGTTGTCTTTTTAACTGAAATCTTATCTTCAAACAAAACTAATGGCAAATAGTTCTTCCACTTTGCACCATTATTTCCACATAACTTAACCAGTGCATCCTTTATAACTTGATGCCCTCTTTCTATCATTCTTTCTGCTTCAGGATAATATGGTTTTTCAATTTTTAGCTTAGCGCCAATATCTTTTACTACATCTTGGAATTATCCAGCAAATTCAGCGCCTCCATCCACAGTTACCATTTTAATTACCCCATACCTATAAATCCATTCTCTCTTTAAGAATTAAGCTACCTTACTTGCCTTAAGGTTTACCAAAGGCACCACTTTGACACATCCTGATAGATCATCCCTGGCTACTACCAAGTATTTAAAGCGCCCTTCTTTTATATGAACTGCATCTAAGCTGATCCTACCAAAAACAGTATCTTTGCCCATCGCACTACTTTTCTCTTTCAGCTTCCTGTAACTTCTGCGCTGACATTCTGGACAAGATTTAACTCAAACTCTTACCTTGTTCTTCATATTGGGCCACCAGAATCTTTTCTTGACTCTGAGATATGTCTCATCCTGACCTCTATGACCTAAATTCTCATGCAACTCCCTGAGTATTTTCTCCTTCCTTTCCCTAGTTTGAATTACTAACTGAGGAAACAAAGACTGATTCCTCCATAACTTTCCATCTTTAATAAAATAACTTTTAGCACACTTCTTGATATTGCGCCAAACCTTTTCATCACAAAAATCTGGTGGAGTACTATCTTCCAAATATAACCTTAGCAATTCTGCTTCCTCATCAGCAGGAATATCATCTTCAGAATACTCTCCATTCTCTGAATGAGTATTACTATCTTTAATTCCCCTTGAGTCATCTTTGTCATCTGACTCTTCCGCCTTCTTGTCTAGTTCCCTCCATGTTGCTAAATTAACTTAAGAATTCTCTAAATCCAGTTGCAGACTACCTTCGCTGCAAACATCCTTTGTATCACAATTACCTAGTTTATTGTCTTTGTGGACTCCCTGTAATGTTACTAATTTATTGTCTTTGTGGATGCCTTTATCAAATCCTTCATAAAAATAATATATCCCACTTACCCATCTTTTATCTTCTTCAAATTCATCGGCTTCCAAGTCTTCTTTACACAATGGCCTTCTAGATAACAAATCTGGAATCATTAAGGACTTCCCCGGCTTATGGACTAATTCAAAATAAAATAAATTAATCTGTGCCACCCACCTAGTCATGGTCGCATCTGGTAAACTCGGGCTACTAATCATTTGCACCAATGATAGTGCATCAACCTGCAACTCAAAATGTTGCCCCCAAAGCATCCACTGTAGCTTCTTAAGTATTTTTGCTACTCCGCATAACTCCAGCTTAGACTGAGAGTACATAGACTCCACTTTAGTAAAAGTCTTAGATATGTAAAGGAAAGGTCTATCATTAGCTTCCTAATCCTTCTGCATCAAAACTGTGCCTACTTCAGACACACTAGAATCCACGGCTAGAGTAATTTTCCCAGAACCTGGTCCGTATTCCAGTCATTTCAAAAGGATATCTTTTCCTACAATCCTTTTTAATAACTCAAATGACTCTTCCCAATCCTCAGTCCAATCCCATACAACATCTTTCCTCATTAAGCGCCTTAAAGGTGAAGACAGCAAAGAAAAATCTCGAATGAAAATTCTTACATATTTACAGTTGCCTAAAAACCCTCTAACTTTTTTAGTATTTCTTGGTCTCAGCCATGTAAGCACCTTATTCTTCTGCTTTTCAGAAATGATCCTCCCTTCCTTTCATACTACATGTCCCACTATATCTAGCGCTGGAACACAACAAGCAAACTTGGAACCAGAGATTGTTAATCCTGCCTCCTCTATCCTAAATAGCACTCTCTCCAAGGTAATTGCATATTCCCAAAAAAACTTCTTATATACGGATTCTCCTCTAACACTTCCCCATAATAATCACTGGCTGGTACTTTTATACCACTATCATCAATGAAAATTCCCACATGCTCTGGAATTTTGTCCTGCAGTATCCACATCATCTGCGCTTGGTATACCACTAAAGAATTTTTTGCACCTTGCAATAACCTTTTCAACCTGAAACATCCCAGTGGCGTTTCAAAGGTAGTCATGGGCCTGGATGATTCATCCAATTCATGCTCATTGCATCCTCCCATGATATCACCTAATCCATAACATGCGCACCCTGCAAAAGAATCTACAAAATCTTCTGGAGTTGGTAGCATTCCTGCATCTTTTACCGTAACCTTTTTCATCTCCCTAAGATCATGAACAACCCTCAGTTTACCACAGTGCTTAACAATACAAAACACTGGACTTGAATGACTAGACATAGACTGTTCATACAAGCCAGACCTTAACCTTTCCCTAATTAATTCCATATACTCTTCTCTTATAGCCGCTGGTATTGGAAAAGCCTTTTTCTGCCATGGCACATGAGGTATAACTGGAACAATATAAGTTTTACCATAAGAGTGTTTCAACAAACCTCTTTCCTCTTCAGAAAATGCAATAGCCTTCTCTCTAAGAACCATAACATTTAACAACAACTGCTTTTCTTCTTGAGATGACCAATCCTCTGGTCCAATATTAACCATCTGAAGCCTTTCCATTTCTATTCTACTAGTAGGCGGAAATTTAGGAGGAAATTTTGTTAAAGGAGTATCATAAGGATTTCTAGACAGCGCCAGCCTCTGAAAAGGAGGATTAAAATCCAGAATTGGTACATTTACTGGTTTATAATTTGATGCAAAACAGCACTTTCTGCTACCTTCATTACTTAAAATCAAACCCTTTCTAATATAACTACAGGTTGAACCTAAATCCTGTTTTTCCTTTTATTTTTAATATAAGTATAACAAAATCCATAATCAAAGAATTCAAAAAGCCTAGGTATAATACATTAAACATTAGTATTACCTAGACACCTATGAAGTAACACTTTACGTATCCCTCTTGTTGGAATGACTGGTCCCTATCCAGGTTCCTCTCATCCTGGGAGATAGTAACACCTAAAATACCAGCCCCTAATGAAAATTTTGGCACCTTCCTGGAGGTCGCCCTATTTCATCCTCTGAGACCTCCTCATAAATCTCTCTTTCTTTCTCCAATCTCGCAACTCCAGAGTACTTAGTTTCCCAGCCACCATCCTTAGGTGCTACTAAGACTGCTGTTACTGGAATACCATCATCACCCATAATCCTTATTCCAATAGTCTTATTCAAAAAATAATCAATAGTTTCAGAATAATCTATTAAAAATGGCATGCCTAAAACTGGTTTAACTACACCCATTGGAACATAAAAATAAACATCTCTTGTTGCTCCCACAACTTTAGTGCATACATACTCTGTTAAACTTATAACAGGCAAACTACCTCCACCAATTCCTGCGACAGTGCCATCCCTGTCTTTTACAGGAAGACCTAGATCCATGGCATCATCTGCTGAAACCACATTGATTTGTGAACCTGTATCTACTAATGCTCTAATCTTCTTAGCATTTACAAAGGGACCTGAATAATGTGGCGCCCTAGGCAATCCAAAAACTGGCTGAAATGACTACTCCCCTACATCAAATTCAGTGCAATTAGAAATCCTTTGCTTCCTGAACTTATCCACATTTCTGTTTGCTACATCTGGAACTACTGCCGTCAGCATCCCCAATGGAACAGAAACCTTAGTTTTTAAACATTGCCCAACTAAATCCTCAGCTACCTTAGGAAAATAAGAGTGAACTGGGTGCTGTATTTTCCATTTAGGTTGCATTACCTTTGCACCAGATTTTGCTCTTCCAGGTGGGTTCTTTGGAGTATTATTCCTTTCTCCTGGCATTCCTTCAGCAGGTACCACCCTTTGCTGTACTACCTCTGTCTCCTCCATCATCACAGGTTTTTCTTCTCTCTGATGATCCACACCATACCCACCAGGCTCCATACCTTCCATTTCAACATCTTCCATAGGTGCAGGTGTATTTTATCTTCCATATCCTCTGGATTTGCATACCTAGAGCCAGCTCTTCTTGGCCTACTAATCATTGGTGGGGCAATTTTCTTGTGTTTTGCTGCAAAAATCTCCAGATGTGCTGCAGGAAGTGGCCCTGCAACCGCTCCCTCTTTAACTTTAAAATCCAACACTGCGCAAGTAACTGCAAAATTAACTAATTTTGCATCCTTTCCTTTCTCTTTAGCTTTAGGCTCTTTTCCCTTTTTTGACTTGCCCACCATAGACTTCTTATTAATATAATCAATGACCATGGCTTGCATCCCTTGATCCTTGTCTTTAACAAGCTTAGTCCCATTTTCCAACATAAGTGTAGTTCCATATTTGTAAACTACCCTCTCTTCTTTATCCTTTTGAAGGGCATTACACCTCATCCTAGTATGCCCTTCTTTATTATAATAATAACATACCATTGTAGCAAAGCACAATGGTTGGGAAGAACTCTTGGGGCTTAAACACCTCTTTTGCTTTTGCTGCTTCAATTATTTTCTTTTCCAATTCTTCAATCCTAGCCATAACAGAATCTGGCTGCTCTTTAGTTAGAACTTTAGCTTTAGGGGACACCAATTGTAGAGAGTTCTAAAGTACTAAGCAGTAGACACAATGCGAGATGGGTTGGTTCTTCTTTTCAATTTCTAAAAAAAAGTGCCTTCCACTCTTATTTTAAAGACAGCACAATAATGTGTAATACTAGTGTCTGACTAGATAGTTTATGAGTTGAGAGATGAGTTTAAAGATAAGGAAAAACAAATATTACTATCTGGATATTTCTATTCTTAATAAGCGCTAATACCCACAGCTACTCCCTCTTGAAGTGCTCTCTTTGAATATGCCTTATTATAGCAATAAAATAACTCTAATAATAGTTTATCCTACTGAATCTATATATTCCCTCTGTGTTGAGCTTTTTCACTAAACTATATGAAATACACACACAGACGCACAAACTTAATATCAGAGTAATCACAAAATAGACAAAATTACTATATATCACAATATATTTTGATAGTATATAATATGAAGCTCTAATTTTTGTAATCACAATGACTGATTTCAATAATAATCTTTTTACCTCACTACTGCTCTCTACTCCTACAAGATAGCCTTTCCTTCTTATATTTTTCAGTGCTCTAGACACAGTTCCCTAGTGGATATCCAGTGCTGTTTCTAGCACCACATTAGTAAAACACTAACTAATTCATTAGTAAACTAAATACACTGCTTGTTACAACTTCAGTGCCTAAACATACCCTATGCTTACTAAAATTAGTATTAACTTGTTTCACTCATGTTTGACATGCACGCTTATGACTGTACCTTTGCATTATTTCAGCACTACTTTCTGCATTGACACCTCTCATTGCTGATCCTTGTCTCTTTGACTCTTGGGTGGTTTTTGTGATCAAGTCCCCATCCTCCTCGCTTCATTACTAAGTCCATATTTCTGACAATTCACTTAATTAGTTAGCCTCTGAAACTTACATTACCTGTTTCAGTAAGTTACCACACTATCCACGGTGCAGTATACTATGTACTTTAGGCCTTCCTTGAGCCATAATTTCTTCCTTAATGCATAACACAAAATTATTGGAAAATCCAAATCCATAACGCTCAGCACTTGCACTCCTAAGTTGATATCACATATTTCCTTTGTGCACCACATCTCACTGAAAAATCTGAGTAAACAAACCCTAAATATTCTTCTGCACTTCTCTTTCCCTTTGTTCTTTTAAAACCATAATTACATATTTATAATAGCGCTATCTACTGCACTATGATTCCCCTTTGTTCTTCCTGGGCTACACAAGCTGATTAGTCCAAAAGATAAGTTACCTGCAATGCCTGTACCACACCGCCGCCATATTGTGTGGTGTATTTTATTTACTTGTATCCTCTTTTTTGAACTTTTACTTACTGGAAGATAACAACCAACAGAATTCTTGAGGAAAGGTCCCCAATTGTCAGGCTGAGTTCAAGAACAGAGACATGAAAAACCTGATTAGTCAGTTTTCTAGAAGATTTAAATGGTCCTATATGAATACTGTAGTACAAATCCAATAAGTTTCAAAATATAACTCAATATAAGGGTCTCAGTAAATTTTATCTTATTAATTATAAATGGTTTACAATCTTTTAGTTGTTAGAAAAATAGATGTAATAATTCAGATACTATTCAAAGACTTTAAAAGTACTATTGATATGTATTGTAATTGTATTGGTTATATATTTTAATTTTAATGATAAAGAATGTAGAAAATAAGACCAAAACCCCCCTCCTTTTATACCCAATAATCCTCCAATGTATTCCCCTGATTTCACTAGTCCTATACACAGCCAATGACACCTCATTTTAGCTAATACAACTGTCCAGCAACATGATGAATGGCAAATAAGACAATTAGAATGATATCACTTGCCAAAATCCTGGAGTGATAGGGATAATCCATCAAAATAAAAGAATAAGCAAAAAAGAGAGTGTGTGTGTAATACCTTAAAATAAAAGACTAAAAAAGGAAAGAATAACAATAAATATTACACAATATTAAGGGGAATTAACAGTAGAAATAAAGAGGCTAATTATCCCAAATTACCATGTGAAATTACCATCCAAAATTGACCAAAATGGACTGAGAAACCACTGAGAAACCTAAAAAAGGATGTGAGATGGGGGTACCCTAATGCAGTCCTTGGCAGGCACTTACATGGGTAAATCCTTGACTAATTTAGGAAAATTTAAGTGTTGCAGTGAATTTTTGGTACTGCCACACATTACGTGACACTCAAAGCAAAAGTATCTCAATTACCCCACTATTCAAACTCTAACTCCACTAGCATGTGCAAAAAGCAACCGCGGGGAGATTACATTCTATTGTGTTCTCCAATTAGCTGTGCTACTCAAACTGTAAAGTATCCTAAATTTAAATACACTTATACTTTTCAAACATAAGAAATCTACGTGCACTCTAGCACTAAAGTCAAGGCAATATTCAAAAGAGGTAATTGTGGGTCTGAGGGTAATTAGGAGTTCTGGGAAGAAGGAATGGGAAAGAAGAGTTATAAGGTTAGATTAATTGGTAATTGGGAACTTCAGTGGATTAAATGGGTCTGTGAGTATATGGTGGCTGGGTAATTAATGGGTCAGTGCAAGAAGGAATAGGATATTTAAAGGGGGGTTACTTTGGTTTGATGTTCTCTAGAATTAAATTATAAAATATATTTGTGATAGTAGTTAAATTCTTATTAGGCTATTATTAGGGGGTATCAAAGTTAGAAATGTGTAATGATTTAAAAGGTATTTCACAACACAAAAATAAAGCCACAAACTTGACATTAATTCTCAGTAAAAAGGTGCTTTGGGGGAAAAATATGGAATATTTAAAAAAATAATCATGGTTGATTTGGTGGAAAAAATAGGTATTTTGAAATGGAAGATTTCTAACTTTGATACCCCCTATTATATTTGTCTTTTTCTCTCTTAATAATCAATTTTATTAAATCCTAAATACTTAAATCTTCCCTTTGTGAGATTCACCATAATAGTTAGTGTCCTTACATTATACATTAATTATTCCTCAAAGATTATTAGGAACCATTCTTAGGTACTCAGTTCTATCTTCAAATCACTTCCTCAAAGTAATCCTCTGTGCTTCAAAGTTGTAATTTCCCTCATCCTTTTATCTCACTTACTTTGGGATCATCCTTGACCTTTTTTTTATTTTTATTTTTATTTTATTCTATTACAATCTCACCCAGCTAGGGGCATGAAGGGTAGGACTAATAGATGTAGGTACATGATGAGTGGGGCAGGAGGGGAGTGGGGAGGGCAATAAATCTATTTACAAATTAGTGGTTACTGTGTGAGGGGGATATTATTGGGGAACGTCCTTGACCTTGTGTTTAGGTTGTCGGGTGACAGGCACCAAACTTGAAATTATAAATGAAATTAGTGCATATCATGAGGTCAATGCAGTTATAATTAAATTAGGACACTAAATAAATGCCTGTCACCTATTTTAGTGTGTTTCCCCATATTGGGCATAGAATGTGGGGTAATTATAGTGTGAAAAAGCTAACTTTGCTAAAAATGAAGCTATTCATGTGGGAAAAATGCAGGCAGTATGTGGCCAGTACACTGAAGCCATCTCTGTCATAAAAAACCACCAAATTTGAAAAGTATTATTTTTATTAATTGGAGTAGCCAAATCAATAGTCCTAATTAAGACAAATTGATCTGTCAAGGCGCATTTTTAATATTATTAAATTTATAGCACATATACTCAACTTTTAAGTGATTTAAAGCGCATTTCTTGTTTTTTACATAAAACAATGAAAACAACAGGTTTTAGTCTACTTAAAAATTATGTAGCCTTATGTTTAAGGATCTTAAGATTACCCTGACATATTCCAGCTTAATATTAAGTACATAAGAGTTATAAAAGGGTGATAATGCATGTATATAAGGTATTATAATGGCATATATTGTATTTTATCATGAATTTCACTTATGTATACAACTTGTGTACCTTTATTTATTGTTCCCATGTATACTACATGTGTTTAATATAATTTATAAGTACTTTTCACTAAGTCCTGGGAATATCCAGGCTGACATACTTGGTACCAAATTTGTGACATGTTTGAATGACGTATATGCTAATGCTTGAGACCCCCTAATAAATGGGTTATTTGATGTGGGGTATATCAACTTTTCATCATATTTAAATACATTTCTACAACAAGGATATTGAATGAATTATTAATTTCCCCCACCTCCACCACCTGGTAAGACTGAAAATCTACCCTCAGCAAACCATCCAGGTTTAGCAGCATCTAACACGGCCTGTTGTTTAGCACGTTGAGCCGCAGGATCGACTAATTCTAAACCTTGGACAGGAGTGAAAACCAAACTAGAAGAGATACCAGAAGAAGTAGCATCATGTCGACCTGAACCCGAAGCTCTCAAAGCAGCTAATCTATTCTTATTAGCTTTTGATAATTTGGCTTTTGATCTACTCTCACCCATGCTTACACGAACTCTCCCACTGCTACTTCCAATCATACCTAAACCTTTTGATTCATCATAAGCACCGATTTCTTCTTCTACTTCACCAAACCTGACTCTATTCTGTAACTTTCTAAGTTCAGTTTGAGCATGAGCTTCCTTAGCTTTACGAGCTCTTTTACCACCTCTACGTTTCTTAAGCCCTTCACTTGGGACAGGCAGAGCTTTGGTAAGTTTCTGTGGAGGTGGTTCAGCCAGTTTATCCAAATGACGTTGAATTTCTTCGCGGAGTTTATATCCATATGATCCATCAGGAAGTTGACGAGCATGATCCATTCGAGCGGCAAGGACACATTTTGCACCAATGCTACGTTGGGCTTTCATTTTGAATTGTTCTTCTGTGTGTCGAACAAGATCTGATTGATAAAGGAAACCAGTGTGGAGGCGTTGGGTGGAGTGGGAAGAGTGAGCAGTAGAGAAACCGGTGGCAAGATTTTTCTTCTGGGCACCTAAGAGCTATGATGAAAGGGAACATGATTCAAAATAAGATGAGGCATTGATAAAAAATAAAAGAGAGAGAGAGAGATACATAGACATTGCAAGCAGGCATTCTACTCAAGCTAGCTAATCCACCAGCAACACCCAAAAGTTTAGCAGCAATTCGAGTTCCGATAATAGCGCTAAGATTAGGAGCCATAAGAGACATGCGGGATTCTACAAATTCCAAGATTTGTTTACGTGCATCTTCAAGTTCTTCAGCCACGTTGACCGCTTTACGGACTCGATCCCATTCAAGGGGAGTGAGCACTCTATCGTCTGTCACGGTGGCAGCCTCGACAGTGACGATCATAGCAGTTGCGGACGAGAGGACATCTGAGAGAGATGAGAAAAAAGAAGTGAGTGAGTTGAGAGGGGATAAGACACGAGGCAAGAGAACACGGAAGCCTACTTTCAAAGCCCCTTACGGAGCTGAGATCGGGAGTGTTGCCAAAGAGCGATACAGCACGGAGATAGTCGAATGGATTGGGAAGCAACTTGTCGAGGTTTGGGAATCGGGGCGCATAGTGATCACGTATATACTGTGGATGAAGTGGCTGATGATTAGCAGAGAAAACGATGGAGTGGAATATGGCCAACAGACCTTGTGGACAATCATCACCTCATCGTCGATTTCCACAGCCACATTGTTGGCCTCAACCACCAGGCCATACTCCCGCTCTTTTCCTTTCTCCGTCTCTTCATCCAGTTCTCCACCTCCACCTATCCGTCGCAGCACACTCGCCACCTTCCCACTCCCCCACAGCTTGGCCACCGCACTCACATCTTCATCTCCTGCTCGCCCTCGTAATCCATCTTGGGCTCCTTCTTCATCTTCTTCACCATCACACTCCATTCCATTGTCTCCCACCCTCGTCTTTGTCGCTGCAGGTTCATCAGCCATGTTATTGGCATCTTCTTCCTCTCCTGATAACCCCTCCAAATCTAGCAGTAGCTCGTCGGCTAAATCCATCCTGTAATATATCTTATGTGTCACACACTTAGCGACCAACGATTTGTGAATGTTGCAGCGTGTTCTTGTTGGGAATGAAATTTGGTTGCTGCAGACAGATAAGGACATATGGTTTATATTTGCTCATGTAATCCATGCAAAATGAAACCTAATTTTGAATACTTGCCACCAGCTGATGAGCTTTCACTTAAAAACACAAATGTTGCATTCATCAATTGGCATTTGAGAAGATGCTGGACATACATGGAAGCAAATCAGCAAGAGTGAATCCATTGCTGCTTCTTATCCACCTCAAGGGATGAATGTTGCTTAAGTTCAAGTTGTGGGGAGTATATGCAATACTGCTTTTCATTTTGCATGGATTGCATAAGCAAACATACTCTTCACTTCTTCTTAAATTTCCATCCCCGCCAAAATCCAATAAACCGCTACAAGTCATCAACTTCTCTCAACCAATAAAATCCCGGTTGGTGTGCTGTCTATTTCTCTAATTCTGCCTTTTTGTGTTCATGGCAAGTGATCTCAACTCAGCACAGCAACATTCACTCTCATCTGACTCTACGCCAAAGGAAGAGAAGAATTGTAAAGCATGTCGCAGCACCCAGCCCAATCTTAGCAAATTCTTTTCCACGATGAACTCGAGCAAAGAAAAAAGTCATTCTTTCTCCAATAAAAATGAGGGCGTTCAAAATTTTGCTAGATATGAGCTTGATCCCGAGGCTGATTGCCCAGCATCTCGTGAACGATTGGGCAACCATACTTGGACATTCCTTCATACAACAGCTGCTTATTATCCGTCCTCCCCTACTCCTTCCGAAAAATCCCGTATGACTAGCTTTTTCCAGTACCTCCCATTTTTATATCCTTGCTCTGAGTGTGCAAGAGAGTTAGACAAAGATCTTTCTTCAAGTCCTCCAGATGTTTCTAGTAGAACTGCACTGGAACAATGGTTATGTCAGATTCATAATCGTGTCAACAAACGCTTGGGGAAAGAAGAATTCGATTGTTCTCGTGTTGGTGAACGGTGGAGAGATGGATGGAAAGACGGTCGTTGTGATGATTGACATCCCACACTGATCACTCGTCATTCAACAAAAATGCCCATTTTTCACGATGTAAAGGCTAGGCTAACAACTTATCTTTCCAAGCATTGTTTACCGCGCTACATCATTCCATTGCAATGACTTTTGATAACGTTTTTTCAACCCATTTAGAGATCACCCTTTCATGTAAAATCTTCTCCACCCTGTTATTCATATAATCATCATCCCCACTCTTCATGTCATCATGTGAAATTCTAGATCTGATCAATCAGTCTTAGCTATTAGTTCTGTCAGATTCAACATGTGATGTCTCTTAATTTCTACATGCCCCTCTTTATAAACTTGCAAAGAATGAAAAAAAGAAAAATGTGGGTGTGTTAATGCACTCACATAATTTTTTTTTTATTTTTTTTATTTTCATACAATCTCACTCAGCTAGGAGCATGAAGGTAGGGGCAAATAGATCAAAGTACAGGAATGGAGACACAGTTGGGAGGGGGGGAGCTGCAATGTAATGGGGTATTATAGTTTAAGTAGGTAAGGGTAAGGGAAGGTTATTAGGAAATCTATGGGTAGCTATAAGGGCATCTACCACCGTGTTGGTAACACCCCACTCCATGCATACATAACTATTACTTTGATACATATTCCGGCACCATGTCATTTACAACTCACATTAGCTATTCATTTTGGTAAATGTTGGGTACAAGTAAGTATATATACTTACAGATACTTACTTTGCGTCATCAACTTGCAGCTCTCCCTGCCAATTTTTTTCATTTTGCATTGCTCATCAAGATACTTAATTTTGCCCTTGATTCCACCACCGTTTCACAAATTATCTTTTCAAGTCACTTTACTCACTAATCGTCACAAAATTTCCTCTGCTTTGACTACTATAAGCTACTTGCAACAAATTCTAAACCAAAAATAACCAAACATGTCAAGCAATCCTAGGAAAAAGTGTTCTTCAAACTGGAACCCCCAGGAAGAAGAACAACTAGCAATATCTTGGATATCAGTTAGCAAGCAACCTGAGTTCTCTACTTTGCAGTCAGGCAAAACATTTTACAAGAAAATAGAAGCACACTTTAATGCTCATAGTAAACTGCACTACAGAGATTTTGAACAGATTAGAATCAGGTCAGTAAAGTTTTGATTATTACTACCACAATATCTAACAACTGAATAATGGTTAATAGCACCTCTATCTAACACTAGATGGCAAGCCTTGAACACATCAACTCTTAAATTTAGTGCTATATATTATGGTATTGAGAGAAATCCACTTAGTGGAACAAGCCCAAGTGATTGGATCTGAAGTGCACTTTCAATCTATCAAGATCATTGTAAAACTACATTCAAGAGTTTATTAGCTTGGGAGAAACTCAAATTTGCTCCTAAATGGCAGTTAGAACCTAACAGAAACTGACCTTTACACAGTTATTTGAGTGCACAAAGAATGGCCTCATTAGAAACCAGTTCAAGTACCAAAAGATTGCGTGTACATAGTTTTTCTAGTCAAACAAGCACCTGTCCAGCCTCTCCTTCCCCATCGTATAATGAGCTTCCTCTTGGTCAGAAAGCAGAAACAAAACACCGACATGCAGAATCTTCCAAAGCAGAAAAGTAAGAAGGCTTTTCATGTTACAATGACACAGCTGAAAAAAGAATTGAAGCTATGTTTGACATTAATGATTTGGCTGAAAAAAATAAGGTATATCAGAAAAAGGACTTCACATAGCTCAAGACCAACTTGAACTAACAAAAGAGCAAATCTTGATTCAAAAGGAACGACTATTGGCTCTACTATTTTTTTCTCTTATTTTTAATTTAATTTTATTTTTATATTTTGGTTTCCATTGGCTCTCCCTTCTTTTGTATTGGGAAAATCTATTGTTTCTCTTCTTTATAATTTGTTTTTTTTTTTTTTTTTTTTTTTTTTTTTTTTTTTGGTTTCCATCATCTCTCCTTTTTTTTGGTAGGTAAATCTTTTTTTTCTCTTCTCTGTAACTTGTTTTTCTTTTTTTTTTTTTGGTTTCAATTGGCTCTCCTTTTTTTAAGTAGGTAATTTTTTTTTATCTTCTCTGTAACTTGTTTTTCTTTTTTTTTGGTTTCAATTGGCTCTCCTTTTTTTAAGTAGGTAATTTTTTTTTATCTTCTCTGTAACATGTTTTTCTTTTTTTTTTTGGTTTCAATTGGCTCTCCTTTTTTAAGTAGGTAAGTTTTTTTTATCTTCTCTGTAATTTGTTTTTCTTAATTTTTTTGTCCTTTGGCTCTCCTTTTTTTTTTTTTTAGTAGATTTAATTTTTTTTCTTTCTTTTTCCATTTCCATTGGTTCTCCCTTCTTTTTTAGTAGGTAATTTTTTTCTCTTATTTTTAATTTTTTTTATTCCTTTGGCTCTCCCATCTTATTCATTCTGTAAAAAGTTAATTTCTTCATTTTCCAGGAGTAACCTATGGAGTTTTTGGTAAAAGTAAGTAGTTTTTTCTTGTAAAAGACAATATTTGCATCTGATGGCCCCTCCAAACACAACTGGACAGTGGAAAATCCACTGGCCATAGAGGGTAACCTTGCAATACACAAGGGGGGTTGTTATGAGGAACATTCCCTCCTCAAAAAATTTAATTAAAACATTATCTTATATTATAACAACAACCTGATTGCAAAATCCTTAAATTACTATCAATTCCAACGTCCCATTTCTACCTATGAATTATCAAATTATAAATTTCCACATCTCTGTTGCAAATAAATTGCACAATAATGGGCTCTCAACAAAATATTTTAAGGTAAGCATTAATTTTAATCATGTTTGTCAATCGGAAAGCAGTTTTAACTAATTTTTTTTTAAAAATTTATATTTTCCTTATATATATAAAATAATTTTTGGGTTTTATAGATACTCACATTTTTTAAATGGAAGAAAACATATGACTTAATAAAAATAAAGGTACAATTTTTTTAAACTAGACATATTCTGTGGTTTTTTTATTTAAAGATAATTTTTAATTACTCTTCATTAAAAGTACCCCTACTTGCCCAACTATGAATTTTTAAATCTTCTCATAGTTGGAAGTGGATAGTTGAGTTGTGTAGATTTTGGCACCTCTGCATATAATGAGATATACTGTTGAAAAAGGCAGGATCATGATGACTTTCAACTACTTGACTTGATATATTGTGTTTTTTAGATAGACATTGATCTGTTGTAGATTTTGACTAAAAGATAATGTTGTGTAATATTATACAACATTTCATTATTTGATTGACTGTTTCTCTCCTCCATAGAAGGAATGGCTGTTTAATGATTCCCCATTGTGCACATGACACTCCAAAAGCACACTGAATGTATTTTTGTGAAGCTTCTTGTCTTTTGGGAAAGTATTTACTTGCTTTCCTTTTCTAGCTGCATCATTCTTGTACATAATAACTCTTCAGTAGTCTTGACCATGTCCCAGTCAACTCCAATATATGATTCAGCTTCCAAATCAACCATTAAAACTGCTTTCTGTCCAAAAACAAGTTCATAGGGTGAAAATCCAGTTGTCCTGTTGGCAGTAATTCAATCAGCAAATAAAACTAAAGGTAAATAATGCCTCCCTTTTTCAGCACTTGACCCACACATTTTGACTAAAGCATCCTTAATAACTTGATGCCCTCTTTTAACCATACCTTCAGCTTCAGGATAATAAGGGGTTGCTACCCTAACCTTTGACCCAACTTTTGATATAGCTTCTCTAAACTCTGTTCCAAACTCAGGACCTCCATCTACCATTACCAATTTCATAACTCCATATTGTTACACCCAATTTTTCAAAATAAATTCTGCCACATTTTTGGCAGTCAAATTAATAAGAGGCACTGCCTCTACCCAACCAGATAAATCATCTCTTGCTACAATTAAATAATTATACTGTCCCTCCTTAATATAAACGGCATCCAAGCTAGCCCTTCCAAAGAGAGTATTTTCACCGGTAGCATGTCCAGCTTCTTTTGGCCTTAAATAACTTCTTCTTTGACATTCTTTGCATGACTGAACCCACTGTTTAACAGCCATCTTCATGCCTGGCCACAAAAATCAATCAGCAATTCTTCTGAATGTTTCTCCAACGCCTCTATGCCCAAGATCTTCATAAAGTGACTTTAAAACTAATTCTTTCCCTTTCTTTTGAGTTAAAAATACTTTAGGATTTGGATACCTCCTTTTCATTAATTGTCAACCAGATAAGTAAAACATAGATGACTTCCTTTTTATAGCCACCCACTCATTGTCTTCACGATCTTCTGGCCTTCCTAAAGTCAATAAATATTTAACCAACAACAAATAAAAACCAGTCTGACCCCAGATTTAATCTTGAGAATCAATTAATATAATATCAATGGGAACTTCTCTATCACCAATATCACCTGCAAATGAATGAGCCAATAAATGTTTGCCACAAATTTGTTTCTTTATTGAGCTATGTCAATTTTCTTCATCTGAACCTTTTAACATCTTAGAAACCAAGTTTGAAAATACCTCTTTCTCTTCCTCACCCTTTTTAAACAAATTTTCTAATTCTCCAACATATACACTCTTTCTTAACCTACTACTATCCCAAACTACTAATCCATCTTTGTCTATATACACAACATCTTCTTCTACCTCTTTTTTACCAAATTTATTCACACCAATTTCATTAATTTTGTCAACATAAAAATAATTTTCAAGTTTATCCTCTTGGTGGAGGTCATCATCACAATCATCTAAACACAATAGTCCTTCCAGTTTAACCTCATGGGGGAGGTATGGAAAGTCTTCAGCTCCTTTAGTGCTGGCCTTAATCATAGGTATATCTTCATCAAACTCTTCTGAGTCTGAATCATCTTCAGTGGGTGGTCTTCTTGAAAAACCATCTGGCATAGTAAAATTTTTGCTGGGCTAATGAGCTAAGTCAAAAAAAAATGTTGAATAAATGCTACCCATCTAGTCATAGGTGAATTTGGTAAACTTGGGGAATTAATCACTTGAATTAAAGATTTCACATCCACTTGCAATTAAAAGTGTTGTCCCCACAAAACATTTTGAAGTTTCTTTAAAATTTTTGCCACTACACACAGTTCTTATTCGGGCTGAGAATATCTTGATTTGACTTTGGTGAATACCACAGATTCATACATAACTGGCCTAATGTAACCAGCTTTATCCATCTGAGACAAAATTTCCCAAGAAGCAACCTGACTTGAGTCAACTTCTAAATAAATCCTACCAGCATCTTTTCAATAATCTAACTTGTGCAGGACTAAATCCTTCCCCACAACCTTCTTCAATCTCTCAAACGTCCTTTCACACTCTTCATCTCACTCCCAGTCTGCATCATTTCTTGTAAACCTTCTCAACGGAGCTGCCAATGAAGAAAAATCCTTGATAAATATTTGAACATAAACACATATGCCTAAAAACCCCCTAACTTTGGTTGTATTCTTGGGTCTTGGCCAGGACTGAATTTTATTTACTTTTTTCTTGGACATAATCCTACCCTCTCTACATACCACATGACCTAAAATCTCTAAAGCTGGCACACAACAGGAAAATTTTGAACCCAAAATAGTTAAAGCAGCTTCTTCAATTCTAAACAAGATCCTCTCTAAAGTGATTGCATAAAATCCCAGATGAATTTTTGTATTCCTGGGTTCTCCTCCAACACTTCATTATCATAATCTGTTGAAGGTCCTTTAATTCCTCCATTGTCAATAAAGATTCCAGCATATTGAGGAATTACATCTTGAATAATCCAAGCCATCTGAGTTTGATAAACGGCAACTGAATTTGTTGCTCCTTGAGGTAACATTGTCAATTGTAATCGTCCTAGTGGTGTATCAAAAGTAGTAAGAAGCCTAAAATCTGGATGCAACTCTCTCTCATCATATCCCCCCGTAATATCTCCTAAACCATAACACACTCTCCCAGAAAACACTTCCACAAACTCCTCAGCACTAGGTGGTATACCAGCATCATTTATTCTAACCCTATTTAATTCCCTGAGATCATGAACTACTCTAAGTTTGCCATTTGGTTTCTTGATACAAAATACCAGACTAGAATAACTTGATGATGATTTCTCTTACAGTCCAGTGCAAATCCTTTCTCTGACAAATTTGATATAAGCTTCTTTTAATGCAGCCGGAATCAGGATTGGGTTTTTCTGCCATGGTTCATGACATAAAACAGGAATCTTGTAAGGCTCCCCATAGGAATGGTTCAACACACCCCTCTCCTCTTCTACAAAAGCAATGGCCTTCTCTCGCTTGACCATCACATCCAACAACAAATTCTTCTCTTCTCCAGACAACAAACCATCAGGTCCAAAATTAAAAACACCTAATCTATCAAAAGTTATTTTTGACAATTCAGAAAATTCAGGCGGATTCTTCACCAAGGGACATTCATAAGGATCTCATGATAGCCTTGGTCTTCTCAAAGGTGGATTTAACTCAGTGGGTGGTGGTTCATTAATTGGTCATATTTTATTTTCTACCTTCTTATATTTTGTTGCCTCCACATCTACATAAACTTGAGGTAAAATATTTATTTTTGTATTGCCATTGAAAATTTCATCAAAGAAATTCATTTCATCATCAGAATTAGAATCAATATAAGTAGAAAAATGTTTTATTTCATTTTTAAATTTAACCCTTTTCTCTTTTCCCTCCTCTAGTTTATCAAAAATCTTTCCAAAAACTTTAATTCCCTTATCCATCATAAAATCACCAGTAAAAAAAGTTGGCAGTTTATCCTCTTGCTGGAGGACCAGAATCGAATTATCACAAAAATTATTTTTTTGTGTTTTAATTATACTAAGATTTTTTGTAGAATTTTGATGAAATAATTTCAGTTTACCCTCTTGCTGGAGGTCAGAAAATAAGCCATCCCAATTTTTATTCAACATAATATTTCCCATCTTACCTCTTGAACCATTCTTGAACATGATCGAAAAACTTGACAGAGAAGTGAGATAAACCAAAAATTTGAAGACATAATAACAATTTAACATATTATTAACAGAAAATAATTGAGAATCCACTTGAATTATCTCCAAGTGAGCTGACTTATTTCAATCCAGGATCTCATCCTGGGGAGACATTTCAACATTAGAGTGATCAGCCCCTGCTACCCCAAAAAATGAGGGTTTCCAAAATTCCCCTCTAAACATAATTCACCAGAAGCTGTCCGTTTAATACACCGCTTCTTGATGCAAGTAAAACACTGACACAGAGTAGTGATCCCTGGCCATTTCTCCCAACCTTCATCTCCAGGAGGTGCCAACCGCATATTTAACCTCATATCTTCACCAGTAATCTCCAAACTAATACCCATGCCAGACTGATAGCCAATCCGGGCCTCAAAATCCATCAAAAAAGGACCACCAAGAAAATTTTTAACTGCTCCTCTGGCCACATAAAAGTGAAACTTACAATAGATCCACCAATACATAATTTGAAATGCTCAGCCATACCCATCAGCTCTGTTACATGCCCTCAAATACCTCTGAGGTTTCCCCCAGTACCAGTTTTAATTGGAAAGCCTATAATTGTTGCTTTCTCTAAAGAAATCAAATTAATTTGAGACACTGAATCAACCAATGCCTTTACCTCTTTACCATTAAGAGTTACCACCAGGTAGCCCAGGGGAGCAGAAAAATGTGTTTTGAAATCCTCCCCAAACTTCTCAGCATTTTCACAAATATATTCCACCTCTCCAGCAGAAAACTGTTGCCTTGTCAGATGCTCCTTCTTCTTCTCTGAAAGTGCCGGACTAATAGTGAAAAGCTCCCCCAAAGATATGGAAATCTGAAGTTGATTCACCATATTTATAACATTGTCCATTGCATTCTCTTGACCGGATACTACTGCCCGCTCATACTGGACTTTTGATTTAACAACCTTGGCCCTGGGAACCTCTTGAGGACCCACATTGCCATCTTCACTACTGATAGCCCTAGCTCCATCAACAGCTTCTTTCTCTAATCCTGATCCATCACTAGTCCTTCTTACTCCCTCCATTGGAAGGGGACCGCTAAAACTTGGACTGGGTAGTGACGCCAAAGGTACGTCCTCCTCAGAATCCAAATCATCTTCTGGCATAGGCTCACCATTTAAATCAAACTTGCCATAACTAGGAGGCCCCATATCAGCCATCCACTTCTGCATTCTATAAATTTTGTCCTTAGAGTGAGGTCTTGACTTGTTGATTGCCTTTCCAGGTTTAGCCTTTAGTTGGCTCTGAATGCTACTTTTAGCTTTAGTAGCAGCTGCTTTTCTAGCAGCATCGACATCATATTTGCCAGCCATACAGTTACCCTCCACTCTAGCAATCGTTGCCAGCTCCAAAACACCAAAATAAGTTGAAAATGTGGCCTTACTGACCTCTTTCTCTTCACCTTTATCAGCTTTACCACTGCTTTTACCATCACAATTTTTGCCGCCCTTGGCATTATCATCATCATCCTTCAATTCTTCAAACTGGGCTCTTCCTTCAGCCGCCATATTCCTTCTAACAAAATCAGAAGGTGCTTGTCCATCACTGGGCTTGATGAACAATTCATCAGGAAATTTATAAACTTTACCATCAAATAACACTCTCCCATCATCCAAGTCTTTATCAAGAGTAAACCATACTGCAGCTCTGTGCCCCCTCCTATTACAATAGGAGCACACCTTTGGCTCATCATAGCCACCTCTATAACCACTACCACCATTACCATTCCCATTGTAAAGAATGACTTTTATGTTTTTATAAGATTTTTATTTTTAATTAGATGACATTAAAAACAAGTCCCTGAGGTTAAGAAATTTCCAAAGATACCCTATATGTGATGAAAATAATATTGTTGTGTTGTATTTTAAAAGTGGTATGAAAAATATAAATGTTATAAGGGTATTACAATTTTATTTAAATAATGTTTAGAAATGAAAAATATGAATGTGGTTTTTAATTATTCAAAAGAGCCTTCTAATCAAAACTAAAGAGAAAAAAAACCTGTATAAGACTAAGATTCCCCCCTTTCTATCTGATTCTTCTACTCCAGACCTTTCCAACAATATCCTACATGCATAAGATCTACAATAAAATATTGATCTAATAAGCATAATAAATTCTAACCAAATTTTGCCACAATAGCCAAATTTTTCCACCGTCACCAAGCTTTAATACAGTGTCCAAAATTTGTAATAGTGTCCAAACTTTGGTACAGTGACCAAACTTTGGCACAGTGACCAAACTTTGGCACAGTGACCAAACTTTTGGCACAGTGACCAAACTATGGTCCAGTGACTAAACTTTATGTCAGCCTAAATATCCTTAGGACTGAGTATTTCTTATGCTTAAAATAAGATAACCTTAACTAGATTAAGCTTATATCTTAAAAATAAGGTTAAAATAATAATATATATTATTTTATTATATATATATATAATTATTATTCTATTATATAATTTATAATAGTTTAAATAGCTTATCCATGGCCTAATAATACTTATTAAGGTGTAAATGGAGTCATAATATACTTATCTTAAGTGATATGAAGTAATTATTGACATACATAAGCTTATATGTATACATAAATCTCATATTCAGTGAAATATGCAGTATATTATGTATATTTAGGTATATAAGTGGGTTTTAGCCCCTTAATAGCCTATAACCTTTGTTTTTCTGCTTATTTTAGGTCATATGGACGAAATCAGTGGACTCACAACGCCTACAGAAGCATAGACACCTATATCAGGCGCATACACCCAGTTTGGACAACTAAAATTACTTCCTTGGATGGTTATTCACGGATTTATGGGTTGGAAGGATGTTTCTGGGTTAATGTGGATGATTGGGGATGTTATTGGGGGCTTGGACATTTTATTTGTTTCCTTTATATGCTTTTAGTTTCATTAAATCTCTTTTTGATTATTTATTTTACCTGTTTCTTTATGGTATCCGCTTTTATCTGGGTTTTCTATTTATGGTATGCTCTGTGTTATTATTAATAGTGATGTAGGGTCCTTACTGGAGGTCTGGGTGTTGAAACTGCTTGAAGTGGACGCCATGGGGAGGTGATGAGCCCTCACAGTGCTGTAATGGCCGGGGATAGCAGTGACATCATCTGGATTGAAGGTCTGTGCACTCCAGTGGATTTGGGTATAAGTAAGGAGGGATTTTGACGGTTTATTATCATCATTCAATTACTAAACTTCAAACAAACACTACAATACAATTATTAGTATTCAGAAATATATTATAAAGCCCTTATAAATTGATATTATCTTTATAAAAGCTATAACTATATTTTATTCTTCTATTTTCCACCACTAGCACGCATTTAAATCCAAGTATTGTGAGTTTTATTTGAGTATAACTATTCTATTAGTCTTCCCCTGAGGTTTAATCACTAAATCATTTATCAATAAGTAGTAGGACCATAAAATAACACTATTATATCATACTTATATACTAGACTATACTGACAATTGGGGGTCTTTCCTTATATTTTACTTATTATTTAGTATAAGCCTTGGGACGTGATTTTTACCTTAGTACAGCTCAAAATTAACCAAATATTTGGGTCTGCTGCATATTAGTGGGTCATCATAACTCATTGATTGCGGAAAAGAACCCTTATAATAATTTTACTAATTTTTTATCATAAAAATTAGATATTTACAGTAGTAACTGTACCCAATATAAACCCAATTTCACTTGGTATTTAGACACCAATATAACACCCAATTAAATTGGTATTTGGCTAAAGCTTGGTAAGCTAATTATTCACCCTTATAGAGGTCTAGTTAAACTTATTATTATATTTTTAACAGATTTTTTTGAATTTTTCTTATATTTTATTTAAATAAATAAAGATATAAATTCAGGGTAAGCTCCATTGCTTTTTTATTAGTAATATAATTGCTAATATCTTTTGTCTACTAATTCCATAGAGTTTTTTCCTTTTGTAGAAGTAAAATATTTTTATTCTGAACAATATGAGTGCTCCCCAGGATAGTGTAAGTGAACAGCCTGCTTATAATACCAGTTCTAAAGCTAACAAAAACTTTCCAGGACATCACCATGGAGGGACAACAGTACCCCCAGCCAGAAAGCATGAGTATAGAGGAAAAGGACGCCCTCTTAAAAAAGATAACTATCAAAAAGATGTCTCCTCCTCTTCAGGATCAACTGTCCCACCTGGCCAAACAGGTTCTGAAGTTAGAGGAATCAAAATCTCTCATGTTCAAAGAAGTAGAGCAGTTGCAAAACAATTGCAAGGTAGGATTTCAGCAGATGAATCAGGCAATGGCAGAATTAAAGGGAGGCCAGCCCAGTCAATCAAATCAGCAACCCCCTACCCAAGGAGGGACCACTCACTCCCAGGAGAAAATCCTGGTAGACAACTGAAAATGGGACTGGTTTCACCAACAGTGGACAAGCCACAGTTGCAACAGGGATCCACCCCCTCATCTGACTTCCTCAGCTCACCCTTACAAGGGAAAAAAGCGCCAAAAATCAGGACTGGCAACCATCCCTTGGTAAGTAACTTACCCTCTCAGATTAGACATAATACTGATAATTACAATATAGGTAATTCTATTGATGTTAAATCTGTACAAAAAATAGAGGAGGATTTAAGAAATTTAGGTTTTAGAGTAGATACACCTGACTTGTCTTTTGTCCATAATAACAGTACTATATACAATGATAATACAGTTAATCCTCAGTTGCAACCACCTACTAGTGAGATGAGAAGTTCACAGGAGAGTGAGAGAATTGAAAAGGAGGACATGGAATATTTTAACAATAATCCAACTGTCCATAGAATTGTTTCAGCATTGTGGAATAGAATGACTGATTGTGAGGAACAGACAGTTAAGCTCACTAGTGATACAATTTCAACCTTGACATTAAACATTTCTCAATTAGCAACACGCAACAAAGAATTAGAGAAAGAACATTTGTCTCTAACTCTTAAATATGATTCATTGAGTAATAAATATAATGACCTTTCAAACAAATTTTTTGAGTTAGAAAAATTATATGAAACACACTTATTAAAGACTGAATCAAGAACAAAGCTATCTTTTGCCCAGACAAATCAAAGTGTCTCTGAAATTCTACAAAGATTAACTAATGTTGAGATTGAAACTGCCAATCTACTAATGAACCAGGATAATCATAAGTATAATCAATATAATAATAATCCTTTCATTGGCAAAAGTGAATCTCATTCCTTCCCTGTACCACCACAATTAAAACCATCTGGTGGTAGTGTCAAATCTGAAAATGTAAGTCACAAATCCGTGCAGGAAGAAATACAAGACCATTTATCAAAAGTGAATGAGTTGTTGAATTTACCTAAGATTAGTGAGATAAAATCCAATCAGAAGAACTGGCCTAAGATAGATCAGTACCCAACTTATGATGGGGAAGCCAGCTCTGATTGGCAACATTTTATTCAAAGAATTGACAACTTGAAATTCTCATATAAGTTACCAGATGAAGAGATAACATCAAAATTAATTTCTTTATTTAAGGATGTTGCTTTATTATGGTTTGAAGCTGTCTTAAGTGAGGGTAGAGACTACTCTTGGGCTGAATGGAAACAACTTATTGAAAAACAATTTGGAGGTTCTAAAGTCAGGCTTACTCAGCAAAGACTGTATGAGAAAACTAGGTATAATCCGTTGAATGGTGACAAACCTATGGTATTTTTAATGAATTTAAACAAAATATTAAAAGCCATTGAGCCTCATATGGATTTTAACTTATGGAAAGATAAGATAATATACAAATTACCTATATCTGTCAGAGACATTTTTGTAGCTAGAACATTAAATGTTACTGAATATTCTGACTTTATTAATATTTGCAATGAAATATTATTAAACCATAAGTATGAATCAAGGTATTCCACTTATAAGCAAAATGTTGAACCTGTAAAAAATCAGAATTCAAAAACACTTCAGGAGAAGCAGAAAAAACCTACTGCACCTGTAGTACCTAAAAAGTATGAAACAAATACTTTTTATAAGTGTAACAAACCTTGGGTCAAAGGTCACAAATGTGAGAAAAACATAAATATTGTTGAAAATCAACGTGAATCTAAAACTGAAACTGAAAAAGTAAAGAATCAAGTGATTATGACAGCAATATCTCATATAGTGATGAAAATGAAGTCTGTATGTTGGAAGATGATTTGTCCATCTTTGAAAATCCAATATTAAATATGGACTCAAATGAATCTCTAATGAATTTTGAGGATGCTGAAATAATTAAGGATATACAAGCTGATAACTTTAGAATGACACCTATCACGGTTCCAGCTATCATTTCTGGTGAAAATGTTAATATAGTATTGGACACAGGAGCTGCTGGTTCAGTTGTTTCCACTAATACATTACAGAAAATTGATAGTGAATATAAGTTTAAGCTTGAACCACTTCAGAATAATAATTGGAGAGGTTTTGGATCAGTACTACACCCCATTGGTAAATACAAAGCTGCTGTTTTCTTTAAACACCAACATGGTTATGTAAGGGTAACCTGTGACTTTGTAGTAATGGATAATACAAATTGTAGTAACTGTTTTATCATTGGAAATGATATTCTGACTAAATTTGGTGTAAAATTAGACCCTGCTAATAACAATTTTACAATTGGCATGAATGGTAAAAGGAAATTTAAAATAAATTCTTTTAACACAGTCTTACACATTGAGTCAGTAACAAATTCCCCGTCTAAAGGAAGAGAATCCAATGAGATGAAACTTCTGGAAACAGAAATTTCAAAAGCATCATTTGGCACTCAGATAAGTGAAACTGAGAAAGATAATATTTTGGAATTAATTAAAGCTTTTCCAATGGCTTTTGCACATGGTACAAATGAACTTGGCCTGGTAAAAGATCATGAAATGAAAATTAGTTTAACCTGTGATATGGATAATATTCCTGCTAGTCTTAAAAAGAAACCATACCCTGCTTCACCAATGAAGAGGAAAGACATAGAGGATAATATTAAGATGTTATTAAAAATGAACATTCTTGAGGTGGTTGAAACTACACCAAAATATTGTGTAATATCACCAGTGCTGATTTCTTATGAACAAGATAAAGCAAGACTGTGCGGTGATTATAGAGCATTAAATACATTTACAGTATATGATATTTATCCCTTGCCAAGGATTGCCTCTATACATGCTACCCTTAAAGGTGCTAAATATATAAGTTGCCTAGATGGAAATAAAGGGTACCATCAAATTCCTGTTGAAAAGAATTCACCGAACTTTTTGTTGATAACAACACACATGGGAATTTATAAGTATGTCAGAATGCCATTTGGACCAAAAAATGCTCCATCAGTATTTCAAAAGTTAATGGATATAACATTCCATAATGAAATGATTGAGGGATGGTTAATGGTATACATTGATGACATCATAGTGTTCTCTAAAACTTTTGATGAACACTTAATCCATTTAAGGAAAGTATTTCAGAAAATGGATGAAATAAAAATGACCCTTGCATTGAAAAAATGTAAATTTGGGTTTGAATCTTTAAAAGTGCTTGGTCATATTGTATCTGGCTTACAAATATGTGTAGACCAAAATAAAGTGGCTGCAATAAAGAATATTGGCATTCCTCAAAATGTGAAGGATGTACAATCTTTTCTTGGAATGTGTGGTTATTATAGACAATATATAAAAAACTACCAATCAATTGCTGCACCACTGACCACACTGATAAAGAAATCAGAAGCTTTCATTTGGAATAATGAAAGACAACAAGCTTTTGATAAGTTGAAAGAATGTTTAATGACAGCTCCTATCTTAGGATTACCAGATTTCCAATTACCTTTTGTATTATATACAGATGCAAGTTTTATTGGACTGGGTGCTGCTTTACATCAAAAACAACTTATTGAAGGTAAAATGTCAGAAGTGGTAATCTGCTATATTTCACGTACTCTGAGAAGTGGTGAATTGAAATATGGTGCTACTCAACTTGAATGTTTGGCAGTAGTATGGGCTCTTGAAAAGCTACATTATTACCTTGAAGACCAAAAATTTGAGTTAATAACTGACTGTAGTGCAGTTAAGTCACTCTTAAACATGAAAACTCCTAATAGACACATGTTTAGATGGCAATTAGCTGTACAAGAATACAGAGGACGGATGACTATTACACATAGAGCAGGAACCTTGCACTCTAATGTAGATTTGTTATCTAGAGTACCTCTGCCTAATAATGATGATAATCCCGCTTATGTTCCTGAGTCAGAGATTATTAACATTTATGGCATTTATATTGTAGATCTTGAGGATGAATTTATGCAATCAATTCTTGATAATTATAATTCAGATCCTGACTTAAGTAAATTAACTACAATATTAAATGATCCATCTAATGCTTCAATGAATGTTTTAATAAAAACATTACCAATTAAGTATAAAGAGGCATTAGAAAAAAGAAAATTTTCCATTGAGGATGGTTTTATATATTACAGGAAAAAATTAAGTAATGTAATTGTAATTCCCCCTTCAATGAAGGAGTTAATGTTAAGTATATGTCATGATGATATATAAGCAGGTCATTTTGACTACCATAAAACATTAACCAGAGTAAAAAACACAGCTTGGTGGATTAACATGTCTGAGGATGTTCAGAAATATGTTGAAACATGTGATTCTTGTCAAAAATCTAAAAGATTAACAGGAAAAAGAGCTGGTTTATTACAACAAATTGAGCAACCAAAAGCTCCATGGGAAATCATTAACATGGACTTTGTAAAAGGTTTGCCAATAGCAGGGCATAAGAGTTATAACTCCTGCTGGGTAATTGTAGATAGATTTACAAAGATGTGTAAATTTATTCCTACCCACAAAGAGGTTTCTGCAAAGGACTTAGCTTTTTTATGGTGGACACAAATGTTAAATACAGCAGGTTTCCCCAAAGCAATAGTTTCAGACAGAGATCCTAAATTTACTTCTGAGTTCTGGACGTCACTTATGGATGTTTCAGGGTGTCAATTAAAACTTTCTACAGCACACCATCCACAAACTGATGGGCTAGCAGAAAGAATGATACAAACCTTAGAAGATATGATAAGAAGATACTGTGCTTTTGGTCTTAATTTTAAAGACAATGACAAATTCACGCATGATTGGGTAACCCTTATCCCAGGTTTAGAATTTGCATATAATAGTACAGTACATTCTGTCACTGGCAAAAAGCCATTTGAGTTATGGTTGGGTTATGTACCTAATACCCCTGCTAAAACTCTTAATAAGTTACCTAGATTGGATATTCATCCAGGTACTAAATCTTTTCTTCAGATGCAGGAACTATGCAGAAAACATGCTCAAGAATGTATAAATAAGGTATTTGAGTATGAAAAGAAAAGATGGGATAAAGCCCATAAAGAACAAATGTTCAACGAGGGTGATGAAGTCCTTATTTCAACGCTACATTTCAATTTAAATGGTAATGTTAAATTGAAGGATCCATTCATTGGACCATTTGTAGTTAAAAAGATGGTTGGTAATAATGCTGTTGAGGTTATTCTATATGCACCTTATGATAGAAAACATCCAGTATTTCCTATTTCTCTTATAAAACCATACCATTCTAATGATACTGCTCTATTTCCAAGAAGATCAGGAAGGCATAAACAGCAACCTGAAGAAATAGTGGAAAAAGCAGAAATTGAAAAGATACTTAAAAAGAGACACCTTACTAAAGAAAAGGGAGTTGAGTATCTATTAAGATTTAAAAATAAATCAAGTGAATATGACCAGTGGATTCCAGAAAATGAAATCTCTGATCTTAAAAATCTCTTGAAAAAATTTAAATCTAAATAATACTGTTCATTCAGTATATGTATTATAGAAATTAATTTTTTTATTTTATTATTTCATTCCTTAAGATTAATTAAAATGTCTTAACATTTTTTTATTGTTTTTTTGGGGTGAGGGAGTGTCAGCCTAAATATCCTTAGGACTGAGTATTTCTTATGCTTAAAATAAGATAACCTTAACTAGATTAAGCTTATATCTTAAAAATAAGGTTAAAATAATAATATATATTATTTTATTATATATATATATAATTATTATTCTATTATATAATTTATAATAGTTTAAATATCTTATCCATGGCCTAATAATACTTATTAAGGTGTAAATGGAGTCATAATATACTTATCTTAAGTGATATGAAGTAATTATTGACATACATAAGCTTATATGTATACATAAATCTCATATTCAGTGAAATATGCGGTATATTATGTATATTTAGGTATATAAGTGGGTTTTAGCCCCTTAATAGCCTATAACCTTTGTTTTTCTGCTTATTTTAGGTCATATGGACGAAATCAGTGGACTCACAACGCCTACAGAAGCATAGACACCTATATCAGGCGCATACACCCAGTTTGGACAACTAAAATTACTTCCTTGGATGGTTATTCACGGATTTATGGGTTGGAAGGATGTTTCTGGGTTAATGTGGATGCTTGGGGATGTTATTGGGGGCTTGGACATTTTATTTGTTTCCTTTATATGCTTTTAGTTTCATTAAATCTCTTTTTGATTATTTATTTTACCTGTTTCTTTATGGTATCCGCTTTTATCTGGGTTTTCTATTTATGGTATGACTCTGTGTTATTATTAATAGTGATGGAGGGTCCTTACTGGAGGTCTGGGTGTTGAAACTTCTTGAAGTGGACGCCATGGGGAGGTGATGAGCCCTCACAGTTCTGTAATTGCCGGGGATAGCAGTGACATCATCTGGATTGAAGGTCTGTGCACTCCAGTGGATTTGGGTATAAGTAAGGAGGGATTTTGACGGTTTATTATCATCATTCAATTACTACACTTCAAACAAACACTACAATACAATTATTAGTATTCAGAAATATATTATAAAGCCCTTATAAATTGATATTATCTTTATAAAAGCTATAACTATATTTTATTCTTCTATTTTCCACCACTAGCACGCATTTAAATCCAAGTATTGTGAGTTTTATTTGAGTATAACTATTCTATTAGTCTTCCCCTGAGGTTTAATCACTAAATCATTTATCAATAAGTAGTAGGACCATAAAATAACACTATTATATCATACTTATATACTAGACTATACTGACACTTTAACCCATTGACCAGACTTTACCATTGTGAGAAAATTTTGCCACAATGAGCTCTTTTTGCCATAATGAGATAATTTGGCCAGAGTGAGCTAATTTTGCCACAGTGAGATAATTTTGCCACCATGACAGAATTTTTCCAGTACACTTCCCTTTTTCACCGGAAAATCACCAGAGCAAACTGGAGTGCAATTGGAGCGCACTGGAGAACTGGAGCTCAGTGGCCATTTCATCAGCACACCATATCCACCAAAAATACTATAAGTCACTAAATCAAGTAAAACACTAAGAAAACAGTAAAATATGATAAAAAATCATCAAGACATATAAGATAGAGAAAAATCTGGGCTATCCAATGATAATAATCCTCTTTCAAAATTACAAATATCTAGCCTTATAATCCAGTATATTTCTACTAATCTTCAAAAATAAACCTAAGTGGCACACCCAGATGTGGAATGCCACAAGGGTGGAAAGGTTGAGAGTTGTTAATTTTGCTCCTTATGGCTGGTTATCTGAAGAGGAAAAGAAGTTGTTGTTGCATAATATTGTGCTGAGAAAGAAGGCTACATAATTTGTAGAGGAGGAAAGAGGGGTGTTGAAAAACTTGAATGGGGAACCTTAGTTGATTCCTGTAGTTTTTCATGAACCTTGAAAAAAAAACCTATTCCAATTCTGGTTGCTATCAGAGATAATTTTGTAGAGATTTTCAGGGAAAGCGTCAGGACTGTGTTATATGAACAGTCAACATCCAGTTATTCCAATCCTGTTTTCTGTGTGAAAAAGCAGAATGGGAAGTTAAGAGTGGTGCATGATCTCAGAGCTTTGAATAGAGTCACTATCAAAGATGCTGGTCTGTCACCAAGTGTAGAGGATTTTGTAGAAGCTTTTTCTAGAAGATTGTATTATGGTTTGGGTGATATTATGGGTGGTTGTGATGAGAAGGAACTTCATGTTGATTATAGGCCTCTCACAACTTTTGAGACTCCTTTGGGAAGATTTCAGCTCACAAGGTTGCCTCAAGGAGAAAAAAATTCTTTTGCTTTTTATCAAGCACAAATGGCTTAGATTTTTCAGGCTGAGGTTCCTACTTATGCTGGATTTTTTATTGATGATGATAGAATTAAGGGAGCATTCACTGATTATGGTAATGAGCTATTGAAAGAAAATCATGGTATAAGGAGTTTTTTTTGGGAATATGCAATAACTCTAGAGAGAGTGTTGTTTAGGATTGAAGAGGATGGTTTGACCATATCTGGGTCAAAATTTTGTTGTTGTGTTCCTGATTTGGAAATTATGGGTCATTTGGTGTGTAAAGAGGGAAGGATTATGGCAAAAAGAAAAGATTAATAAAATCCAGTCATGGCCAAGACCTAAAAATACTACTGAAGTCAGAGGCTTCTTGGGAGTGTGTGTGTATGTCAGGATTTTTATTAAGGATTTTTCTTTTTTGGCTTCACCCTTAAGGAAGCTGACCAAAAAATATGCAAACTGAGAGTAGACTGATGAGTGTGAAGAGGCTTTTCACAAGTTGAAAAGGGTGGTAGGTGAAGATATTAATCTTCACAAGTTGGATTATGGTGTTAGTGCTGGAAAAAATTATCTGGCAGTGGACCAAAGATATATTGCTGCTGGCTCTGTTTTGTCACAGGAAGATAAAACTGGGAGGGTAAGGCCAGGAAGGTATGAGTCAGTGGTGTTGAATGAGGTGTGATCTAGGTATTCTCAACCAAATTTGGAATTGTGTGGGGTAGCTAAAATCATGAAGAAGCTACAGGTTGTTTGGTGAGGTCAGCATTTTAAGCTGCAGGTATATGCAAAATCATTGGTTCAGATAATCAACACACCTAGTCTCACAAATGCTCCAATGACTATGTAGGTGGCATTCATTCAACATTTCACTTTTGATTTGGTGCACAAGCCAGGAAAAACTTTTACTATGCCTGATGGGTTGTCAAGGAGGCAACCTACAGATGATTATTCTGATTCTAAAGAGTTTGATGAAGACGTTCCAGTGGTTAGGGTAAGCAAAAAAGCTGCTTAATATTTTTATGACCTCCCCCAAGAGTTTAAACTTGCTGGTGATATTTGTGTTTCTGATGAAGGTTTAGACCTCCCCCAAGAGGTTAAACTGGCTGGATCTGATCTTGATTCTGGTGATCAGGATATTTTTATTGATGAAGAAATGGCTGTTGTTTTGGATGGCTCAAATTTGTAAGATGGGTTTTTTTTGGTGCACTAGATTCTCTAAAAATTCAGTGGAAAGAGAATGATGTGCCAAAATTTAAAGATTGGTGTCATGTATGATCTGGTCAATTGCCCCATATGCATACTGGTTATTAGATGACAGGGTTGTTCCCTTGGATGTAATTTTGTTAGATTTTGAAGTTGAGACCTGGGGTCAGCCTGTGTTTTATTTTTAAATGGTGGAATCTCTGTTGACATTGGAGAGGCCAGATAGTTGTGATGATGATACTTGGTTAGAAATAAAGAATAAGAGTCCTGGATTTTATGTGTCAGGGGAAAGGTTGAGGAGGAGGGGACATCCAAATCCTCAAGTTGTGGTGTCCCAGAAAAAGGATCAAGAGGTGGTGTTGAAGTCTTTGCATGAAGACTTTGGTCATAGAGGCTTTGGGGAGACTTATAGAAGAGTAGCAGACAGATTTTTGTGGACTTGTATGAAGTTGGCTGTGCAGGGTTGGGTCAAATCTTGTTGAGAGTTTCAAAGAAAAAGTCATTTGAAACCAAAAGAAATTGATCATGCTACTGGCGAATAAACTGTGTTTGGAAGAGTTAGTCTGGATGTTGTCCATATTAAAGAGGGCAGGTATAAATATTTTATTGTTTACATGAATAATTTTTGTGGTTGGGTTGAGGCTGTGCCTCTGGTTTGTTTTATTGCTAAAAATGTGGCAGAGGTTTTGAAAAAGGAATGGTTTTATACATATGGGTTAATGAAGTTCGTCACTTTTGATGGTGGGCCAAAGTTTGGAGCTGAATTCAAAGAGGCCGTGGCTAGCATTAGTTTTAATGTTAGAGTGGCCTTGCCTTATTATCCTGATGCTGAAGGCATTGTCAAAAGTGGTCATCAAGTTATCAAGAACAATTTGATGAAAATGTGTGAAGATCACAAGAAAAAAATGTTAGCACCTGATACCAGGTGCCAATACCTATCATAGATTTGATTCAGTCTTAACTCAGCTGTAATTCTTCTGAGAATACTGTGCACTGAACATTGAACATTCCAGATTGCGCTGTTTCAAATTTGAGTTATGCTTGAAACACAACTGGATTGAGGAGTTGGCACCTTCTAGCAGGTGCTGGCTATTTTTTTGTGGTGGATAGTGCTGAAAAGTGGAGGAATTATTTACCTTTGGTGTTTTTAGCTGATAAAGTCACTGTGAAAAGGACAACTGGCTATTCTCCTTCTGAGTTAATGTTTGTACAGAAGGCAGTTTTACCAGTGGACTTGAAAGATGTTTCTTATCTTGGAATTAAATGGGATGAGGTGCACTCAACCAAAGATTTTCTCTGTGCTAGGATGCAACAGTTGGAATGTAAAGAAGAATTTCAAGAGAAGGCATACTGTAGAGTGATAAAAATTAGAAATAAATCAGTCAAATACTGGGACATGAATTTGGCTCATATACTCAGGGATCTCTTAAAGCCTGATTATTTAGTGTTGGTGTATAATAGAAGTTTTTAGGGACAGTGGGTGAATATTTTTGCTGAGAGATGGAATGGACCTTACAGAATAAGATCTCAGGTATCTGGAGGCTCCTATGTTTTGGAAGAGTTGGTTGGTGCAGTCTTAAAGAAAAGAGTGGCTGCAGATCAAGTGAAGAGGTTTTATCTTAGAGGCACAAGATATGAAGAAGAATGAATCCTCAATGAGGATAAACAACAGGCCATTCTTTTAATTTTGTATTTTCGTTGCTGTAGAGCAGCTTTTGTGTTGGAAACTTATTTTTGGAGGTACCAATGGGTGGGGCTCTAGATTTGATCTTGGCAAGTGTAGGGGTAACTGATGGGCTGGCTGATCTATCAAAAGTTACCCCAGATTTTCTGTTTCAAACTCCTTCTCTTAATTTGGTTTAACCATAGTATTAGTTTCTTTTCACAGGTTTTTTAGTCCTCTATGACTTTAAACTCAATTTATCTTGGTCTTCAAGTGCTTAACTCTTCAGTATTAATGTTTTTTGGTTTATTGTGTTGAATGTTTTTTAGAAGGTACCCAGGGGGGTCTTCTAGATTTAATTCTTGAAAGTGTGGGGGTAACTGATGAGCTGGCTACTCTGTAGAGCAATTATCCCTAAATTTCTTTTTCAAGTCTATTGTTTTTCTTATTCAAATTCTAGTTCTGTTTTTGTCATTCAGGTTTTTAGTCCTCTATAACTTTAAACTGGAAGATACTGGTTCCTTATTCTTTGGCTCTTTGGGATGGTGGTAAATCACTGGTTATCTTCCATCATTTTTACTTATTTGAGGGAGCCCACCCAGTGATCTTTTCTTTGGACTGGACTTGACCTTGAATTTCTTATATTTTTTTATTTTTTATTTTATTTTGTGTTATGTGTTATGGATGTAGTTTTAGATTATTTTCTTAATTTAATTTAATTTTATTTAATTTTTATATGTGAGTTTATTAGAAAAAAGGTGGAAAATTACAAAAATCAAAATTATAGGGTGTCACCACATCAGGGTCACCTGGACGTGGGCAAGCATTGGTGAAGCATGGCTCATCAATTAGCCAGGAAATTCTATTTATTATTTTTATTATTACTATTATTATTTATCAGTTTCTTTCCTTTATTTTTTATCTTTCATTTTCAGTATTTTTTATATTTTAATTCAGCTCAAAATTATTCAAAAATTATTTTAAGGTGTATCCAAATCAAGGTGCACTGAGATGTGGGTAAGGTATCAGAGGATCAGCTCATCAATTGGCTGTGGGATACCATTTGTATTTATTATTTATTTTATTTTATTATTATTCATTTTATTTTCTCAGCTCTCATTTTTTATGGGCATTATGGTTTTTATTCTTTTCAAGTTATTTTACTATCACCACACAATATTTAGGGGGGACTTGATAGTAAATCCTCAACTTGAACTTAGATGCAACACAGATGGAACTCAGACTGAACTTATAATGAACTGATACTGAAATTTACTTTGAACTCATATTGAGCTCTTAAACAAGGATTAATAATACCGTGCTGAAATAATATTGAGAGTTTAATGAAAAATTAATAGAAATACATAGTTGGGGAGCTTAAGAATCTGATAAATCCACAGTATTTTATAATAAAACACAATTTAATGCTAATTTTGAATCTCACTTTATCAGTAAAAAGACTGAAAATCATAGTACTTATTTCAAAGTTATTACTTCTAAGCATTCTAGTGAGTTAATTAATTTTTTGAGAAAAAATATAAAATTATATATGTGGCTCTTTTTGTTGAAAAATCCTTTTAACACAGAATTTGAAGCTTTGTTTTTTTCATTTTAACCTATATGACTTGATTCTTTATTTCATGTATTTTTATATTTTTTGTTCATTCAATATAATTATTTTCAATTCAGTTGAGTTATTCAAAAAAATATTAAACCATCAAATATCTTATATTTTTACTCATAGAATACAGTTAGACCACATATAACTAAACAAAAAAATTATCAATATGTTTTCTCAATCTCTCACTAAATAAAGTACTCTAATATATTCCTTATACAATACACTAATATTTGAGAAATTATTTAATTATATGTGTTTGAAAAAGTATATCTCTTACAATAGTAGATTTAATCCAGCTTTTGAAACTTTTAAATGCAATTCAATGATTAAAATCAAAAGGAAATTCATTTTTGAACTTTTATATGTTCTGTTTATTCCTCAAATACTAAGTGGTTGTGTAATCAGCATTTAGTTAACATAATAAATATATGAGATTGCAGAACGTTTCATAATTTAGTTCATTAAAATTCTATGAAAATATTTTCAGTTGGTGAGTGTTCTCATAAGTTAAAATAATTTATCACTACTCAATGAATTTTCCATATGAAAAATGAAATTCAAACTAGAAGTAAAATTTTAAAGATAAAACACAACAAAAAAGCATAAATTTTTTTAAATGTAATATTAATGCTTAAGTGTGCTTCCATGCTATATGGTGGGATAATTACTATGTCCACCTGAGATAAGCACCATAGATTTTCAAAAGTTTTCTCATGTCAAAAAATGTGGTTCAGGTCGAATTTCAGAGTAAATTATTGTGCAAGAACTGAACTTAATATGTAGAAGTGGTAGTTTTTCATCATTATATTAGTTGATCATCAAATAACTATTGTATGATAATTATTTTTACAAAAAGAAACAATAGGTATTTTGAGTTATACTCATATATAAGAGCTAGTTTTAAAGGGATTATATTTTGATTAAAATGAATAATGATGCATTTTTTAAATGAATAGACAGAATATTTCAATTCTATGTTGTTGATGAAAAAATTAAGTAAAAAGTTTCAAGTTTGCTATTGTAGTCTTTAAAAAAATGTTTTTGAAAGGATTAATTTACAACTGAACATTTACACATACTTCTTAAATAGAATATATGAGTTAAAAATTTATCAATTATTTATTAGAAAAATTATATTCACATTGATAGGTAAAAATTATATTATTCTTCTATTGAATTTCTAGTACTTTAAAGTAAAATCCCTTTGATATTATATGTAAACAGATGATTTTTTAAATTTTCTTGTAAATGGCCTTATAAATAAGAAATACTCACTATGCAATATACACAGTGGACTTGCCAGCAAGTCCCCAACCTGAACTCAGATGGATCTCAGACTGAACTCATATTAAACCCATACTGAACTCTACTTGAACACCCACCTAAAAATGTTCTTCTGAGTGGTGTTCATCCCTGATTGTATGGTTCCTTTTTCAATGGCTCAATATGTGTTCAATCTGTGGTGAGTTAGGGTCTAAGGTTGCAGACTTGCTAGCAAGTCCACCCCCCATATTTTGTGGTGACTAGAATGAATATATTTTTAAAAAAATGAATTTGGAGAGAGAATATTTAAAGTCATAAGTACACATTTAAAACAGAAACTTAAGGTTAAAATTTGAGTTTTTACAACAATATATATTTATTTGAAATATATTTATTTGATTTTTTTTATAAAGATACCATTTTTATCCTATGAGATTTAACTTTAATTGACACATGAAAATCAAGAAAAAAAATGTGAGGCTTTGAAGGATCTATATAATTTGTACTTAAAATGATATTTTTTTTGAGTTAGTATGAATCTAAAAAGAAGATCTGATACATTTTTTTATATGTTATAGTTGTATTAATATTATTTTTAGTTATCTTCTTAATCTTTAATGTAGAAAAACAAATAATTTCATAATATTAGAAAATAAACATCTAAATATTTTTAATAAAAAATTTCCTCAAAATTATTCATCATTTGTATTTGTTTCCAGAAATTTAAAGTATTTAATATAAAGCAACTTGATATAAGAATATACTTATCTTTAAATTTAAAAATATTTGAAATTTTTTTTAAAAATGATAAATTCTCTAACAGTTTAACTTAGCTTGAACCACAATTCAAAACAGGATCTCATTGTGAGTTCAATCTAAGTTCCACAAAATTAAGATATATTATTTTTGGAAAATGTATGTAGTCATTAAAGTGAAAAAACTTTAGTAAAAAAATGACTCAAAAAGTTTTTTCTTTTCTTTTATTGCTTATAGAAAAGATATTGAGGAAGCTAACATACTCATTTTATTAAATTTTTGGCTATAAAGACTAATTATTATTTAATGTACAGTAATCATAGAACATAAAATAAATAAAAAGTTTTACTATATATATCAATGTGTTTCTTTTTCAATATTTAATAAAATTTTATTGTTGAATTTAAAAATATTTTACATCTCACTAAAATTTTTTTGAACTAAATTAAAAGCTCTATACAATCATCTAATAAAAGAAAAAAAGTGCATTATATCAATATTTTAATATAGGCTTTTTTACTTTTCACAACTTGTTTCAAAAGTTTGCCTATTTTATTGGCTTTCCATCTTATGTATATTCTTAATAAAAATTCTGTAATAGACTTTTTAAAAAATCAAAAATTATATATAATGGCCAGTTTCTACACTCCTGTAGATCTTCAGTCTCAATACTTGGTACTTATTACAATATTTGAATAAACCAATAGCTCTTAAGTATTTAGGGGTACAAATAGAAATAAACCACTTTTAATTTTTGTTTTTGATTGTGGACACTGAGTGCTGAAATCGGAAAGGGTGAACTCTGTTCTTTGGCTGAAAGATAAAGTCCACCTTCAGTTTTTCTCAACCTTTTTTCACATCCTTTTGAGCTCTATACATGCCTTTCTCTGACTTTGTATTCCTCCTGACTTCATTCCCATATATCTTCTTTTGATAAACATCCCAAGGCAGTTAGTGTAGTATTTAAAATTCATGAGTAAATTTCTATACTCCTCAACCCTCCCCTCCCTTCCCCTTTTTATTTTCACCCCACCCCACTACTCTTGCTTCCCTCCTCAGCTATACTCACCCCTTTCTCACTCACCCCTACCCCACCCCACCTCAACCTTTCCTTTCCACCCTTTAACCCACCAAGCACTTTGTAAGATATCCTAAACCTCTCGCTTCCAAATCCAAAATTCTTCTACACTATCCCAACCATTTAAACTCAAAATAATCTTGATCGTTTTGCTTCTCACCCACCTCTTTGGCTTGTAAATTCACCCCTTTTTTCATTTAGAGTAAGAGGGGTAAGAAGGAGATCAGTTAAAGTTATTCATAGTGATATTAGATATATAAGGGTGGATAGGGGATTAAAAGAGGTGATATTTGTAAAAAATTGATTTATGTGAGGTGATGTGGGGGGGAGAGGGGTGGTTAAGGGGGATACAAGGGGTGGTGAGGGGAGAGGACTAGGAAGAGTAGCACTAAATGTAATAAAGTGAGAGAATGTGTGAGGGGAAGCATATAGGAAGCACAAAAGAGGGGAGGGAAGTATTAGGAAGGATAATTTTTAAAGAAAATAAATAATAAACATATATAATAAATTATAGAGAATTGAAAAATAAATGGCATGAAACAAAAAAAAACTTATAAGTATTGTGCAAAATTTTTTAGCCAAATATTTTATTCTTTTTGAAATTTGACACTTATTTTTTTTCTATAATAAGGTAATGGTAAATTAATTTTTTGAAAAATAGTGACAATAAAATATTTTTAAATCTAAAATTATGGTATAAATATTAATTTTTTGGATTGTACAATTAACCAAATTATTTTAACTGTCAATGTTGAGCTTTATGTAGCTTCCACTAATACTTTAAAGCTTAAGAAATACTTAAAAAATATATACTCATACAATCAGAGCTAATATATACTTCAGGAAATTTTCACTAATAAAATTTTGATGAAAAGTATCATTTTAATAATTTTTTTCTTGAATAAATTTTTATAGTATTTGGAGATTCTTTTATAAATTTATTAGTGTAAAATCCTGTAAAAGCATGCAAAAGGGGTTTTAGTTCAATTTATACAATAATTATTATATTTTCAAAGAAAGAACAAAAATCATGATTTTTCACAATCTTATGAATGTGCCCAATTTTTGTCGGTAGTGTGGTTCATTTACTTCAATATTCCTACAAAAAAGTCAAGAATCAATATTTGTTTTGCTAATGATCAACTGTGCTTCAATAAATGTCTGAATCAATTTCAATTTGTGTTCAAATTAAAATCAATATTTCCTCATGATTGTTTCAACACTACCTCCATATGTGCTTAACTAGATATTGATTTGGGTTCAAGGTTGTGGACTTTCTAGAGAGTCCACCTCCCAATTTGTGTCATGTATATTAGTAGTTACAGATAGTAATCTGTTAAAAAATGAAATTCTACTTATTAATTACTTTCTATGTTTATTAATTTAATTTATTTTCTGTTTTTAATAATTTAATGTCTGGAAGAAGAAGCTTCTGGAGGTTGCTTTGGATTGTTCTGATACTTTTGTTTTTTATTGGGGTTGATATATGCACTGTGTTTTTTAAAGTGCATTCTTCTGGAAAGATGGTATGGGTTGTAATGGTCTGGAACAGGTTTTGAAGGTAGTTTGAGGGAGGAAGCAGAAGAGGCTAGAATATTATTTTGGAAAGTGGGCTTGATAATTCTTGACATCTTCCAGTGGTTGTCCAGAAGCTTCTTTCTCAGGGTCTTTTCAAACTCATTCAATGGTCCATGAAGAGAAAAAGCCTTTATCATATTCAAATACATGATGCTTAGGCTTTTCTTCATATTGTTATAATACAGGGTTAAAGAAGTTTTAATAAGTTGGAAAACTCCAATAGTAGTTTCAGGAGGAGGGGTGCCATCTAAAAAAGAAGATTTTTTCTCAGAAGTATTTTTTGTTGATGAAATTGGATGAAATATTATGTTATTTACAGATGGGAAGTTCTTCAAAATTTTAAGCCACAGGTATTTGGAATTCTGAAGGAATGAAAAGGTGTGTGGTTGGAGGATCAGCCAGAGATAAATATGGGTTGTCTTGATCTTCTTCCAATGGTTTCTGAAAAGGTGATCTGGGATGGTACTGTTCCTGGGGCCTAGCTGGAGAAGGAGACTTGTTGATGGTTTTTTTGCTGTTATTGATATCCTACTCAGTTGGATTGGTTTCTGGTTCTGGAGAGCCAAAGTTGTTGTATGATGGGGCAGGTGAAGGTGATCTAGGGGCTGACTATTGTCTTATGGATAAATTTCTTTGAGAAATGAACTTTCAGAAGAATAGTTGGCGGGAAGAGGAAAGTTGTAGTTTCTTCTTCTTGATGGAGAAGGTAATTTTGGGTTTGAAGCAGTTTTGGGAGTTCTGATTCTTCCTTGGAGAGCTCTAGCAGGTCTTCTAGAAGTTTTGGAAGTTTTGGAATTATTAGAATTTAAAATGGCTGTTTGAATTGCTCTGGGAGAACTAGAAGGTTGTTGTGTAGAATTGTTGTTGTTTTTTGGACAATTATGGCTGTTTTCTGGTTGAATTTGGAAGTTTTGAGCCTGATTTTTGCTTTCAAGTGAGGCAGGCGGCTGCCTGGACGCGGTCTAGACCCCTAGGAGCTGAAGTTTCAGAGATAAAAGCAGATGTTTGAGAAGATAAAGCTGGCCTTTTGAAGAGGGTTCTGGGGACTTATTTCTTGGAGTTACTGGAAGGAGCTGAAGATAAAGAAGAAGAGGCTGGAAAAAGTTCTGGGGATCTAGTAGGGGATCTGGAAATGTATCTGTTGGAAGGTAAAGTTAGAGGTAGAGGATAGTTGGAATCTCTATCACAAATTTTATTTTTGGAGTTACAAGAGTCACAAGCCCTGTTTTATAGTTTGGCTTCTGGAGCCAGTAGAGTGAAAGTGCAGGGTCTGCACATGTGGATTCACTGTTTACAAGCATATTCCTTGGGAGCAGTGAAGCAAGGAAGAGTTGATGGGTCAAAATCAGTGTATCCAAGTTTTACCATGATCTTTGTTGGATCAAAAATAAAAAAAAAGAGATAAGAAGAAAATTTTTTTATCAGTGATGGGTAGAAGATGAAGGGATGTTGAATTTCAACAAGTTTAATGTGGGCATTTATGCAAGAGAACAGGTGTAAAATTCTTATGAAAAAATGCTTTAGTCCATCAAGACTTTAAACTGAAAATTCTGCATCAAGACTTTAAACTGAAAATTCTGGAGTCCCCAAGAATTAAAACTGAGGAATATGAGTCCCCCAAGACTAAAAGCTGAGGATTGGTGATGGGCAAGTCCTTCAGGACTATAAACTGATAGTTTGGTATGATACTTAGGCAGAGGGAATCCAAAGGGGGACTCTCTGAATTTAGTTAAGGCAAGTGTGGGGGTAACTGATGAGCCAGATGCTCTGTAGAAAAGTTAAACTAGAATTTCAGTTTGTTTCTTTGAGTCTTTAATGGTTTGATCTCTGGTTCTGAATTTTTTATTTAGGTTTTGAGTCCCCCAAGACTACAAACTGAGGGGTTGGGGTTCCCCATAAACTGAGGTACTTTATTATGTTGGCTACATTCAGGAAGTCTGAAAAGTGGTATAATTTTTTTATTTCTATGTCAAGAATTTCAGTCAAGAATCAAATTACAGAAAAGAATCAAGAGATGAAACAAAGTGTTCAGAAATAGTTTTGAGCTGAAGGATGAGGTGTCTTCTTTTCTCAATGTCCTGTGGATCTTTAGAAGGATTGGCTTAGATGTAGTTTAGTCAGAGATGTTTTTTTTGAGAAGAGTGTTGCTTAAATTTGGCCTTAATGGTGGGAAAACTATTGGGTGTTGGTGTTACAATGGTTCCCACATTCACATAATCACTTTCTGGATGGGGATGTGGGAAATTCATTAGTTCTAAATGCATTATGGAGAAATATTGGTCTTACCATCAGAAGGACCAGGTATGGTGGAACTAATTTTTGTAATAATGTGGAAATCTTTTTCAAAGGGTGTATTTTGTTGATTAATCTGGGTATCAGTGTCAAAGGACTAGATCTTTTGGTGCTTTTAGAAGATAGACCATGTTGAGGTGTAGTGGAAGTTGATGAAGAGGATGAGGGTCCTGGTCTGTATAAAGTTTTATTTCTGGAATAGCAGTCATCACAAGTGGTTCTGTATGCATCAGCTGGTGGTGTTATGGTACAGATAAGGTTATGGTCAATACAGTATTGAGAGGGACCCATCTCAGGAGTTGATTTTGAATGATGTTTGAAAGTGGTGGTTTTTGAAGAAGGAATAATGTGGAAATTCTTAATTAGAGGGAGGATGTGGTCATACAAAATTGGCTGTGGCCTTTGTTTTGTAGTTTGGTATGGTTTGGTGATGTCTTAAATGCCATTGATTTCTGTTTATGGTGTTTTTCTGGATTGACATGCTCAATATTGAAGCCACAGGGATGAGGCTATTATCATTGGATAGCCTAGGATTTTTTCTATATTTTATGTTTGGATGAATTTTTTATATCCTAAGGTTTAAGTGCACTTTTGGTTACTTATAACTTTTTAAAATAAATGTATAATTTTTTTTGTGTTTTTTGGGCTAACCTTAGTTCTTAGTTTTAAATGCTTAGTACCATTGGATAGCCCTGGTTTTTCTCTACGTTTTATTTCTGAATGATTTTTTTATAAAATTTTAAGGTTTAAGATGTTTTCTGTTGTTTTCTGGGTTTATAGTTGCTCTTAGTGGTTTTCTGGCTTCAGGGGACCCACCCACCTTGGTTGTGGCATTCTGGGGAGTGCTTCTATAGGTTTTTTATGCTATTTGGCTGGCAGAAGCACTAAATTAGTTGCTGTAGCATAAATTTTTAGATGCGAGTCTGTGAGTACATAGTGAATAAGACAGTTTGGGGGAAACTTTAATTATTATACAACCATCTGGTAGTTAGATCAATGTTTCATACTCTGTTTTCACTGTTTTTTGGCCACCATTGTCTGGGTTTGTTCCAAGATTAGTTCTTCACTTAACTCAAATTTGGAAACTTTTTTCTCTGGTGTAGCTTTGCAGCCTGCATCAAGTATTATTGGTGTTTTCTGTGCAAGAAGTGCACAGTGATTTGGTTTTTCTGGTTTAAATCTTTCTGAATTTCAGGGTTTCTTTGGTCTGTGGTCTAGCTAGGCTACTGTCAAGGGGTCTTTCAAGTTTAGAAGGTTTTTTACGGTGTTCCAATGGCAGTAACAAAGGGATTTGTGGATTTCAAACTTGGGGTACATATTTCCTTATCTTCTTGAATATTTACTCAATTGAAAGAGGTAAAAAATTAAATTATTATTATAATTATTGGATTAGAGTTACATGAATGTAAATACTAAAGCAATAATAAATAGTAATAAGTATTTTAAGTAGTTTATAATAAATAAATCAGTAATGGAATGATTGAAAAAAAACCAAAAGAGAGTCCTTATATAGGCAAAGGAGGGACAAAGCATGACAATAAAATTCTAAAAACAGTATTATGAGAGAGAGAGAGAAAAGGAATATTCCAGAAGGAATATTTTCAAATAATAAAGTTGTTCTAAAAAGAAGGCATCAAAAACATGTATTTGCAGAGTATGTCAGGAATACATTAATTTATTTAATATCTACTGTAAAGGTCAATTCTAAATAAGAAATTTAAATTTTTTGTATATATTTATTTTTATTTGAATATTTAAATTTTATTTTAATTTTAAAATATATTTTTTATTTCTTTCAACCTGTCAATGAGCACGGTGTTAGAGAATAAAAATATAAGGGACATTTTTATATTTAATTTTAATTATTTATTAATTTTACCATTCTGTAATTAGTTAATTTATTATAGGTAATTTTAATGTAACTAATTTATAATTAAAAAATTAAAATAATAAGGCATGGCTTCATCCAGTAAATAATTAATTATTTTACTGGGTAAGTCTAGCAGCCTTGGTGACAGCTACTTTCTTGACTTTTTAAGCAGTCAAGAATTGTGTTGAAAGGGGTATTGTAACAGTCTTCAGTCTTCTGTAGAAAATTATTCTCACCTAGTATTTCCTAAAGGGAAAGGTGATTTTATCTCTGGGTTTTCTCCAACTCCCTTGGTAAAAGCCTATAGCTAGTACTATAGGATTGTTTACAATGTAGTTTTTCATTTTTATTAAGGAGAAGAGTATTTTTGAGAGTGTCCTTGGGAATAAAAATTCCCAAGGTGTACTCACTACAATCATAATCAACATGAATATTGTTTGAAAAACCAATATAACCAGATCCATTTGTCCATGTCAGATTACTACTGAATGGGTCAAATACTTCACAATCAGTAACTTCTAAAAACTCAAAAATCCCTAGCTTTGACACAGTTGAATAGTATCTCAATACTTAGAAGAATTAATTTTTTTATAAAAAAATAATAATAATTGAATTCACTCCATACAACATTTATACTCTTTAGAATGAATTGGTTAAGCAGAATATTCTCCTGTAAAAGAAAATCTTAAATAAAAGAAGAAAATATTGAACTTTAAAAAATTACTTACAAAATAATAATAATTTTTTTATCCAAAAGCCACTCCCCACCAGACATCTCCCCAAATCTAACTCCTCTACAATGAGAACTATTATTTAAACCAGGATTTTCACAGTAAGAGATTTCTTTCACACATTGAATCATAACTTCAAGAATCCCTTATTTCTTTGACTCTTCAATGGAAAAATTTTGTACTATAAAAATGGGAATTGAGCAGTTTTAGAATAAAAGATATTGCATCCAGGCTCTGAAATGTAGTATTGTAAAGGGTTGACTTGATTTTCCACAAAATCTCTAGGAAAAAAGCATAGTTTCTTTCCATTTTTTTCAATACCATGTTGTCTAACAAACCATAAAGCACTTATAATATTTTTTCCATGCCTATTTTTAGAATTACTCCCTTTTCATATAAAACTTTTTTGGATTTCACTTGTAGGTTGTTGCATCATTCCTAATCAGACAAAAAAATGTTTTGTACATCAAAATTCAGTAAGAAAAAGAAAACTAAGGAAGCTTAAATAATTACTAACTGAGGCCTTCACCAGAGATATTAAAATTTCTAATATTGAAGAACTGGTATTCTCCAATATACATATAAAAATATCAAATAAGTATTTGTTAAGAATACTAATCATTTTTGTGATTCCAAAGTTCAGTAGATTGATATGATTGAAGATATTGCATTCATTGTGGTCTTCCTACATTGGCAGAGGCCTTTGTTGGTCTATTTGGCGCTGTTTTGGTATTTCTTACTTGACATTGGTTGATTAATTGGGTGTTTTTCTGGTTTTATTCAGTGAAAATTGGGACTATGGGTATGTGGTTACTACCATTGGATAGCCCCCGTTTTTCTCTATATTTTATTTCAAGTTGAAATTTTTCATATTCTAAGGTTTAAGTGGTTATTTGCTCATTTTTCATTTCTAAAAGATAGCTATTATTTTTGTTTTTTGTGTTTTACCGGATAACCTTAAGTCTTAGGGTTAAGTGCTTAGTACCATTAAGTAGAGATAATTTGGCTCTATATTTTACGTCTGAACGTTGTCATAGCTTAATTTTGTGTCTTAAGGGTTTTAGTAGTTTTGGTGGATTTTTCTAAGTATTTTTGGCTTTATTAGAGGTTTTTGGAGGTTTTCTGGCTTCATGGAGGTCTGGCCACTTCTAGGCAGGCAGCCCGACGTCAGCCGGCCCACCTTCCTTGATTATAGAAGGCTGGGGAGTGCTTCTAGAGGCTTTTAAATCAATGTGGCTGCCAAAAATGATAAATTTGTTGCTGTTCATGGATTTTTTAGATGGTGGTGTGGTCTGTGTGTACATACAGAATAAGACAGTTTGGGTCAACTTTAATTATCATACAACCACCTAGAGGTAATATCATTTTTTCTCACTCAGTTTTCACTGTTTTTTGGCCACAATTGGCTGTGTTTGTTGCAAGGTTAGTACTTCATTTAACTCAACTTTGGAAACTGATTTCTCTGGTGTAGCTTTGCAACCTGCATCAAGTATTATTGCTGTTTTCTGTGCAACAAGTGCACAGTGTTTGGTTTTTCTGGTGTGGATCTTTCTGCATTTCAGGTTTCTGGTTCTTTGGTTCTCAGTGGTCTGCTATTGGCTACTGTCTTGACTTGTAAAGTAGTCAAGAAGTTTTTTGGAAGGGGTATAGGAACAGTCTCTAATTTACTGTAGCAAATAAATCTGACCTGGTATTTTTCAAAGGGACAGGGGTTTTTCTCTCCAGTTTACTCCAACTCCCTTTGTTCAAGGCCTATAGCTAGTACTATAGGATTGTCAACATTTCTGGCACCCAACGTGGGGTGAGGATTTGTTAGCTTTTTAGATTTTCTGTTACTTTTGGACTCTCTTCTGTGGTTGGAGATTGGTTTTTTAAAATATGGACCCTCTTTCTCTAGTGGTGTTAGTTGCACTGTTGGTGCTGCTGAGGATGGTAATCCTCCTGTTTCTTTTAGGCCTTCTGTTAGGATCAAGTTGTGGAAGGGGCCTATTTTTATGGGGGAGGATGTGAAGTTGTTTCTAGAGCTTTTTGAGGCAACTGGGAATGTAAATGGTGCTTCTCACTTGGACATAGTGAAGCAAGTTATCTTTTATATTGGTGACTGGGCTCTGGTGAAGGAGGTTGCTGCTATGGAGGGTTATAAGAGAAAAGATTGAAAAAAGTTGTGTCTGCAGATGACAAACAGGTGGGGATCCAGGTACTCTATGGTGGATCTCAATATGATTGCAAGTGAATGAAATTCTTATTGAGGGGTAGGCAACCTCCTTACTTATAGGAAGTTTCTTGCTCAGTTGGAGCCACTGGTGGATTATTTGGTGGATATGCAGGAGTTGGAGAGTACTGACTCTGCAAGGGATATTTTATGGTCTGCTCTGGCCAGGAATTTCAGAATTGATTTGTTGAAGGAGTTGGTAAGGAAGGATAAAATGAAAATTCTTCCTAATGGGAATCAGAAATTGCCTGCTCTTTCTGTGGTGAAGGATTTTGTGGAGGGTCATTTGAAACTTTTTGCTGTGGTTTCTTACCAAGAAGCTAGCACCAAGTATGTTAGCAAGGTCAGTGAAGCTTTTTCTGAAGATGTGGAGGAATCTAGGAAGAAGAAAAGTGTGAATAAGGTAAAGGCTCCTAAGAAGCCTAAATAGCTTGATCCAGTTGTGGAGCAGTTGGCTGATCTGACCAAACAGATACATATTTTTGTTCAAGAGGCTCAGTAGGCCAATGAGGCTCCTTCTCAGCTTAGAGATTTTGATAGGAGGGTTGGTAGGAGTGATCCTTGGCTCTTCTTTTATTGCAGCAGGAATGGCCACAAGTCCAATGATTGTTGGGCACTGAATAGGGATGTGTATGAAGGGAAGGTGGAATTTGATGAGAAAGTGTTCAAGTTCTCAGATGGTTCTTTTGTAAATCATAATGATGGTCAGGATTCAGTGGACCTGGTGAGGAGGAGACATAATGTCACCTCAAGAAGGTCAAGATTTGAAGAGTTTCCTGATGAGGCTTCTTCTTCTGGTAAAGGTGGAGATGACAGCAAGGGAAAGGGAAAGGGGGCCAAAAGAGTCTCATTTACATCTTCCTTTGGTGGTTTGGAGTTTTATTCTTGTGGTGGAAAGTAAAGCGAGGAGTGCTTGGCTGGTGTTTATGATGTGGAAGGAGGAAAGGTGGGAAGGCCTAAGAGTAGTGCTCAGGCTCAACAAAAGCGTAAGACTTCAAAGGTGGATACTAAGCTGAGTGCAGCTAGGAAGAAGTACAGAAAAGAGGAGCTGTATCAAATGCACAAGTGTATGGCAGATATGGGACCCCCTAGTTTTGGAGAATTGGACATGAATGGTGAGCCAATGCTTATGGATGTTGATTCTGACTCTGAGGAGGATGTCCTTTTGGCCTCATTGCCTTAGCCTTCTGGAGTTAGAGAGTCTGGTGAGGGATCTGGTTTGATTGCTTTTGATGGTAAATCTGTTGGTGGTTCTGGTCCTCAAGAATCTTCTTGGACCAAGGTAGTGAGGCAAAGAGCTCACTTTGAGAGGTCATTGGTTTCTGGTCAAGTTAATGTTATGGACTCTATTCTGGAAAGGATGAATCAGGGTCAAGTTTTCCTTACTTATCGGGGTTGTATGCTATCAGTCTTGGGTTGGCTGATAGGCAAAAAAAGTTGTTTCCCAGGAGAAGGGTTTCTTCTGGAAAGGTAGAATACTTTTGTGATTCTTCTGGGAAATTTGAAGAGGAGTTGGAAAGTCATTTGATGCACCTCTGGGTTATGTCAATGTCACTCTGAATGGCAGGTATTCTAGAGCATTGGTGGATTAAAGTTCTCAGATCAAGATGATTTCTTTGCTTGAGGCTACTCATCTGGGACTTCACATCAAGACAGGTATTGGAGGAAATTTGAGAGGGATTGGAAGCCATGTCACTGAATTGTTTTGAACATCTGAGTTTGTGAATTTAGATTTTGGTAGAGCCTCAGTGAAGGTTCATTTTAATATTGCCAAAGGAACACTAAAAGCTGTTTTAAGGTGGCCATTCATGATGGATTTTCAAGCAAGAATTGGTTATCAGTTTGATGTGGGAATCAGTTTGGAGTTGACTGGTGAAGATGAAAGGAGACTTCACTTGAGTTTATAATCTCCTGGAGAGGATGGTTTTGAGACCATGCCTGGTTTGTCTTCAATGTTCTAGAGAAAGGATTGTTGTAGGAGAAGAAGAGAAGTAGGTGCCACCTCTGGTTTTTTGGAGTGTGGCTCAAGCTCTAGTGGGAGTCTTTCTTTTTTAGAGTGATGAGGGCTGATCACCCAATTGCTACAACCTCTCCCCAAGATGAAGAAATCCCAGGTTGTAGTAGATCAGCCCCCTTGGAGATATGTTAAGTGGATTTTCAACTTTATCTTTTTAATGTTTCTCTTCTCTGCAAGTATTCTTCAAGCTTTTTATCATGTATCTGCTCTCTCTCAAAATTTCTAAATTATTTTCAATTCAAGTTCAAATAAGAAGATTGGTTATATATCTTTATTGAAAGATATGGGGTGTGGAATTCCTCATCTGTGTATGCCATTTAGGAGAAAATTTGATTGAATATTGTTTTAAAGGAAATTTAGGTGTTACCGGGTGTTAATTTGGTTATTAGGATTTTTTTTGGGTTGATTTATGGAATTTTGGAATGGTTATATGGTGGTATTTTTATTGTGATTTGATAGTTTTATGGATTTGGTAATGGTCTTATTGGAGTTTTGGGGTGATTCTCTATCTTTTGGGAATTTTTTGGGGCTCTTTTGGGTTTATTATTGAAGATTAGTAGCAATTTTCTGGATTATCAGGCTGGATATTTGGAATTTTAAAAGGTAATTATTATCATTGGATAGCCCATATTTTTCTCTATCTTTTATGTCTTGTTGGTTTTTTATCATATTTTACTGTTTTCTTAGTATTTTACTTGATTTAGTGACTTTTAGTAGTGTTGGTGGATATGGTGTGCTGATGGAATGGCCACTGCGCTCTGGTGCTCAGGTGCACTCCAGTTTTTTCCAATGATTTTCTGGTGAAAAGCAAAGTGTACTGTAAAAATTATGTCATTGTGGCAAAGTTTGTTCATGGTGGCAAAATTATCTCACTGGGGAAAATTTAGCTCAATCTGGAAAAATTCGCTCATTATGGCAAATAGAGCTTATTGTGGAAAAATTTGCTCTTAATGGGAAAGTCCGGTCACTGGGTTAAAGTTTGGTCACTGTCACCACACAATATGGGGGGCTGACTTGCTAGCAAGTCTGCAACCTTGAACCCAAACTCATCATAGATTGAACACACATTGAGCTATTGACAAAGGAACCATACAATCAGGGATGAACACCACTCAGCAGAAGAGTTTTAGGTGAGTGTTAAAGTAGAGTTCATTATGAGTTCAGGTTGAGGACTTGCTAGCAAGTCCACCCCCTATATTGCATAGTGTGTGGAAAAATTTGGCTATTGTGTCAAAATTTGGTTAGAAAGTTATTATGCTTACTAGATCAATAGTTTATTGTAGATATTCTACATGTAGGGTATTTTTGGAAACGTATTGAGAAGGAGAATCAGGAATAGGGGAAGAAAATCTTAGTCTTCTACATTTTTTTGTCTTTTTAGTTTCAATAATAAGGGTCTTTTTTATAATTAACATTGTTTTAAAATATAACAATTATAATAAAAAATATCAACATATTGGGTACCATTGGATAGCTCTAAACAAGGGTGACTCAAATTTATTACTTTTCTTATAAAATTCACAAAATATAAATATGATTTACTACATTCTTAATTTTTGGTGGGAAACTAAATAAACCTGGGGCAGTCCTTTAATAAGGCACCTTTGAACAGGTCATTCTAAGGGTATTTTCTGGGGTGCTTTACTGTAATTTTCAATCACTGGGGTAAGTTTTGGGGCTTGTTCTAAATATTTTCTTTGACTACTATCAGTGTAATCTGGTATTAGGTATTTGTTTTGGTGGTGTAATCATTGATTTCACTTAGATTTTTATAAAATATAGGTTTTCATTGCTTTCAAAGTTTTTCAATCAGGATTTCATCTAAGCCACTCTTCAAGCTGATCTTCAAGCTTATTTAATTGAATATTACGTTTACTTAAAGTAACAGTGATTTCTTTTTGTCTTTCCAACTCCTTCGGATTCTGCTTACAGCAAGGTGACTGTAAAAGTTTTTCTACAGTGGAAAAGTTGTGGAGTTGTGAGATTTGGGTCTAGAAGTAGGTCCTCCCAATTGTGCACCACTAGGTTTTCTTCTACACCTATCAAAAACATTACCTTGGCCACATCTGTGAGCATTGGGGAGACCTCTGGTTATTTTTGTAGGATAGAAGAAAACTCAAGAAAAGAAAAGAAAAATTTCAAGATAACTGAAGAAAATCAAAAAAAAATCTGAAGATAATCAAAAAAGAAGAAAAGAATGATTTCTGTTAATATCATCAAGATCAATTTTTTGGCCTCCAGAATGAGGTTAAACTGCACATATTTTTGAAGAAAGAAGATCATCAAGATCAATCTTTGGGCCTCCAGCATGAGGATAAACTGCCCAATTTTAGAAGATGTGATTCAGAAGATGAATCAAGATTTGAAGATTTAGAAGATGGAAGTGAGGATGAAGATGCGGGATTTCTGAAAAGTTTTGGAGTGGTGAGATTGGGGAATAAAAGCAAATCCCCCCAGTTGTGCACTGCTAGGGTTTCTTCTACACCTTTCAAAAACATTACCTTGGCCACACATTTGAGTAATTGAGAGACCCTTGGTTTTTGTTCCGGGTCTGGTGGTGAAGATTTCCTGAAGATCCCTCAAGTTGAAGGTAGAGCTGCAAATTATAAGAAGGTAGTGCAGAAGATTAAGCCTGTAGGTTTGAATCCTCCTTTGAAGAGACCTCCTTTGTCAAGAGATTCATACTGTAATCCTCTGGTGAAGAATCCTCATGATTTTGTGGAAACTGCTAGGGTGACTGTGGAAATGTTAAAAGTAGTTAATTTTGGTCCTGATGGGTGGTTGTCTGATGAGGAAAATAAGTTGTTGTTGCACCTTACGGTTCTGAAGGAGAAAGCGGTGGCATTTGTTGAGGAGAAAAGGGGTGATTTGAAACATTCTTTCGGGGAACCTTATTTGATTCCTGTGGTTTGTCATGAACCTTGGAAAATAAAACCTATTCCAATTCCAGCTACTATTAGGGATGATTTAGTAGAGCTTTTTAGGGAAATGTTCAGGACTGGCTTATAAAAGCAATCAACATCAAGTTACTCATTCCAGTTTTTTGTATAAGGAAGAAGAATGGGAAGCTGAGGTTGGTGCATGATCTTAGAGCCTTGAATATAGTAACTATCAAGGATGCTCAGATGCGGCCAAGTGCAGAGGACTTTGTGGAAGCTTTTTCTGTGAGGGTTTGTTTTGGTTTAAGAGAAAGGGTGGTTACAATGAAAGGGAACTTTACATGGATACACGGCCACTTACAACTTTTGAGACTTCTCTGGGAAGGATTAAGCTCACTGGGTTTCCTCAAGGAGCAACTAATTCAGTAGCAGTATATCAAGAAAAAATGGCTTTGATTTTACAGGATGAGGTTCCTACTCATGCTGGTATCTTTATTGATGATTGCGGAATCAAAGGACCATCCACTGATTATGGGAATGAGGTGCTGAAGGAGAATCCAGGTATAAGGAGATTTGTTTGGGAATATGCAATCACTCTAGAGAAAGTGTCATTTAGGATTGAAGAGGCTGGTTTGAACTTTTCCAGGTTAAAGTTTTGTTGTTGTGCTCCTGATCTAGAAATTCTGGGTCATGTGGTATGTAAGGAGGGAAGGATTATGGCAAAGAAAAAAGTTAATAAAATTCAGTCATGGCCAAGGCCTAAAAATACTACCAAAGTAAGGGGATTTTTGGGGTTTGTGTGTATGTCATAATTTTTATTAAAGATTTTTCTTTGTTGGCTTCACCTTTGAGGAAGTTGACCAGGAAATAGGCAGAGTGGGTATGGACTGAAGAGTGTGATGAGGCTTTTCAAAAGTTGAAGAAGGTGATAGGTGAAGATATTATTCTTCACAAGTTAAATTATGGAGTGGGAGCTGGAAAAATTTATCTAGCAGTGGACTTAAGTTATATTTCTGCTGGTGATGTTTTGTCTCAGGAGGATAAAACTAAGAGGGTCAGGCCAGTAAGGTATGAGTCTGTGGTATTAAATGAGGTTGAATCAAGATATTCTCAACCCAAGTTGGAATTGTGTGGTGTATCAAAAATTATGAGGAATCTGCACATGGTTTCATGGGGGCAGAATTTTGGGCTGCAGGTGGATGCTAAATCTCTGGTTCAAATTATCAATACACCTAGTCTTCCAAATGCTCCAATGACTAGGTGTGTGGCATTTATTCAGGATTTTTCTTTTTACTTGGAACACAAACCTGGAAAAACTTTAATGATTCCAGATGGATTATCAAGAAGACCACCCACAGATGAAGATTAAGATTGAGAAGAATTTGATGAAGATGTCAAAGTGGTTAGGGCCAGCACAAAGGGTGCTGAAGATTTTTTTATCCTCCCCCATGAGGCTAAACTGGATGATTTTTCTATTCTCCACCAAGAGGTTAAACTGGATGGTTCTGATCTTGATTCTGGTGATCAGGATGTTTTTTTATGAAGATGGGGCTGTTGTTTTGGATGGTTCAAAATGAGAAAATGGTGTTTTTGTTAGTGAACTGGATTCTCTTGGGATTCAGTGGAAGGAAAAGGATATACCAAAATTTAGGGATTGGTGTCCTGGTTTGGCTGGTCAAGTGGCTTATGTGTACATGGGTGATTTTGATGATAGGGTTGTACCCTTGGATGTTGTTTTGTTGAAATTTGAAGATGAGACCTGGGGTCAAACTGGGTTTTATTTTATTATGGTTGAATATATGTCAATCTTGGAGAGGCCAGATATTTGTGATGATGATACTTGGGTGGCAATCAAGAAGAGGAGTCCTAGCTTCTATGTGTCAGGAAGGAGGTTAATGAGGAGGAGACATCCAAATCTTCAAGTAGTGGTGACTCAGAAGAAGGGTCAATAGTTTGTGTTGGAGTCTTCGCATGAAGATCTTGGTCATAGAGGCTTTGGGGAGACTTAGAGAAAAGTAGCTGATAGATTTACATGGCCAGGTATGAAGTTGGCTGTACAGCTTTTGGTTCTATCTTGTGAAGAATGTCAAACACCACAATAAATGTTTGTTTTGTCTTGGGGTGCAAAAATGGTGCAAAAATTACACAACAGTTAAGAAACATTTTTTTTTGGCACTTAAGGGTCTTAAGTGAATCTTAAGTGCAAAAAACAATTGTTTTGTAACTGTTGCACAACTTTTGTGTAATTGTTGCACCCCATGACAAAAAAATGTGTGCTGCAGTTAAAGAAGAAGTCACTTGAAGCCTAAAGAGGTTGGCTGTACTACTGGTGAATCAACTGTGTTTGGAAGAGTCAGTTTATATGCTGTCCACATTAAAGAGGGCAGGTATAATTACCTGATTGTTTCCAGGGATGAATTGTCTATTTGGGTTGAGGTAGTGCCTCTGGTTGATTTGACTGCTAAAAATGTGGAAGCATTTTTAAAGAAGGAATGTCAGGCTGAGGTCAAGTACAAAGACATGAACCAGCTTTAATGGTCAGTTTTCTAGAAGAACTTAATGGTCTTATATGAATACTGTAGTACAAAAACGATAAGTATTAAAATATTATCCCAAATAAAGGTCTCAGTAATATAATTCTCACTAATTTTATATATGGTTTAAAATATTCTTAGTTGGTAGAAAAATAGATTTTAATTATTCAAATACTATTCAAAAGACTCTATAAGTGCTAATTGATATGTATTGTAATTGGTTAGGTTATATGGTTTAAATTGTAATGATAAAGAATGTAGAAAACAAGACCCAAAACCTCCTCCTTTTATACACATTGAGTTCCCCAATGAATCCCTTGATTTACCAGTCCAGTACACAGTTAATGACACATCCATCAACATCCCTAGTGACCCATAACATAATTAGAGGAGTAACTACCGCCAAAATCCTGGAACAATTGGGAAAATCCATCAAAATTAAAGAATATGTAAAAAAGAGAGTATATGCATATTATACATCAATATAAAATACTAAAGAGAGAAAATTAAGGTTAATAAGAGCTTAATAATAAGAGGAATTCACTGTAGAAATTATGGGGCTAATCCTGACATTATACTACGTGACATTCCCATTCAAAAATGACCAAAATTGACTGAGAAACCACCTAGAAACTCAAAAAAGGGTGTGAGATGTGGGGTAACTACATGCAGTCCTTGGCAGGTGCTTGCACGGGTAGATCCTTGACTCTTTTTAGGCGAATTTAAGCGTGCTAGCAAGATAAGGCGCCAAGAGTGAGGTTATTAATGAAATTAGTGCATATAAAGAGGGTCAATGCATTATTAATTAAGCTAGGACACTAAATAAGCGTCTGTTGCCTATTTTAGTGTTTTTTGCCACAGTGGGTGTAGAATGTGGGGTAATTATAGTGTGAAAAAGCTAATTTTTTTAAAAATGAAGCTATTCACATGGGAAAAATGCAGGCAGTATGTGGCCAGTACACAGAAGCCATTTCTGGCATAAAAAACACCAAATTTGAAAAGTGTTATTTTTATACATTTAAATAGCCAAATCAATAGTCCCAAATGAGAAAAATTGAAATGTCAAAGAGCATTTTTAATATCCTTAAATTTATAGCGCGTATAATCAACTTTTAAGTGAAATAAAGCGCATTTCTTGTTTTTTGCATAAAACAATGAAAATAACAGCTTTAAGTATACTTAAAAATTATTTAGCCTTATAATTAAGGTTCTTAAGGTTACCCTAACATATTTCAACTTAATATTAAGTACATAAGACTTATAAGAGGTGGATATATGCGTGTATATAAGGTGTTATAATGGCATTTTTTGTGTATTATCATAATTTTACTTATGTATACTGTTTGTGTACTCTCATTTAGTGTTCCCATTTATAGTTCACGTGCTTAACATAACTTATAAGTACTTTTTACTAAGTCCTGGGGATATAAAGGCTGACAAGGAATGTGTGTTTAGACATGGGTTGATGAAGCTGTTGACTGTTGATGGTGGGCAAGAGTTTAGAGCTGAATTTAAAGAAGCTGTGGCAAGTATTGGTTCTAAAGTTAGAGTGGCTACACCTTATTATCCTGAAGCTGAAGGCATGGTTGAAAGAAGCCATCAAGTTATCAAGAATGCTTTGGTGAAGATGTGTGGAGCTAGTGCTGAAAAGTGGATGCATTATTTATCCTTGCTGTTATTTGCTGATAGGGTCACTGTGAAAAGGAAAACTGGCTATTCATTTTATTAATTAATGTTTGGGCAAAAGGCTGCTCTACCAGTGGTTTTGGAGGCAGTCTCTTATCTTGTAATTGATTGGGATGATTTATCCTCAACAGAAGATTTGCTCTGTGCCAGGATGCAACATTTGGAATGTAGAGAAGAATGTCAAGAGAAGGCATACTCTAGAATGATGAAGATAAGAAATCAATCAGTCAGATACTGGGACAAGAAGTTGACACATAGACTAAGGAATCCCTTGAAAACTGGTTGTTTGGTTTTGGTGTATAATAGAGGTTTGGAGAGTCTGTGGGAAAAAATGTTTGCTGACAGATGGAATGGATCTTACAGTGTCAGATCTCAGTTTTCTGGAGGTTCTTGTGTTTTGGAGGAGTAAGATGGTGCAGTCTTAAAGAAGAGAGAGACTGATTACCAGGTGAAGAGATTTCACCCAAGAGGCACTAGAAGTGAAGAAGATTGACTCCATAATAAGAATAAACTATGGACAATTCCTTAATTTTAGATTTTGGTAATGCTGTGCATCTGTTTTATTGGAAACTTTTTTTAGAAGGTAACCATGGGTGGGGCTTCAAGATTTGATCTAGGAAAGTGTAGGGTTACTGATGAGCTGGCGGCTCTATAGAACAGTTAACCACAATTGTCTGTTTCCAACCCCTTCTCTTAAGTTTTTTGAACCCTAGTATTGGTTTCTCTTCACAGGTTTTGGTCCTCTGTGACTTTAAACTGGAATTCTTTTGGTCTTCAAGTGCGGAACTCTTCATGCTTATTGGTTTTGGTTTATTGTGTTGGATGTTGTGTTTTTTTAAAAGGTACCCAGGGAAGGCTTCTAGATTTTATTCTGGAAAGGTTTGGGGTAACTGATGAGCTGGCTACTCTGTAGAACAGTCACCCCATAATTTCTGTTTCATTAATTTTGTTTTCCTAGTTGAATCCTAGTTCTGATTTTAGTTATTCAGGTTTCAAGTCCACTATGACTTTAAACTGGCTTACTGGCTTGGGACTGGCTTCTTTGGTCTATTTAATTTGGTGGGGGTTCACTGGTAGTCTCCCATCATATTTACTTATTGGAGGGAGCCCACCCAAAGATTGTTTCCTTGGACTGGACTTTCTATGGAGCTGGACCTATTATTTTTCTTTCTTTGATTTTTTTACCTATGGTTGTGTTAGATAGTAGTTTTAGATTTTTTTGTTTTAATTCTCTTTTTTTTCTTTTAATTTTTTATGGGGGTTATTAGGATATAAAGGGGGGGAAATCACAAATTATATTATATGGTGTCACCTAGATATGGGCAAGCATTGGTGGGGAAAGGCTCATTATTGGCCAGGCAATGCTATTTTTCTTTTTTATCTCTATCACATTTTTTATTATTATCTCTGATTTATATTTATTTCATCTTTTCTTTATTGATATTATTTTTCTTAAATTATTTTTTTATCTCAATTATCTCAATTCATTTAAAAATTATTTAATGGTATATCCACATCAACGTGCAATTAGATGTGGGTCAGGTATCAGGGGATCAGCTCATCAATTGGCTGGGGGATACCATTTTTAATTATTATTTTTCTCATCTTATTATTATTCATCTCATTTTAGTTCCTCAACTCTCAAATTTTTTACGTAATTTTGATTAATTCTTTTCAAGTTTTTTTAGTGTGTTAGTAATTTAAGTAACAATCCGTAAAAAATAAAAATAAAAATAAAAATAAAAATAAAAATAAAAATAAAAATAAAAATAAAAATAAAAATAAAAATAAAAATAAAAATAAAAATAAAAATAAAAATAAAAATAAAAATAAAAATAAAAATAAAAATAAAAATAAAAATAAAAATAAAATAAAAATAAAAATAAAAATAAAAATAAAAATAAAAATAAAAATAAAAATAAAAATAAAAATAAAAATAAAAATAAAAATAAAATAAAAATAAAAATAAAAATAAAAATAAAAATAAAAATAAAAATACAAAATACAAAATAAAAATACAAAATACAAAATAAAAATAAAAATAAAAATAAAAATAAAAATAAAAATAAAAATAAAAATAAAAATAAAAATAAAAATAAAAATAAAAATAAAAATAAAAATAAAAATAAAAATAAAAATAAAAATAAAAATAAAAATAAAAATAAAAATAAAAATAAAAATAAAAATAAAAATAAAAATAAAAATAAAAATAAAAATAAAAATAAAAATAAAAATAAAAATAAAAATAAAAATAAAAATAAAAATAAAAATAAAAATAAAAATAAAAATAAAAATAAAAATAAAAATAAAAATAAAAATAAAAATAAAAATAAAAATAAAAATAAAAATAAAAATAAAAATAAAAATAAAAATAAAAATAAAAATAAAAATAAAAATAAACATAAAAATAAAAATAAAAATAAAAATAAAAATAAGAATAAAAATAAAAATAAAAATAAAAATAAATAAAAATAAAACAAATATATATATATATATATATATCTGCTAATTATTATTGTTCTCTCTATTTAGTGAATTATTAATTTTTATTATTATTTAATGTCTGGAAGAAGAAGCCTCTGGCAGTTGGTCTGGATTATGTTGGTGTTTTTGATTTTTGTTTGGATTGGAGGAAGAACTGTGTTCTTTGTTGCGCAGGCAGCCAGAAAGAGTATATGGATTGTAATGGTCAGGGACCGGATTATAAGGTAATTTTTGGGAAGAAGTATAAGAGGCTTAAAAGGAGTTTTGGAAGGTGTGCTTGATTATTCTAGACATCTTCCTGTGGTCATTAAGAAGTTGTTTCCTCAGATTTTTCTCAAATTCATTCAATGGACCATGAAGAGCAAAGGCTTAAGCATTTTTAAACACATTATGCTTAGGTGTTGCTTCATATTGGCCTAATCCAGTGTTAGTGTGGTTTATAAAGGCTGGCCAATCCTAATAGAAGTTTCAGGAGGGTGGGTTCTAACTCAACAGAAGAATTGAATCAGTAGTTGTGTTCTGTTGAAGAAATTGAAATTATTAATTTGGTAATTACAGATTCAAAGCTTATCAAATTTGTAAGAGGCCGAGATTTTGGCTGTTGAAGAATTCTGAATGCATGTAGTAGGAGGATCCACTAGATGGAGGTATCGAGTTTCTTGGTCATACTATAAATGGTGTTGAGAATATGATCTAGAAGGAGGATGTTCCTGTGGCCTGGTTGGAGCAGCAGGGCTGCTGTTGTTGTTGTTGATATTGTTTCTTGGCTCAGTTTGGTAGGATACAGGTGGTGGAGTACCAGGTTGGTTTTGAGATGGACCAGGAGAAGGTAGCCTGGAAGCTGATTGGAATCTTCTTGATGAAGATCTGGAAGAAATGGAACTATCAGAGGAGAAATTGGCTGGCAGAGAAGAAGTGTAGTAAATTCTTCTTGTTTGAGAGGGATATTTTTGTCTGGGAGCAGTGTTTGGGGCTCTTGTGTCTTCTTGAGGTCCTTTGGCAGGTCTTCTAGATGTTTTAAAAGTTTTGGAATTTTTAGAGGAAGAAATTGTTGAGTTTATTGCTCTGGGAGAACTAGGAGGTTGTTGCATGGATTTGTTGGTGTTTACTGGTGGTTTTTGTCTGTTTTCAGGCTGAATTTGGATGTTTTGAGCCAGATTTTTGCTTCCTAGAAAGGGGAGCTGGCCACCTGGATGCAGTCTAGCAGCCTGGGAGCTGATTTTGAAGCTGTTTTAGATGAATTTGCAGAGATAAAGGATATTTCTTGAGATGATAAGGCAGGTATTTTGGAGAGTTTTTTGGGAACAGAGAGGCATGATCTTCTGAATGGAGCTGAAGATAAAGAAGAGAAGGCAGGACCAAGTTTTGGGGACTGGTAGGAGATCTAAAGATGTATTTGTGTGAAGGTGAAGGTGGTGGTATAGGATAATTGGGCTCTCTGTCACACTTTTTATATTTGGAGTTTCAAGAATCACAGCCCCTGTTGTAGAATTTGGCTTCAGGAGCTGGAATAGTGAAAGTGCAAGGTCTGCTCATGTGGATACAATTTTTGCAAGCATAGTCCTTGGGAGCAGTTAAACAAGGAAGTTCTGATGGGTCAAACGCTGGGGATATGGCTGTTATCTGTGATGGAACAACAAGGAAGAGAAAAAAGACAGAGAAGAAATTTTTTTATCAGTGATAGGTAGATGATGAAGAGAAAGTGGAAGTTCAGTATGGTGGTTGTAGAGTATTGTGCATGGAATCAGCTCTTTCCTTTTTATGCAAACTGTGGAAATTCCGTCAAGACTTTAAACTGAACACTGTGGTCAGTTCATCAAGACTTTAAACTGAAAAATGATATAGTCCCCCAAGACTATAAACTGAGGATGGTTTAATGGTTAAGTCCTTCAGGACTATTAACTGATTATGTGATGTTGGTGTAATTCTTGCAGAGGAAATCCAAAGGGGGAGTCTCTGAATTTAGTTAAGGAAAGTGTGTGGGTAACTGATGAGCTGTCTGCTCTGTAGAACAGTTACCTTAGAATGTTAGTTTATTTCTTTAGTATTTAATGGTTTTATTTCTGGTTCTGTCCTTATGATTTAGGTTTTTAGTCCACAAAGACTATAAACCGAGGGTTTTTAAATCGCCCAATACTATAAAATGAGGGCTGTTAGTCCCCCAAGACTTTAAACTGAGTAGTTTTTTTATAGTTGGCTACATTCAGAAAGTCTGGAAAGTGGTCAAATTATTTTTTTATTTCTAAGTCAAGAATTTCAGGCAAGAATCAATTACAAAAGAGAATCAAGAGATGAAACAAAGTGTTCAGAATTAGTCTTGAACTGGTGGATGAGAGGTCTTCTTTTCTTAATTTCCTATGGATCTTAGGCAGGAGTGGATTGGAAGTAGTTTAGAATGAGAGGTTTTTTTTGAGAATAATGTTGTTGGAATTTGTCCTTGATGGTGGGCAATTGGTTGGGTGGTGGTGTTTCAATGGTTCCCATATTGTCATCATCACTCTGGATGGGAATGAACTGGTAATTCATCAGATTAAATTTTAGTATGGAGAAGCATTGGTTTCACCATCAGAAGGACCAGGTATTGTAGAGCTAGTGGTTGTAGTGTTGTTGGCACTCTTTTTGGAAGGGCGTAACTTGTTGATCAATCTGGGTATCAAGATGGAAGGCATAGATCTTTTGGTTTTGCTGGAAGATGGACCAGGTTGAGGGGGAGGTGAATCTGTTGCAGATGATATTGGACAAGGTCTGGAGCAAGATTTCTTTCTGTAATAGCAGGCATCCCAAGAAGTTCTGTAAGAATGAATTAATGGTAATATGATACAGATAAGGTTATGTTCAATACAGTATTGACAGGGACCCATTTCAGAGATTAATTTTGAATAAAGTGTGAACATGGTGTTTTTGGTGAAGGAGAATGCAGAAATTTTCAATTGGAGGGAGGATGTGGTCTTCCAACATTGGAAGAGGTCTTTTTTGGTCTGTTTGGCACTTTTTTGGTATGTCTTAATTGACATTGGTTGATTAATTTGGTGTTTTTCTGGTTTTGTTCAGTGAATATTGGGACTATGGGCATGTGGGTACTACCATTAGATATCCCCGGTCTATATCTATATTTTATGTCCTGTTGATATTTTTCATATTCTAAGTTTTAAGGGGTCATTTTTTAATTTTTCATTTCTAAAAAATAGCTGTTTAATTTTGTTTTTTGTGTTTTACAGGCTTACCTTAAGTCTTAGGGTAAGTTCTTAGTACCATTAAGTAGAGCTAATTTGGCTTTATATTTTATGTCACAAAGTTGAAATAGCTTAATTTTGTGTTTAAAGGGTTTTAGTAGTTGTGGTGGATTTTTCTAAGTATTTTTGGCTTTATTTGAGGTTTTTGGTGGTTTTCTGGCTTCAAGGAGGTCTGGCCACTTCTAGGTGGGCCGCCTGACGTCAGGCGGCCCACCTGCCTTGGTTATAGAAGGCTGGGGAGTGCTTCTAGAGGGTTTTTAATTAATGTGGCTGCCAAAAATGCCAAAGTTGTTTCTGTGCATGGATTTTTTAGATGGTGGTCTGTGTGTACATACAGAATAAGACAGTTTGGGGAAACTTTAATTATCATAAAAACATCTGGAGGTGATATCAATGTTACTTACTCAGTTTTCACTGTTTTTTGGCCACAATTAGCTGTGTTTATTGTAAGGTTATTTCTTCATTTAACTCAACTTTGGCAACTGGTTTCTCTGGTGTAGCTTTGCAACCTGCATCAAGTATTATTACTGTTTTCTGTGCAACAAGTGCACAGTGTTTTGGTTTTCTGGTGTGGATCTTTCTGCATTTCAGGTTTCTGGTTCTTTGGTTCTCAGTGGTCTGCTATTGGCTACTGTCTTGACTTGTAAAGCAGTCAAGAAGTGCATTGGAAGGGGTATAGTAACAGTCTCTAATTTTCTGTAGCAAATAAATCTCACCTGGTATTTCTCTAAGGGACAGGGGTTTTTCTCTCCAGTTTTACTCCAACTCCCTTGGTCAAGGCCTATAGCTAGTACTATAGGATTGTCTACAACTTCTGTATGTGTTTGACATACAGGATTCTGCTTTATCTCAATCATAAATAATGTAATTTAATGAAGAAAACCATTACACAATTATTAAAAACATTGATATAACCTGTAAGCATATAGCATTTGCCAGAATAAAATTATTCAAACATAATGAAAATTTATTGAAACTCCAAAATTTTACCATCAATTATTATGATTTAAAGTATATAATCCTGCCAGATATGTTTGACACACAAGATTTATCTACACCATAATATCAGTAATATTATAATGGTAAGGAAAAATCCATTAAATTTTAATTATGAAAAGAAAAAAATTATCCTATAAACATTTGAAAACTACAATAATTATTTTTTCTATAAATATTAAATATATAAAAATAAAGAAAAATAAAAGGCTTTGTAGACAAATAATAATTATAAGATAAGCATACTTTTTTTTAAAAAAAATTCTTATTTTAGGAGATGAATTCATTAAAGAATAGACAAATGATTTGAAATTTTCTGCCATAAATTTTTAGAAAAGAATAAGTAACTCTTTCAATTAATAAAAAAATAAAAGAAAGGGACATACTTTTGAACAATATTCTTCCCCAAAGGAAAAAAAATTATTATATGATAAGGTAGAGAAAAAGATACTGAAAACTCAAAGCAATCACCACCAGAATCAAGGGGTGAACTTCTAGCAATCCCCTCTCCTGAACTTTAGAGTGTCCCTCCATTATGCCAGGTTTATGAATACTCTATAAACATAAGAAAGTTAGAATTAGATTTATATTTATTCTCAGATTGGTCCAAATATGAACCTTAATGGATCTCAAGTTATGCATAAGTTGATTAACTATAACCATGATTTTATCCTTCATTGATCCCACATTGAGCACACATTGATCGAACATAAGCTTTTGAACTTCCAATATGATTATCAATTTAAAGGATAAAAAATTATTCCTTAACATACCAAAGCATTACTTTGCATCTAAAAGATAAACCTTAAAATTAAGAAAGTAAATTAAATTTACAATAATGATATCTTTTACTACATAATTGTAAAAATTGATAAATTTAGCAAATTTTTTGATCAAAAATATTAATCACTTAGGGATTTAAATAACTAATTCCATTCCTATTTTCAAATTTTAAAAATAATATAGTCACTTCTCACTTAAAATCTATTAAGTCTTTGTAAAACTAAAATTTGTATATTTTTTTATTTTACCTAAAATATAAGACCTACAGGCCATTGAAAATAAAATCTTCAGTTACTAAATTAAAAGAAAAATTAATATTTAAATAAAAATAAAAAAATTCCTTAAAGTGTATAACTTGCAAGGTTGTTATGTAAATTAATATGCAAGCTTTCCTATTTAAATATTTAATGCTAATATAAATCACTTGACAAGTTTTGGTATGAGTACATGTGAAATATTAACTGCATTTAAAGGTTGAAACTAATATAATGACAAAAGTATTTACAAACTTCATTTCAATTTAATATTTATCAGTAAAAAATTTTGAAAGTAATATTTTATTGATCTCCTTAAGGATCTCTTCCTCCTCCTCTACCCATCTTCTTTTTGATAGGAAGTCACAAACTTAAACAAATATTCCTGGTGGATTTCATTTGAAAACCACCTCATAAACACACCATGAAACATGGCAGATTTGGTACGTGACATCTCAAACATGGGGTCAAATACATACCACTTTAGTGCAAATTTTTGAACCACAGCTCAGCCCACCAATATAAAGATCTTCCCAATTCACCACAAATCACATCTTTCCCCTCCCACTTTCTTGATACAAATTTTTACACACCATGCCCTAGTAAGTTCTGAACTTTTCATTCCTTTCTTTATCAACAATTCCTGATCAAGTTTCTATCCTCAAAACTCAGTCATCATGCTAATCACACTACCAAATTCTCAACACGACCCTTTTGATACCTTTTTTCATACTCTCAGAATCATCAAGTTGCATGTACTTTCCACTTGGGTTTGTTATTTTATTTTTGCATATTGACTTTGATTTTGAATTTTCACTGAAAGCATATTTTTTACCTTCTTTATTTATTTTTGTTCATCATCTCAAGATGAAGTTTCATTTTATCAGATATTGCATAATTTTTTACTTTTTCTGTTTTTCAATGATAAATCATATCCTTTTATTCATCTTCTCATAATTCCTTAACTATTCTTCTATTTCTTCTATCCATAACTTCCTGAACTTCTATCTGGTCCTTTTACATCTTTGAAGACATCTCATTAGGTAAATCATTCTCCCACAATCTTTTTTTCAATTTTAACTGATGTTCTTTCTCTGAATTTGTGTTTTTTATTTTTTCTATTTATTTTTTGTTTTTTCAAATCACATTTCCTTTTTTAAGAAGGTTCTCCAGAAGGCTGGCTCTCATATCGACAAAGCAACATCTGATTTGGCTCACTTTTTGTTGAGTTATTTATCATCCACTTTATTTCAACCTTCTCAAAAAGTTCTTATTCTGGAACAAATATAATACTTATAAATAAAATAGGTAGCCAAAATAAATCTTTTTAGCCCATTGATAATACCTGGCTTTAATTTTAATAACCCTTTTTTAATTTTCTTATAAGTCAAATAAAAGAGTCAGAAATAGGGTTAGGGTTATTTAAATTATATATTATTTTGTTGGAAGACTCTCCAGAAGCTTGGCTTTTATTTCCAGCAGACAGCCTTGAATTTGGTCAAGTGGTTGCTGAGATATCTGCTACCAAAGTTGAGTCTTGATTCATAGACTAATTTAAATTTCTTAACTTCAATGTTACATAATATGCATAAAGGGCTTACGCAATATATTTCAAATAATATTTCAGGATTTTGGCTCTGATTTTATCAGCTAAATATCTGTTTTGGATGAGTCCTTCCTATTTTGTGATTTTTTTTCATGAGGATGAATATTAACATTTACTGAATTTTGGCTCATTCAAATTTCAGATTATTTTGATTACAGGTTCTCTAGAGACATGAATTTCATTTCCAGAAAGCAGAATAAATATTGGCTCAGACATTTCTGAGATATCTAATTTTAAATTTGAGTCTTTTTATGTAAACTAATTTACATTTTTGAATTTTGAAATTCCATAATATGCATATTTTTTCTGATACTTTTGATTGTACCACACCCAAGGTATGTCAATTCCTCAGCTTTTTTTATCAATCTTCCCCTCAATTTTTCTTCTTTATAAATCCTTTTTTCCTCTGATTTGTTGATTTTTTGGATTTTTTTCAAGAAATGGTGTCATCAAATCTATTTGGAACTCTTCTCAGAATAATAATCAATCAAAAATCCAAGAGATAATTATCAAAATACCAAGGAAACTCCTGGTTTGGAATCTTGTAAAAAGTTTACTCATTTTTTTGGAATCTTATGAAATGCTTACTCATTTTAGTTTTTAATTCCAGATCAACCAAAGTCTGATAAACCAGGTAAGTAAAGAAAAGGGTGAAGGGTTGACTTCTAGTAAATCTTTAGGGAGGGGCTCTAAATATGGTAATTAGAAGATTTTCCATTTTTTTATTTCATAAATTTTTAAATTATAAATTATTAAAGATAATAAATCAAGTAAAAGTTTTGTGCCATAAATCCTTGCTGCTGTATAAATGTGTTAGTTTAATCATTTACTTGTATTGAATGGATTAATTATAAATACAATTCTTGTCATATTATTACTTAGGCTTTGGTCACATATAAAATCATTTCCATGTGGTATTGTGAATCCCATTACTTTTGCATGTTTGATTATCTTTTTTAATTGATTTATTTAAGAATTTATGAAATTAAAATGAAAATTTGGAAATCTTTACCCCCTCCCACAGTAAATTTCAGGGGGAGGTATTTCCATTTTTTTTTCTGACATGAATATTTTTTTTCCATGCATAAAAAATTTTTTGACATGAAAAAAATGGCAATACACATCCACTAATATAGTAAAACTCATGGGAGGTTATTTCCAAATATCTAGATTTTGAAAAATAAAATTTGTGAATTTATGTATCTTGTGCATTACAGTTTGTTAATGAAGCTGTTGAAAAACCATATTTAATCAAATTATTAATTTAAATCCAGAATGAATTTTAGTAATGTAGATATGGAGAAAAAAATACTTTTACTTTACATAGAAAACATTCAATCAACTGAAATCCTAAAAAATAGCAAGAGTAGAAGCATGCAATGTATATAAGAGAGATTCAAAGCATTGTTTTACAATCAAAATATTTATTTCCATCTCTGATCTGGAAGAGGTTTTCAAGATGGGTTAATGTGGAACCATTCAAATTTGAACTAAAATGACAAAGTGCAATAAAGATTTAAATAGCAGGAACTCTTTGTGTACAACAAGAATCATTTCTGAAAATTGAATGACTTTTTTTCAATTCAAGTAAACTGAGAAATCCAGGTAAGGTTGTGAAAAATATCTGTTTAAAGCTAATTTAAGGAATGTTGTAAAGACCCTCAAGGGTAAATTGTATTTGGTTTTTTATGGAAGGTGTTCTGGAATATAAGTTGTGATTCTCCAGCATGTCACACTTGTAAGCCAAGTCAAGTTCAGAATTGGAGCTGGTATCAGAGTTAACCAATAGATCCAGGGCTAGAGTAGTAGCAGGGATTTCTAGTTGATGATGGACTGAAAGAGGCATGTTAGTGAATGGTGATGAAGACTAAGGGTGAGTGAATGATGAAAGGGCTGCTTAAGTGGTGGGAAGTCACGTTTTTCATTTGTTGAATAATAAGCCCTTAAGAATTAGGTGAAAAAATCTAAGGAGATGGCATGTCTGTACCTAGTTCTGACTAATCAAGATAAAGAGATAAGTCTTTTGATGGCTTGTTTTTCCCAAAAGAAGGTCTGTTTGAGGTCAAAAACACCATTAAAATACACCTGTCAAGGGCAGGTGTATTTCATTTTCTGATGGAGTGTTTGGTACTTTTTTGTGGCATGTTTATGTGGCATATTTTATCAAGTTTGAGACCCCCTAATGTACTCCATCCCATCTCATTTTCATAGAAAATATCTATTTTTCTAGAACTCTCCTTATCAGAAATGGCACATTTTATTTTTGAGCCATTAATCCCTTCATACATTCTCCACCACTCATAATTCTTAATATATCAAGGAATATGCATTTTATATTTCCTCTAATCTTTTTTTCAAGATTTCAAATTTTATATAACACTACAAGAAAAAGGGAGCCTGTCTGGTAGTGATTTAAAATTACATTAAAAAATTAACTATGCACCAAGTAAGATACCCCTGATGGGGATATTGTAGGGAGAGACATAAGGATAGAAAAATATGTGGGAGAAAAATAAGTGTAAAGAAAATATTTGAAAAAAAATAAGTGTGAAAAATAAGTGTAAGAAAAATATGTTGCAACCATGGGAATTTTTATTTTTATTTTTTCTCAAAAAAATGATTTGTTATTTTCATTTTTTTATTTTTTACTTTATTTTCTGTTTTTTTACATTTTTAAATTTTGTTTGAAAAAAAAATTCTCATGGTTGCAAGTGATTTTTCTCACACTTACTTTTCTTGAATTTATTTTTCTTGCACTTAATTTTCTTAAATTTATTTTTTTTACCTTATGTCCCTTACTAAAATATTCCCATCAGGGATATCATACTTGGTGCATAGTGAAAAGCCCCTGAGCCACAGGAAGTGGCTCAGGTTTGAAAATTAAAAAATATTTTGCTTCCAGCTTTAAGCTGGCAGCATTTAATAAAATTTTTAAAAAAATTGACAAAGCCACTAAAAGTGACTTTGGTCAATTTGATAATACATCTTGCATGCAGTTTAAGACTTCCTGAAAGATAATGTGTTTAAAAGAGAGCCAAGTTGCATGCAGAAACTTTGATCACTTTTTTTTTATTGACCTGCAGCCAGCTTAGAACTTGCTAAAAGTCGTTTAATAAAGCAACAAAAGTTTCTTGTAAAAATTTTGGGTTTGAGCTAATTTTTTCATCTCCAAGCCAGATAACACTGGCTGGGAGGTTTTAGGTCATGTTTAAGAAGCCAATTTGCTTAGGGCAAAATTTTCTGCTTAAAACATAAACTACCATCCAGGGGGAGCCTGGCTGGTAGTAATTCAAAATTACATAAAAAAATAACCCAAGCCACAGGAAGTGGCTTGTGTTTAAAAATAAAAAAAATATTCAGCTGCCAGCTTTAAGCTAGCAGCATTTTATAAAAAATAGAAAAAAACTGACCAAAGCCACTAAAAGTGGCTTTGGTCAATTTAATAATACATCTTGCAGGTAGTTTTGAACTGCCTGAAAGATGTTTTGTTTTAAAGTGAGAAAAGTTGCATGCAGAGACTTTGCTTTTTTTTATATATTAATGACTTGCAGCCTGTTTGAATATGGCTGTAAGTTTTTTTTAAAGCAACCAAAGTCGCTACAAGCAATTTTGGTTGCAATATATTTGTTTTTCATCTCCCATCCAGATAAAACTATCTGGGAGGTTTGAAGGTGAGATTCCAGTTGTGAATGTTGCTTTAAGAAACATTGGCTACTAAAAAAAATGAACCACCAGCTAGGTTCTTGGCGCTGGTTTGAATGAATAATAAATAATATGAGAGTTGATATATTGAAATTTTCCCTACTTTTTTATTTGCCAATTGGCATTAATTTTTTGACAGTGAAATGTATATGTTCATAATAAAAAATTAATTCCAGAAAAAGTGGTATTGGATATTTTTAAATTCCAAAACTTATATACCTAGTTTTAACATGTATGAAATATCAGGATACTAATTTTGTGTGAAGATTGATTTGCAGAAATATACGCTGTAGACAATCTTATAGTACTAGCTATAGGCCTTGACCAAGGGAGTTGGAGAAAAACCAGAGAGAAAATCCCCTGTCCCTTTAGAAAAATAGAGTGAGATTTACTTGCTAAAGTAATTTGGTTCCTGTTTGCTAAATCCCCTTTTTCAACACACTTGACTGCTTGATGAGCCAAGAAAGTAGACCCCAGACAGACTACCAGACCAAAGAACTGAAATGTAGACCAATGTCCACACCAGAAAAAGCAAAGATACTTGATGTAGGCTGCAAATTCACACCAGAGACAGCAATAATACTTGATATAGCTTGCAAGACTATACCAGAGAACCTGTTGCTAAAGTTGAGTTAAATGAAGAACTAACCTTGCAACCAACACAGCCAATTGTGGCCCAAAAACAGTGAAAAACTGAGTTAGAAAACAATATCTAATCACCAGATGGTTGTATGATAATTAAAGTTGCCCCAACTGTCCTTTTATTCAGTATGTACACACAGACCACCCATCTAAAATCCATGCACAGCAACAAATTTGGCACCTGTACCAGCCAAATTGAATAAAAACCCTCCAGAAGCACTCCCCAACCTTCTAAAACAGAGGCAGGCGGGCCGCTTGACGTTGGAGGTGCCACCTGAAGCGGCCCGGCCTCACTGAAGCCAGAAAACCAATAAAAACATCTAATCTACTTAGAAAAATACCCTACAACTACTAAAACCCTTAAAACACAAAATTACGCTATAACAACATTGAGACATGAAATATAGAGCTAAATTAGCCCTATCTAATTGTACTAAGCACTTAACCCTAAGATTTAAGGTTAGCCCGTACAACTCGAAAAAAAATTAAACAGCTATCTTTTGTAACTGAAAAATGAGGAAATGACCCCTTAAAACTTAGAATATGAAAAATATCATAAAGACATGAAATATAGAGAAAAGACAGGGATATCCAATGATAGTTATCACATACCCGCAGTCCCAATATTCACGGAATAAATCCAGAAAAACACCCAATTCTTCAACAGATATCAATTAAGACATGCACAAACAGCGCCAAACAACACAAAAAAGGCTCCTTCCAATTTTCGAAGACCGCATCCTCCCTCCAATTAAGAATGTCTACATTCTTTCTTCATCAAACCACCATGATCAACCTTATTCCCAAATCTGCCTCTGAAACGGGTCCTTGCCAATACTGCATTGACAATAATCTAATCTGCACCATCACACCTGCTGTCCATCCATACAGAAAGTCCTTTGATGTCTGCCACTCCAGAAAGAAGACCTGCTACAGAACTGGTCCATTATCTTCTAAAACAGCTTCACCTCCACCTCAACCTGGTCAATCTTCTACCAGCACCAAAAGATCTAGACCATCCATCTTGATTCCCAGATAAATCAAAAAGCTACACCCTTCCCAGAAGAGTGCCAAAACCACTAAAACAACAAGTTCCACCATTCCTGCTCCATCTGATGGTAAAAACTTCCATTTCTTCCTTACACTTTATAAAACTGATGACTTCTCAGTTCCTCCATCTTCTGACAGTGATGATAACAATGTAGGATCCATTGAAACACCAACACCAAACCACTTGCCTGCAATTAAGGCCAAGTTCCAACAACACGCATCTCAACAGAAACACCTTCTACTAAGCTACTTCCAATCCACTCCTGCTAGAGATCCACAGGACATTGAGGAAAGAAGACACCTCATTCACCAGTTCAAGGCTAATTCTGAACAATTCATTTAATCTCTTGATTCCCTCTGTAATTCCACTATTACTTGAGCTTGATTAAGAAAAGAAAAATTGACCACACCCTCTATAGGATGTAACCAAAAACAACCCTCAGTTTTAAGTCTTGGGGGACCATCCTCATTTTATTTTCTTGAGGGACTCAAAAAACCTCAGTTGAATGTCTTGGGGGACTCAAAAACCTAAATCATAAACCCAGAACCAGAGATCAACCACATTAAGACACAGAAAAAAAACTAAAATTATGGGGTATTTGTGAATAGAGCTGCCAGCCCATCAATTACCCCCAAACTTGCCTTGGCTAAATTCAGAGGCTCCCCCTGTGGATTCCCTCTGCCAATCTTTCAAACTCATTCCAACAAAAAACCCCATTCCTCAGTTTATAGTCTTGGGGGACTACACCATCAAACAATCCTCAGTTTAAAGTCTTGGGGGACTAACACAGTGTTCAGTTTAAAGTCTTGATGGACTATTCTTGAAACTCCTTGAAACCAGCCAGTTTAAAGTCTTGGAGGACTACCAGATCTACAGTAGTAAAAATAAATTCCTGAAACAATAGATTTTTCAGTTTAGAGTCTTGATAAACTAAACATCCAAAAAACCTAAGACAAATTCTTGAAAACCAGCCAGTTTAAAGTCTTGTAGGACTACCAGAAAACAGATTTCAGTTTAAAGTCTTGATGGACTGCCAGAATTTTGCATAAAATAGATCCAGCCAATTTTATTCAGAATACACCTACAGCCAACCTGCTGAACTTCCACCTTCACTTCATCATCTACCCATCACTGACAAAAATCTCCTTCTTATCTCTTTCCATCATCTTTTCTCACCACAGATCATGGCTGGATCCCCTGATTTTGACCCCTCCAATCTTCCTTGCTTCACTGCTCCCAAGGACTATGCCTGAAAACAGTGCATCCACATGTGCAGACCTTGCACATTCACTCTTCCAACTCCTGAAGCCAAAATCTATAACAGGGCCTGTGATTCTTGCTACTCCAAGAAGAAGAAATGTGACAGAGATGCCAACTACCCTATTCCTCCTCCTTCACCTTCTCATAAATACCTCTCCAGATCCACTACCAGATCCCCAGAGCTTGGTCCAGCCTCTTCATCTTTATCCTCAGCACCATCCAGAAGATCCCAGAACTCAGTTTCCAGAACTCTCCCCAAAAGGCCGGCTTTAACTGCCCGAGAAACAGCTTTTATCTCTGCTAATTTAGCTCCAAAAGCTTCAAAATCAGTTCCTAGGATGGAAGACCGCGTCCAGGAGGCCCGCTTGCCTCACTAGACAGTGAAAATTAGGCTCAAAACTTCCAAAGACAACCAAAAAACAGCCAAATTCCTCTAATCAACAAAAACAACTCCACACAGCCACCTCCCACTGCTCCCAGAGCAATGCAGCCAACCTTTCTAAGGTCCAAAAACTCCAAAATTTCCAAAACTTCTAGGAGACCTTCCAGAGGACCCCAGGAAGACACTAGAGCACCCAACACTGCACCAAAACAACAACTTTGCCCCCAGTTAAGGCAACGAAACTACTTCTCTCCTCTGCCAGCCAACTATTCTTATGACAGTTCCATTCCTTGAAGAGCTCCATCCAGAAAAGATCAATCTGCTTCCAGATCACCCTCTCCTGCCCCATCTTATAACAACCCTGGTACACCATCACCAGCACCTCATCCAACTGAATCAAGCAGAAATATTAACAACAGCAACAACAGACCTGCTGCTCCAACTAGGCCCCAGGAACATCAGCCTCCTAGTTCACCTTCTCAAAACCTTTCAGAGGAAGACCAAGAGAATCCATATGTTTCCCTGATTGATCCACCTACTATCACCATTCCAAAATCTTCAGAAGTCCTAATTCCCGCTGCTTACAAATTTGATAAGCTTCCAATCTGTAAGTACCACTTCAATTCATCCAATTTCTTCAACAAAAATAATTACTGATCCAATTCTTCTTGTCTAGTTGGAAACCCTCCTCCTAAATCTACTATTGGAGTTGGCCAACCTCTAGAAACTTCTTTGGCCCTGGATTATGGAGACATGAAACAACACCTCAGCACCATGTTTCCAAACATGCTGAAAGCCTTTGCCCTCCATGGACCTTTAAATGATTTTGAGAAAGTCTTGAGGAAAAAAATATTGGACAACCACTGGAAGATGTCTAGGATCATTAAGTACACCTTCCAACACTCCATTCCTGCCTCTTCTTCTTCCTCTTCTGAATTTCCATCCAAACCCATTCCTGCCCATTATAATCCATATAATCTCTCCAGAAGGATTCACTTCAAAGAACACAGTGCTTCCCACAACCCCAACAAAAAAACAAAAACGACATCATAATCCGGACCAGCCTCCAGAAACTTCATCATCCAGACGTTTAGCTCCTGCAAAAAGATTAAAAACATAATAATAAATAAATAAAAAAGAATTAATAACTATAAATTCTATTTTTTCAACAGTCTACTAACATACTAAAATTAAAAATTGATAAATAAAATATAAAATAAATGAGATAAAATAAAAGATAAAAAAATAATACAAATGGTATCCCCCAGCCAATTGATGAGCTGATCCCCTGATACCTTTCCCACATCCAACTGCACCTTGATGTGGATACACCTTAAATAATTTAAATGATTTGAAATAAGAAACATAAATTAAGGGTAATAATATGAATAAAAAATGAAAAATGACATTAATAAAAATAAAAATAAAATAAAATAGAATGATAAAATAGCATTGCCCGGCCAATTGATGAGACTTTCCCCACCAATGCTTGCCCACATCCAGGTGACCCTGATGTGGTAACACCCTATATTTTTGATTTTATAATTTTAACAACCCCCATAAAAAATTAAAAGAAAAAAAGAGAAAAAATAAAATAATCTGAAACTATTATCTAGCAAAATCATAACTAAAAAATCAAAGAAAGTCCAGCTCCATGAATGGTCCAGATTAAGAGAAGGTCCTGTAAGAGAAAGTCCAGTCCATAGAGATGATCACTGGGTGGGCTCCCTCCAATAAGTAAAAATGATGGGAGACCACCAGTGATCCACCACTAACACAAAAAAAACCAAAGATAAAGAAGCCAGTCCCAAACCAGTTTAAAGTCGTAGTGGACTTGAAACCTGAATAATAAAAAACAGAGCTAGAATTCAACTATGAAAAACAAAAGACTTGAGACAGAAACTCTGTGGTAACTGTTCTCCAGAGCAGCCAGCTCATCAGTTACCCCCACACTTGCCAAAATATAATCTAGAAGCCTCCCCTGGGTACCTTCTAACAAAAACACAACATCCAACACAATAAACCAAAACCAATAAAAGTGAAGAGTCCAGCACTTGAAAACCAAAGGAAATTCCAGTTCAAAGTCATAGAGGACTTGAAACCTGAATAATAAACAACAGAACTAGAATTAAACTAGGAAAAACAAAAGACTTGAGACAGATATTCTGGGGTAACTGTTCTCCAGAGCAGCCAGCCCATCAGTTACCCTTACGCTTGCCAAGATCAAATCTATAAGCCCCACCCATGGGTACCTTTTAACAAAAAGTTTCCAACACAAAAGTTGCTCTGTAACACCAAAAATTCCAAAATTTAAACAACATTCCATAGTTTATCCTCATTGCGGAGTCAATCTTCTTCATGTCTAGTGCCTCTGGGATAAAATCTCTTCACCTGATCTGCAGCCACTCTCCTCTTTAAGACTGCACCATCCAACTCTTCCAAAACATAAGAACCTCCACACACCTGAGATCTGACTCTGTAAGGTCCATTCCATCTGTCAGCAAAAATTTTTCCCCACTTACTCTCCAAACTTCTATTATAAACCAAAATCAAACAACCAGGTTTCAAGGGATTCCTGAGTCTATGAGCTAACTTCTTGTCCCAGTATCTGACTGACTGATTCCTAATCTTCATCATTCTAGAGTATGCCTTCTCTTGACATTCCTCTATACATTCCAACTGTTGCATCCTTGCACAGAGTGATTCTTCTGTTGAGTGCACATCATCCCAATCAATTACAAGATAAGAGACAGCTTCCAATTTCACTGGTAGAACAGCTTTCTTACCAAACATTAACTCATAAGGAGAATAGCCAGTTGTCCTCTTCAAAGTGACCCTATCCCCAAATAACACCAAGGGTAAATAATGCCTCCACTTTTCAGCACTATCCCCACACATCTTTACCAAAGCATTCTTGATAACTTGATGACCTCTTTCAACCATACCTTCAGCTTCAGGATAATAAGGTGTAGCCACTCTAACTTTAGAATCAACACTAGCCACAGCTTCTTTAAATTTGGCACCAAACTCTGGCCCGCCATCAACAGTCACCAACTTCATCAACCCATACCTATAAATCCACTCCTTCTTCAAAAACTCTGCCACATTCTTGGAAGTCAAATTAACCAGAGGCACTTCCTCAACCCAACCAGACAAATAATCCCTGGCAAAAATTAAGTATTTATACCTGCCCTCTTTAATATGGACAGCATCCAGACTGACTCTTCCAAAAACAGTTGATTCACCAGTAGCATGGCTGACCTCTTTAGGTTTCAAGTGACTTCTACTTTGATATTCTTCACAAGATTGAACCCAACCCTGCACAGCCAACTTCATACCTGTCCACCAAAATCTGTCAGCTACTCTTCTATAAGTCTCCCCAAAGCCTCTATGAGCAAGGTCTTCATGAAAAGGCCTCAAAACAGCTTCTTGACCCTTCTTCTGAGTCACCACAACTTGAGGATTAGGATGTCTCCTCCTCATCAACCTTCTTCCTGACACATAAAATCCAGGACTCTTCTTCTTGATTACCAACCAAGTATCATCATCACAACTATCTGGCCTCTCCAAGGTCAACAGATATTCCACCATAATAAAATAAAACCCAGACTGACCCCAGGTCTCATCTTCAAAATCCAACAAAACAACATCCTAGGGTACAACTCTGTCATCAAAATCACCAGTGTGAACATTAGCCAATTGACAAGCCCAACCAAGATACCAATCCTTAAATTTTGGTACATCCTTCTCTTTCCACTGAACCTTGTGAGAATCCAGTTCACTAACAAAAACACCATTTTCCAAATTTGAGCTGTCCAAAACAACAACTCCATCTTCATCAACAAAAACATCCTGATCACCAGAATCAAGATCAGATCCAGCCAGTTTAGCTTCTTGGGGGAGGTCAGAAAAAACTTCAGCACCCTTTGTGCTGGCCCTAACCACTGGATCATCTTCATCAAACTCTTCAGCCTCAGAATCTTCATCTGTAGGTGGCCTCCTTGATAATCCATCAGGAATTGTAAAAGTTTTTCCTGGTTTGTGTACCAGGTCAAAAGAAAAATGTTGAATAAATGCCACCCACCTAGTAATTGGAGAATTTGAAAGACTAGGTGTATTGATCATCTGAACTAAAGATTTTGCATCCACCTGCAGCTCAAAATGCTGCCCCTACAAAACAGTCTGTAGCTTCTTTAAAATTTTTTCTACACCACACAATTCCAACTTGGGTTGAGAATACCTAGATTCCACCTCATTAAGCACCACAGACTCATATCTTACAGGCCTTACCCTTCCAGATTTATCTTCCTGAGACAAAACAGCACCAGCAGCAATATAGCTTGAGTCCACTGACAGATAAATTTTTCCAGCACCAACACCATAATCCAACTTGTGAAGAACAATATCTTCCCCAACAACCCTTTTCAACTCCTGAAAAGCCTCTTCACACTCTTCAGTCCATTCCCAATCTGCATCTTTCCTGTTAATCCTCCTTAAAGGTGAAGAAAACAAAGAAAAATCCTTAATAAAAATCCTGACATATACACACACACCCAAGAATCCCCTGACTTCAGTAGTATTTTTAGCCCTTGGCCAAGACTGATATTTTATTAATCTTTTTTTTTGCCATAATCCTTCCATCTTTACATACCACATGACCCAGAATTACCAAAGCAGGAACACAACAACAGAATTTTGACCCTGAAATGGTCAAACCAGCCTCTTCAATCCTAAACAACACTCTCTCTAGAGTTATTGCATGTTCCCAAACAAACCTCCTTATGCCAGGGTTCTCGATTAACACCTCATTACCATAATCAGTGGATGGTCCTTTAATTCTACCATCATCAATAAAAATACCAGCATGAGTAGGAACCTCATCCTGAAAAATCCAAGCCATCTGTGCTTGATATACTGCCACTGAATTAGTTGCTCCTTGAGGCAACCTAGTGAGCTGAAATCTTCCCAAAGGAGTCTCAAAAGTTGTAAGAGGCCTTGAATATGTATGAAGTTCCCTCTCATCATAACCACCCATAATATCACCCAAACCATAACACACCCTTCCAGCAAAAGATTCAACAAAATCCTCTGCACTTGGTGGCATACCAGCGTCATTGATAGTGACTCTATTTAAGGCTCTAAGATCATGAACCACCCTCAAATTTCCATTTTCCTTCTTTAAACAGAAAACTGGACTTGATTAAATGGATGTCAATTGTTTGTATAACCCAGTCCTGACTTTTTCCCTAACAATCTCCACAAAATCCTCTCTGATAGCAGCTGGAATCAGAATAGGTTATATTTTCCAAGGTTCATGACAAACCACAGGAATCAAGTAAGGTTCCCCATAAGAGTGCTTCAACACACCCCTTTCCTCCTCAACAAAAGCCACAGATTTTTCTCTTAGCACGATAATGTGCAACAACAACTTCTTTTCTTCTTCAGACAACCACCCATCAGGACCAAAATTAACAACTTTCAACCTTTCCACAGTCACCCTAGCCGTCTCTACAAATTCTGGAGGATTCTTCACCCAAGGACTACAGTACGGATCTCTTGACAAAGGAGGTCTCTTCAAGGGTGGATTCAAACCCACAGGCATAGTCTCATTGACAGGCCTAATCTTTTGCACTACCTTCTTATACTTTGCCGCTCCACCTTCAATTTGAGGGATCTTCAGGAAATCTTCACCACCAGACCTGGAACAAAAACCAAGGGTTTCCCCATTGCTCACATGTATGGCCAAGGTAATGTTTTTGAAAGGCGTACAAGAAACCCTATGGGTGCACAATTGGGAGGACTTACTTTTAGACCCCAATCTCACCACTCCAAAACTTTTCCGCAATTCCAAATCTTCGTCTTCACTTACTTCTTCCAAATCTTCAAATCTTGATTCATCTTCAAAATCAACTCTTTTAAAATTGTGTAGTTTATCCTCATGCTGGAGGCCCAAAAATTGATGTTGATGATCTTCTTTCTTCATAATTTTTCTGCAGTTTAATCTCATTCTGGAGGCCCCAAAATTGATCTTGACAATGTGGTATGCGCCTTGCAGGAAGCATGGTTTTGGACCAATCAGCGCGCGTAGTCCAGGAAGAACAAAAGGGGAGTAAGTGCCATAGATAGTATTAAAATATAATATGTATTTTTGTGTTTCAAAGAAAGGGAAATAGAAGCACAAAAAAGGATTTAGGGTCTGTACGCTGGGGTTTTGCAGCAGGATGTGCTGCACAATGGGGAATTGTGTGTTATCAATTTAGGACTGCAAGCGCTAAAAAAATGGATTTGAATTTTCCAATAATTGTGTGTTACGCATTAAGAAAGGAGTTATGGCTTAAGGAGGACTCAAATGCATAATATACTGCACTGCGGCAACAGCTATAATTACTGAGACAAGTAAAATAAGTTGAAGAGTCTAACTAGTCAAGTAAATTACCAGGACTATTGACTAATAATGAGGCGGGGAGCATGGGGACTCGATCACAAAAGAAAACTACCCAAGAGTCAAGGAAACTAGGATCAGCGTTAGAATGGGTCCAACCTGGAAGTAGCGCTGAAAAAAAACAAAGGTATTGTCAAGAGTGCGTATATGGAGTATGAGTGAAACAAGTTAAAAACTAGTGTTAGTAAGAATAGGGTGCGATTAGGTGCTGTAGTTGCTACAAGTGGGGTATGTAGTTTACTAATAGAATTGTTATTGTTTTACTAATGTGGTGCTAGAGCCAGCACTGGAGATCCACTAGGGAACTGTGTTTTGAGCACTGGAAAAATATAAAAAGAAGGACTGTTTGATAGGGATAAAAGGGAATATAGTAGGAAGATAATAACAATTGACAAATAATTAGTTAACATACAATTAGTTAATAATTGTGAAGTCAAGTATAAGATATTAATTTTTTCTGCTGTCATTTGTTTGAGAATAATATTAGAGATATTTCTGAGTCTTTGTCATTCATGCATCTGTGTGTGTATCTTATATAGTATAGTGGAAGAATGCGGCATAGAGAGAATATATAGATTCAGTAGGATTGACTATTATTAGAGTTATTTTATTGTTATAATAAGGCATATTCAAAGAGAGCGCCTCAAGAGGGAGTAGCTGTGGATATTAGCTCTTTTTAAGAATATAAATATCCAGATAGTAATATTTGCTTTTTTTCTGATCTTTAACTTATCTCTCAACTTATAAATTTTCTAATCAGATATTTGTGTTACACATTATTGTGCTGTCTTTAAAAATAAGAGTGGCAGGCGCTTCTTTTTAGAAATTAAAAAGGAGAACCAACCCATCTTGCATTGTGTCTACTGCTTAGTACTTTAGAACTCTCTACAATTGGTGTCCCAACAGTGTCCTAATTGTAACTAGTGTTTAAGATTAGATTGTTTGGTTTTCAGGGTTTTGTCGAGAGGACGTGATCAAGCCGGCGCTTCAGCGGAAGAGTTGTAGGGTCTACAAAGAGTGGATCAATAGCCGTTATCAGAGGATAGCATAGGGCTGTATTGTGAATATAGTCAGTTTTAATTACCAAGTGTGTGTTTTTGTGATCTCTGTTTCAATTTTATATCTCGGCAATGGATCCTTCTGCGACTACATCTAAGGGATGTCAGGAGAGGGTTAAATTGCCCAATTCTTTGGCATTGTTGCCACAGACAGTAACTACAATCATTAGGTGTAAAGATGAAAGCTTGCATTTTGCTGAAATTATTACCAAGAAGTTTTTAGGCAGGTTTGAACAAGCAGCTGAAGTTCATGGAGCAACTGAATATGATATGGTGCTTCAAGTACTATTCTATGTAGCCAATGAGTGCAGAGACAATTTAGAGGATATAAAGGGGCACAAAGAGCAAAATTGGTCACCGCTAAAAGAACAGATGCTCAAGAGATGGCCAAAGGCTACCTAGGAAACTAAGTATATGATGAAGGACCTGAATATCTTGGTAAAAAGGGTCAAAGCTAAAGGGGGTGTTCGAGACCCTAAGGAATTTAAAAGTTTTAGGGAAGACTTTGATCAAATAGTGGAATATTTAGTTAGTAATGAAGATTTTAGTGATGATAATGTGTCTTTACCTTGGTTTTGTGAAGCGTTAGCACCAGAAGTTGAAGACTGGGTGAAAAGGCGCTTGGATAATGAAGGAAAGCTGGTTTAAAAAAGGGACGGAAATGATAAGTCCCCTGAATTAGAAGAAGTAGAAATGGCAGTGGAAGCTGAAATGAAGTTGCGTTGAGTTGAGCTTTGGGCAGCTAGGGTTGCTTTGGATAATGAGGAGATGAATGAAGATGCTTCTGGTGTACCATTGCCTCCTCAGATGTAATCTCCTAAAGTTAAAGTTTTCACTAAGTAGCCAGATTCAGTTATGGCAAGGATTGATGAGTTAAAGAAAAAAATAATTGAAGCGTCAAAGGCAAAAGAATCATTTAGGCCCAAGAGTTCTCCTCAACCTTTGCGTTTTGCTGCTATGGTGTGCTATTATTGTAATAAGGAGGGGCATAATAGGATGAGGTGTAATGTGCTTCAAATGGATAAAGAGGAAAGGGTAGTTTACAAGGATGGGACTACACTTTTGTTGGAAGATGGTACTAAGATTGTTAAAGACAATGATCAAGTGATGCAAGCCATGGTCATCAATCATACTAATAAAAAGTCTATGGAAGGCAGGTTGAGTAAGGGCAAAGAGCTTAAAATTAACGAGAAAGGAAAGGATGCAAAGTCAGTAAAATTTGAAGTTACTTGCGCAGTGTTGGATTTTAAAGTAATAGAAGGAGCGGTTTCAGCGCCACTTATGGCAGCGCTTTTGGAGATGTTTGCAGCGAAGCACAAGAAAATGGCCCCACCTACAAATACAAGGCCAAGAAGGGCTTGTTCTAGGTATGCAAATCCAGAGGATATGGAGGGAGTAGGTTATACTACTAGAGAGAATACACCTGCGCATATCGAGGATGTTGAAATGCATGGTATAAAATCAATTTGTTATGGTGTGCAACATTAGGAAGAAGAACAACCTGCGATGTTGGAAGAGGCCAAGGTAGTACAGCAAAGAGCAATACCTGCTGAAGGAATGCCGGGAACAAAGGCATAATAATCCAAAGAACCCACCTGGAAGAGCGAAAGCTGGTGGGAAGGTGACTCAACCTAAATGGAGAATGCAGCGCCTGGTTCACTCTGATTTTCCTAAGGCGGCCGAGGATTTGGTTGTGCAATGTTTAAAGACTAAAGTCTCTGTTCCATTGGGGATGCTGACAGCAGTAGCGCCGGATGTAGCAAATGGAATTGTGGATAAGTTCAGGAAGAAAAGGGTTGCCAATTGCGCTGATTTTGATGTTGGAGAACAGTCATTTCAGCTGGTTGTTGGATTACCTAGGGTGCCACATTATGCAGGACCCTTAGGGTATTTAACAATTACTGTGAATGGTAAGCAAATTAAAGCGTTAGTGGATACAGGTTCACAAATCAAAGTGGTGTCAGTGTAGGATGCGGTGGAGTTAGGTCTTCCTGTAAAAGACAGTGATGGCACTTTTGCAGGAATTAGTGGAGGTAGGTTGCCTGTTATAGGTGTAGCAGAGTATGTACGCACTAGAGTTGCAGGAGCAACAAGGGATATACATTTTTATGTTCCAATGGGTGTAGTTAAACCAGTTTTAGGCACACCATTTTTAATGGATTATTCTTCAACTATTGATTATTGTTTGAATAAGACTATTGGAATAAGGATTATGGGTGATGATGGTGTTCCAGTAACAACAGTCTTAGTAGCGTCCAAGGATGGTGGCTGGGAAACTAAGTACTCTGGAGCTGCGCTGTTAGAGAAAGAAATAGAGTTGTATGAGGGAGTCTCACATGATGAGATAGGGCAACCACCAGGAAGGGGCCAACATTTTCATTAGGCACTGGAATTTTAGGTGTTAGTATCTCCCAGGATGAGAGGAACCCGGATAGTGACCAGTCAGTCCAACAAGAAGGGATACGTAAAGCGGTACTTCATAGGTGTCTTGGGAATACTACTGTAGAATGTATTATACCTAAGCTTTTTGATTTATTTGATTATGGATATTGTTATACTTATATTAAAAAGAAAATACAAAAACAGGATTTAGATGCAACCTGTAGTTATATTAGAAAGGGTTTGATTTTAATTAATGAATGAAGCAGCAAGAGCTGCTTTGCATTAAAGTATTACCCAGTAGCTGTTAAGGTTAAACCAGTGAATGTAGCAATTCCCAATTTGAATCCTCCTTGGCAGAGGCCAGTGCTGTCTAGGAATCCTTATGATACTCCTTTAACAAAGTTTCTGCCTGATTTTGTGCCTACTAGTAAGATTACAATGGAAAAGCTTCAGATGGTCAATTTTGGACCAGAGGATTGGTTGTCTCAGGAAGAAAAGAAGTTATTGCTGCATGTTATGGTTTTTAGGGAAAATGATGTAGTGTTTTCAAAAGAGGGAAGAGGTTTGTTGACACACTCTTATGGTAAGCCTTATATTGTTCCAGTTGTACCTCATCTGCGTGGCAGAAGAAGGCTTTTCCAATACCAGCGGCTATAAGAGAAGAGTATACAGAATTAATTAGGGGAAGGTTAAAGTCTGGCTTGTATGAACAGTCTATTTCTAGTTATTCAAGTCCAGTGCTTTGTGTTGTTAAAAATAATGGTAAATTAAGGGTTGTTCATGATCTTAGGGAGATGAACAAGGTTACAGTAAAGGACGCAGGGATGCCACCAACACCAGAGGAGTTTTTGGACTCTTTTGCGGGACGTGCATTTTATGTATTAGGTGATATTATGGGAGGATATGATGAGCGCAAATTGGACAAATCATCCAGACCCATGACAACGTTTGAAACACCACTGGGACGCTTCAGGTTGACAAGGTTACCACAAGGCACAACAAATTCTGTGGCGGTATATCAAGCACAGATGATGTGGATATTGCAGGATGAAATTCCAGAGCATGTGGTAATTTTCATTGATGATGGCGGTATAAAAAGACCAGCCAGTGATTATGATAGGGAGGTGTTAGAAGAGAATCCAAATATTAGATGTTTTGTTTGGGAATATGCAATTACCCTGGAAAGAGTGCTATTTAGGATAGAGGAGGCAGGATTAACGATCTCTGGGTCCAAATTTGCTTGTTTTGTTTCAGCGCTAGATATAGTGGGACATGTGGTATGCAAGGAAGGGAGAATCATTACTGAAAAACAGAGGAATAAGGTACTTACATGGCCAAGACCAAGAAATACTACGGAAGTTAGAGGGTTTTTAGGCATTTGTATATATGTAAGAATGTTTATTTGAGATTTTGCTTTGTTGTCTTCACCTTTACGGCGCTTAACAAGAAAAGATGTTGTATGGGATTGGACGGAGGAATGAAAGGAGTCATTCGAGTAATTGAAAAGGATTGTAGGGAAAGATATTCTTTTGAAGAAATTGGAGTAAGGACCAGGCACTGGGAAAATCACTCTAGCGGTGGATTCTAGTGTGTCTGCAGTGGGCGCAGTTTTGATGCAGGAAGATGAGGAAGGTAATGATAGAGCCGTCCTTTATGAATCTAAGACTTTTACCAAAGTGGAGTCCAGGTACTCTCAGTCCAAGCTGGAGTTATGCGCAGTAGAAAAAATTCTTAAGAAGCTACAATGGATGCTTTGGGGGCAAGATTTTGAGCTGCAGGTTGATTGGCTATTGTTGGTGCAAATGATTAGTAGCCCGAGTTTACCAGATGGGCCCATTACAAGGTGGGTAGCGCAGATTAATTTGTTTTCTTTTGAGTTAGTCCATAAGCCGGGAAAATTGTTCACTATGCCGGATTCATTATCAAGAAGACTCGGAAGCCAAAGAATTTGAAGAAGATAAGAGATGGGTAAACGGGATATATTATTGTTATGAAAGATTTGGCAGGATTGTCCGCAATGACAATAAACTAGCAGGCAGGATTTTCCGCGATGACAATAAACTAGTAACAAGGATTGTCCGCGATGAAAATAATTTAGTAACGTGGAATGTCTGTAAAGACATAAAACTAGATATTGACAATGCAAAGGATATTTGTAGCAAGGGTAGTCTGAAACTGGATTTAGGGGACGCTGAAGCTAATGTAGCAACAAGGAGTGCACTAGGAAAGGTAGTGGAAGAGTCAGATAATGAAGATTATTCAAGGGGAAGTCAAGACATTAGTACTCATCTCAAAGAGGGGGAGTATTCTGAAGACAACACATCTACTGATGAGGGGGTAAAGTTGTTAAGGTTATATTTTGAAGGTAATAGTCAATCAGATTTTTGCAATAAAAAGGTTTGGCACAATATTGAGAAGCTTGCTAAAGGCTATTTTATTTAAAATGGGAAGTTATGGAAGAATCAAGCTTCCTCTCCTCAGTTAGTTGTTCAAACTAGGGAAGGGAAGGAGAAGATACTCAGGGAGTTACATGAGAATTTAGGACATAGAGGTCAAGATGAGACGTATTGCAGAGTTAGGGAAAGATTCTGGTGGCCCAATATGAAGAATGAAGTAAGAGATTGGATCAAATCTTGTCCTGAATGTCAGTGCAAGAGTTACAGAAATCCAAAAGAGAAAGGTAGAGCGACGGGCAAAGATACTGTTTTTAGTAGGGTCAGGTTAGAAGCAGTTCATATAAAAGCAGGACGCTTTAAATACTTGGTAGTAGCCAGGGATGATCTATCAGGATGGGTTGAAGCAGCACCGTTGATAAATCTTAAGGCGAGTAATGTAGCTGAATTTTTGAAGAAAGAATAGGTTTATAAGTATGGTTTAATGAAGATGGTAACTGTAGATGGTGGCGCTGAGTTTGCTGGAGAATTCCAAGAGGTATTAAAAGGTATTGGCGCAAAGTTACGAGTTGCAACACCATATTATCCTGAAACTGAGGGAATGGTAGAAAGAGGGCATCAACTTATAAAGGATGCGTTAGTTAAATTATGTGGAAATAATGGGGTAAAGTGGAAGAACTACTTGCCATTAGTTTTGTTTGCAGACAGGATTTCAGTTAAAAGGACAGCAAGGTTTTCACCGTATGAACTTATGTTTGGTCAAAGGGCAGTATTACTTATTGATCTGGAGGCTGGATCTTTTCTAGGATGTGACTGGGATCAAGTGCACTCAACTGAAGATTTGATTCTAGCAAGGGTAGCGCAGCTTGAAAGGAAAGAAGAGTTTGTGGGAAGGCATATGAAAGAATGATGCAGATCTGGGACAAGTCAGTTAGATATTGGGATGAGCGTTTAGCGCATAGGTTAAGAAAGCCATTGAACCCAGAAGATCTGGTTTTGGTTTATAATAGAAGTTTAGAAAGCCAATGGGGGAAGATGTTTTCTGACAGATGGAATGGTCCTTATAGGATAAGAAAGCAGATAACTGGAGGGTCTTACTTACTGGAGGAACTGGATGGTACTGAGTGGAAGCAATGTGTGGCTGCAGATCAGATCAAAAGATTCTACCCAAGGGGTGTTCCAGTGATACAATGATACCTCCGGTGTGTTACGTGCCTCGCAGGAAGCGTGATTTTAGACCAATCATCGCGCGTAGTCCAGGAAGAACAAAGGGGAGCTAGCGCAGCAGGAAATGTTAAAATATAATATGTATTTGCGTGTTTCAAGGAACAAAGGAAATGGAAGCGCGGAAAAGATTGGGGGTCTGTGCGCTCGGATTTTGTAGCAAAATGTGCTGCACAATGGGGAATTGTGTGTTATTAATTTAGGACCATAAAGCGCTAAACAATATGGATTTGGGCTTTCCAAAAAAAAGTATGTGTTACGCATTAAGAAGAAAGTCATGGATTAAGGACAACTCAAGTGCATGGTATGCTGTACCGCGGCCAGTTGGGAAACTTACTGAGACAAGTAATAAAGAAGGCTAACTAGTAAAGCGAGCTGTCAGAACTACGAACCTAGTATTAAAGCAAAGAGAGTGGGGACTAAATCGTAAAACTACCCAAGAGTTAAGGCAACTAGACGCAGCATTAGGATAAGTCAAACCTGGAACTAGCGCTGAAACAAAACAAGGTATAGTTAAAAACGCATATGTGGAGAGTCAGTGAAACAAGTTAATACTAGTGTTAGTAATTATAGGGTCTGATTTAGGCGCTGTAGTTGTTGCAAGAAGTGTAAGTAGCATACTAATAAATTAGTTATTGTTTTACTAATGTGGCGCTAGAGTCAGCGCTGGAGATCCATTAGGGAACTGTGTCTTGAGTGCCAGAAGAATATAAAAGGAGGACTATTAGATAGGGAAAAAAGGAGAGAACTGGTTGGTCTATCTATTTAGTTAATAAAATAAGAAAAATCGCATTAGTTGTCATTTTAAAAATCAGATCATAAAGAAAATCAATATAGAGATATACGTGTAGCTATAGTCATAGTACCCAGTATAAGATATTAGATCATTTGTGATTAATTGTTTGAGAGAATATTAAAAGGTATTTTCTGAGTCTTTAGAGTTTGTGCGTCTGTGTGTGTATTTCCTATAGTATAGTGAAAGAGCGCAAAATAGAGAGAATATATAGATTCAGTGGGATTAACTATCACCACAGAAAAAATGGGGGGTATTGCTAGCAATTCCCCTTGCTTGAACTCCGTTGAGCCACAAATCTATGCTTGAATTATGCACACATCATCACCATGTAGGAAATTGTTTGGCCTTACATTTAGTCAGAGATTTGTCACAAATTGAGCTCAAGATGAACCTACATTGATCACCGTTTGATCTTGTAAAATCCTAATTTGATCATCAGTTAAGCTCCCTTTGATCTCACTTTGATCTAACATAAGCTTTTGCATATCCAATATGTCAACTATTCACTTTCAAAAAGATTCATAATGAATTTCACATGGAATATTAGAAACAAAACCAGTAATTTTGAGTAAATGTCTCATCAAAATGATTAATCTACAACAAAATACCATCAAAATTCAATCTGATTACTGAAAACTTTTGGTAAAATGACTAATAGATATTTAAATTGGAAAATAATATTCCATTTCTCAATTTCAAATTCAAAATATAAATCCTCGTTTGAAATGTGAATTTTGTAGATTCGTTGCCTTCCTATATTATGAGTAATATTTGAGGTATTTTACACCTTTGTAAATATGGTGTTGTGCTGCTAGAAATTATCTCTGTTTCAATTCAACTTTATTAAAGCTTGATTCCAGAATGATACATATTTTATAACTATTTTAAGAAAAAAGTCACTAGTAATGAATTTAGCCTTTTATCTGTCCTTTATTAAACCTCACTTAATCCTACTTAAATCCAAATTGACCCACAAAAACCTTATTTGGGATATTTTTTAGCCCAGGATGATTCAAGATTGGAGCAAAATATTATTTTAAATATCCAATATGCCTATTGATTAAATTTCTTCAAGCTTACTTTAAATTCACATTAAAATTAACTTTCACAGGAAATATTAAACACAAATCTTGAAAATATAGTATTTAAAATCAAAATAAATATAATATAATATGCTTACAACAAAATTTTCTTTCTGGATTAATTGAAACAAAAAATTGTTCATTTGTGAAAATAGAAAAAATACTATCCATCCTGAATTTAGAATTCATTTTTAAAAATTTAATGCCCCCTCACTTTCAAGTTTATCATGTATTTTGAAAATTATATTTTTAATAATTTTGTGAATAGTACACCTGAGATATAAACTTGGGGATATCAAAAACTAAAACATCAGCAAATTGAAATGTTTTTTATTGTTATGAATGGAAGTAATGATTGAAAAACACCATTAGAGCAAGTTTGATTTTGAATAATAGGCATACTTTCTCATGTAAATTTCAATAAAAATAATTTTTATTCTTACTTAAGTTGCGGTGGATACATTTGAGCTCAAAAATAATTAAAATTGACAAAATAAGACTTCTATAATTCATATTCAAAAATGAAATCACCCTTCATTATCTACCTGTAAACTATTTTAAATTGAATAATTTCAAAGTCAGTATATACTGATGTTATTTTTTCTTCTAAAAAATTTATTATATAGATTAATAGTCATAAACAGTTGACATAGATGTTAAATTTATATAAGAAATCTTTAATTCATAAAATGATAAAACTATCTTTTATGTAAAAAGTGATGAAGGAAAAAAATATTATTAAATTTTTGATGCACTATCAATAAAATTGAAGATAGAGCATATCAAAAGTTTAAACTTAATTTCAATTTTGATATCATCATTTTATTTTATTTTACTTGAGTAGAAAACAGATTTTAAATCTCAATATAATTTTAAATCCCATTAGTTTGTAGATTTCAACATTTGAAACTATGAAATAAATATTTATGAAAGAATTTTACAATATTTGCCCTTCTAAAAACTCATAAATCCAACTTCAAATCTTCTAACCTTCACAAGTAACCACAATGCATTCTGAAAATACTCTATATTTAAATAATTAAAGGTAAATAAAATTATGTTTTTATTCTTTATTTCAATTTTTGATAAATAATATATATATATACATATATATATATATATAATTTCTTAAAAAGTCTAAGAGGGAACTTAATAGTGGTTTTGGCATTAGATATATAGATTCAACTTTCAAAAAATTTGTTTGGAATAAATTACAAAGACAAAAAGGATATATTTTGATGAACAAATACTGATTTAGGTTCTCTTAAAATATTATTAACCATTTTTATGGAATATTAATCCATGGTTATCATTCTTTATGATATTATCATAGAATTTTTTCCTTTTTTAATATAATGATTTTTTATTGTGTGGTATGTAGGCTAAGATAAGTTTAAAAGATTTATTGAAGATATATATACCAGAAACAGTATAATCTGTAGATTTATAACTATAACTTACTTTTCTGATGTTTTACATCATTGATAAGTAGCTCATGCATTACACAAGTAAATAATTATAGTCTCTGGAAATAATTCCTTGTGAATTTCAAATTTTTTGTTATTCTTAAAATCATTACTCAAATAAACTAAAAATTTCTTCAAATATTGATTGAAAGAAGGAGTTACAAAATCTTATTTTGTAGTTATAAAAGTTTGAGTTATTTTTCATATTATCAAGTATAATGAACATTTGTAAATTTTAACTTGAAAACTAGTGATCATAGCAAAGTAATACTGGAAGAATCAGATAAAAAGGGTGGAATAAAGTCATAGCACAACAGGAAATGATACAAAATTGTTGATTTTTATCTCATAAAATTCAACTTATTTTTAACATATTTTACCACCTTTAGATAATGTTTAGTGGATTTTAACATTATTATAACAAGAAAACTTAACAATGTTTTGATTTTTTTAACAAAAATAAATATTGTTAGATCATTTTTTTAAAAAATATGACTTATTTTTATGCTTTATCTACAATAGTTAGTAGTTTTTTTTTCAGAAATTACTTGTTTTGATATTCTATTTTTGAATTTTTTAAGAGACTTCATTGCATTAAAGTTTTGTAATAATTTTTCATTAAAGCATCATATTTTAAATCTAGAGAATTGGTTTTGAAATAATATATATTTTCATGTTAATTGACTCATTATTTTTGGATTGATAAATTATGTTAAAATTGGGATTGCTTATTTCTAGTGAGTGTACATCATAGTTTGTTTTCAAATCAAAGATTAATAAATGGTGAAATTTGGTAAAATTCTAAATATCTTTTAAACCTTTTTGATTTAAATAATGTTTAATGTTATGTAATAATTCTATAAGTAGAACACAGTTAAAATCTGATAATGGTACATTGCTTTCAATTTCTAATACTAAAATTCTATTCTACTTGAAACAATGTAAACTAAAGCTTGGTATCTCATAAGAAACTCACAATTTTCAAAAATCATATTTCCAACTTTTTAAACATGATACACATTAAAATATATTTTTAGAATAATTTCCTAATTAGTTTCAAATACTAGAAAATAATGACCTCAATTTATTTTAATACTTAAACCATTCTGATGAGTGAATTTCACAATCCTCTAAGTAACATATGGTTACCATTTATACACATATGCATGATTTCTCCTTTTGTTTAATTTTAGCTGAATCTAAAAAGTAAAATCACATGTTGAATATCATCTATAGATAAACTTCTTATATTAGAAGCTAATATTTCATATGAGAAATTTGTTATTGAGTTTGGGAAACATTAATAAGTGTTGGGTATTATAATTGAGCCATTTATTCAAGTAAATAAAAAAGGATGACCTTCTAAATATTTCATATATATATATATATATATATATATATATATATAATAAAAATTAATTATATAGTAGCATTTAACCATGTTTTTATACTAATGTCATATAAAAAAAGGGATTGAACTAAAACTTTCAGTAAAGAAAATAAAAATAAGATAAGTTAATATTCTTGTTTATATTCTCATATTTTTGAAATGGCTTACTTAAGGGAGAAAATTATTTGGTTTTAGAGTACAAGAATTTCTAGATAAAAATCTTCACAATATAGTTTGACCCTCTCAAAAAGAAAATTCCTCAAATTTTACTATCAAATTTTATATATTTGTTAAGTAATAGAAAATGGAGTTGTGTCTTTGACAATGAAGCTTTAGAAAATGAAATAAATGATTTAAATTTATAATATAATTTTTGAAACAATAAATCATGTGTTCAAAAAAAATTATATATCTTACAATCAAGATAACAGTATTAATTAAGCAACTCTAACAACTTTGGAAAGAAAACAAGAAAAAAATAATTAGTAAAATGCATAAGTTATTTTTAGAATTTGAGGAAACTGAATAGCTCTACCTGTAAACTAGCCTTAAAGCAGGTTTGGATTTAACATTTGGAAATTAATACATAGTACCCTTCCATCATTAGAGCAGAATAAAATTTATGTAGTTTTATTTTTTTAATTTATAATAGTATTTTTATTTTTGGCTTTTTCATTAGTATAACTATATATTTTTTAACTTTTTTGTTTTTCATAACATAAGTTCAAAGCTGCACATCACTACTTCAAGATGAAAGTCCATATAATGTAATCAATGAATGATATATTATAATGAATTTTACTAGAGACTTTTCAAAAATGGTGATTAAGAATACTTATTATAATTTTTTAAATTTTTATTATTATTCTATCTCTTGAAAGGAGATGGCCATATCTCAATTTAATTAGTTTTTCTTCAGAAAAATTTATTCTTGATCTAAATAAAATTTCATCACTATTAACTAGATGTTATTATACAATTTTAACAATTTTTTTATCTGAAAATAGTTGAAAGTATGTATAAATTAAAGTGTTTCCACATAGTCTTACTATTATCTCACCATTATTTTCACATTTAGATTTCATTATAACTGTAAAATAAGTTTTTCAATAATTTTAATAATACCTTAATATTTAATAATTTAGTTACATAGTAGATTTTTTATCCTTTTTTTATATGAGGCTTATTATATAAACACTACTTTTAGATTTTATCCATTTTGATGTCTGATAATTTAAATTTTCATTTAACTACCCAAATTATATCAAAAAAAATTCAAAAGTATATTTTTTAATGTACTCTTTTTGATAAACTTATCATTTCTTATAGGTTATTCTTCAACTATTTATTGTAATTAATTACCCACTCATTTATGGTCTGTTATTGTTGTTCATTACATACAGACAAAATAAGGATACTCTCATATTATATTGGAGTTTTAAATTAAAAATTAAATACTAGTGGCTGGTATTAAATATGAAGTTGTTATAACTAAGTTGAACATTAATTAATTATTAAATGGCATTTTATATTACAAATTTTATTGAATGTATATAAAAATAACACTCAAGAAATATATATAAGATATATATATAACCATTGTATATCAAAAATGAAGTACTTATCAACATGGTCTTTTTAAATAATTTTCAAATTTACTTAAAGAGACATTAATATTACCAATTCAAATTTTATATCAAATACAACAATATTATTATTTCATTTTTAATTATTTTACAAAAAATTTGAGTTTCAAAGTAATTTAATTCAGTATTTAATGAATGTTTTTGAAAAATATTTTTAAAAATAGAAATAACCCCTCACAAAAAAAAATATAATTTTTTTACTTACAATTTGCACCATATTTCTACCCTTAAAATATTTGTATTCTTCTAACAAAAATATTTTTTAAATAAATTTAAACTTTTTTTCATTATTCAATTACAAAATGTCAAATTTATAATTTATTTTACCTTACTAAAAAATTTAGTTGAAAATTTAATTTTGTATTTCCAAAAAATAAACTTAAATGTCAAAATAAAAAAACAAAATTATAAATATAATTATGAGAAAGAGGTAGATTAAATTTATAATATTCATATAAAAATAATTCATATATTTTATGGTGTTTGAATTTTAAATTTAATGTATTAAAAAATAATTATTAAATAACCAAGCCAAATGAAATTGGCTTGGATTTTTGGTATCACTAGAACTTATTTTTTTTCTTATACTCACATTTTAATTTTTAATTTTTTTTTTCTACATTTCTCATTTTTTTTTATGATTTTTAATGTTTTTAAGACCGAAGTTTCTTTCAAACAACTTCGGTCTAACGTTTCTCTCACTTTCCCACCAGATTGCACCTGGTAGGGAAAGTCACTTCCATTTTAGAGACCAAAGTCCCTTGCAGGGACTTTGGTTTCTCTGTGTGCATTGCACAGCCAGAAAAAAACTGGCTGTGCAATGCACTGCATGCAGCACATGCAACACGCATCGCTGCTGCAAGTAATGCGCATTGCATGCAGCAGAAATGTGCGTTGCATGCAGCAGCAATGCAGGCTGCATGTGCTGCATGCAACGCGCGTTTCTGCTGCATGCAGCGCGCATTGCACATGCTGCGCATATCTCATGCATCTGACTTGATATCAGCTGCATGAAATATGGTAGCGATTGTGCAATGCGCGTTGCACACTGCTTTGGCCACCTCCCAGCCTAGTAAATTAGCTGGGAGGGTGGCAAACATTACAGCAAGCAATCGAAGTCGCTTTTAGCGACTTCGATTGCTTGAAAGAGACACTTCCAGCCAGGGGAAACCTGGCTGGAAGTACTAAATTGCAATGTAAGGGACCCAAGCCAATTTCAAAGGCTTGGGTCATAAATTAAGGTTTCTAAAAAGCAGCCAGTATAAATCTGGCTGCAATAAAAAGTAAATTTTTTAAATAAAATACATAAAAAAATAAAAATTTGTTCAAATAAAATATACAACACTCTTCAGCCAGTAAGAAACAGCCTTCCATTGTTACACATAGAAACAAAATCAAATGTTTCTTTCATCAACATTGGCCATGTTTCAATATTTTGAACCAAGTAAGATCAGGAAAAAGGTCACGGCAAAAAAATTGCATAATTAAAAGTCTCCCAATTTAATATGGTGCGGAGGTTCATATTTTAGAAATAGGTGGTGCACATTATAGTTTCCTTTAAAAAAATTCAAAAATGAATTAATTTTGGCGCAATGTAAATTTAAATGTGATGAGTGTATGTTTTTTAGCTACGTGAAACATGGTAGCTAGAATTATGTGGCGTCAATTTTTTTTAGATGTGAAATTCAGTGTTCCACAAATGTGCATCTGTGCAACATGCAGCCAAGTAAATTCTAGCTGGAATTAGTTTATGCATAGGAAAATATGATCATTCTGTGTACAGTGCCTTGGCAACATCATTCTTAGAATTTAGATGAAGTTTATCATATGACTTGGAGAGCTGCATTTTTTTGAAAATGTGATCAGTGAAAATTCATGATATATACATCTGTTTGCCACCCAATTTATTTTTCCTTTCTCTTTCTCACTTACCTTTTTCAAAAATTATCAATCATATTTTTGCTTTATCATTTTGAATTATTGGTACTATTTTCTTGACCTTATCTGATTACCGGTAAGCAAATTTTTCTTGCTATTGCATTTCATATCATTTTGGTTTGTTACACTTTTTTACACTTTTGACAAGTTAATCTAATGATTCTAATTCTGAATTTATTTTTATGGTATCTTTTACTGTACCCTTTCGATTCATTATAAAATAATTCTTTTTCAGTTAACTTAAAGTTTTTTTATTTGTTTTTCAATTTACTTTTCTTTATTCCTTATCAAAAATGTTCAATTTATTTATCTAACCATTTATTTTTTAAAACAGTGATTATAAAATAAACTTTATAATTAATTTTGATCAATCAGCTACAAATGGAAGAAGATTTTATAGACATGTAAGTTCATTTTTTGCTTATCATTTTTCTATATTTCTTTAATACTTTCTCAACCATTATATTATTAATATGAAAAGTAAAACATCATCTCGTACTTGCTGAAAGCATACAGGATAATGTTTTGCTTTTCATAATAATAATTAGATTGTTTGTACTTTACCTTTAATTTATTGATTTTTAAGTTGTTTCAAAGTCTCGTACTTGCTGAAAGCATACAGGACAATGCTACAATTTAAAAATTAATAATTTATTGAAGTATAACTTTCTAAGTCAATATATTGATCAGAGCAAGATTTTTCATTTTATATATGTGGATATCATAATTCCGTAAATTTTTTAATATTACTAGTGTATTGGAGTTATACTTTCATTATATTATTAATATTAAGTGTAGAGCCAAATCTCGTACTTGCTGAATGCATACAGGATAAAGCTATACTCTTTATATGTATAATTTAATAAAGTATACCTTTGAAACGCTTTCTTAATATTTGAAATAAAGAAAAAGTATATAAATTTACTAATATGTAGATATGCTAACTTTTGTATTTCTAATATTGAAAATATGATAAAGTTAAAGGTATCATTGACTGATAATTGAAATTATGTTACTATTTTCTAATTTTTGATTTTTTTCTATTTTAAATCAAAATTGAATTCCCTTAGGATTGAACCATCAATGAGTAACGATTTGAAAAAAAAAAAAAACGGCCAGGGAAGAACTCTAACAATAGGTGGGCAAAAGACATTGCTACTGGAATGAAACTTGTAAACGCTCTTGGAATGGATACAAACGGGAAGAAGCCACATTTCTATGCACGATCTTATGCAAATAATATGACAGATTGCAATAATTATTACAATTTTTTTCCTGGATGTAGTATTTATAAACCAAAAGGTGTCTTAATACCTAATGTTCTTGTGCAGACTTTTGAAATTCATGAGCTCAAAGAACTAGATATGTTAGAAGCTACGGTGCGATGCATTAAGGATCTTTCTTACTGCGAACATGAAATTAAAAATAATGGTTATCATCAAAGAGCTGGTGGTTTTGGAAAAATGTTTGGTGGTGGCTTTATTTTATATAGAAAGAAATCTTTACATATTCGTAAGTATCACTTTTTTTAATTTAAATACTGAATTTTTGAATGCTTTTCCTTGCAGATGAATACACTGATGATATTGTAAAAACAGATGAATATAAAAAACGAATGAAGAGGATTGCAATGTACTTTGAATATTTTTTTAAAAAAATATCATATGTAAAGTACAATGAGGCAACTAATCTTTGCGCAAAACTTGGTATTCCTGGATTTTCAAAAGTTTCTAGTGAAGAAGAGGGTGTACCGTTCGCTAGTAATTTAACTTGGACATCTGGAGGGAATGGTAATGGGTTCTCTAATGAGGTTCATCTTGATAAGGATGCAAGTGAGTATACTTTAGGAATATTTTTTCCTAAAGATACAGAAAAAAACACCATTCATATGAAGTATGATAAGACCCAACCACGACAAATAGGTGGAGAACTTATGTTTCCCAAAATTCAAAGTAAAATCAACTTTGAAGCAACTAATGGAATAACAGTGACATTATGGCCTGCCAATCAACTAAGGCATTTTACCTCAAGATGTCATGAAATTCCTGGCTTCACTAGGATAGGTTCTTCTATTCAAATCAGCACTAGACTTTTTCATGCTATAGAAAATCTTAATGTTTTTGATATTGATATTTCAGAATACTTAGAAATTAAAAAAGAAAAATTTAGGTTAGAATATTTGATTAGTGCTTTGAGAGTTTTTTTGAAAAGAGATGACTTAATAGAGGAAGAAATAGAATCAGCAAAGTATTATTTATCTAATGTTAAGACAAATCTAAAAAATCTAGATATATAAATATTAAAAATTTATATTATATATACACAACTTAATGCAAATTTAAACATGATAAATACTGGGAGTAGCTGTAACATTTTCAGTTTTGATAATTATAGTATTATCTATTTTTTTTATTTGTGAAATAAAATAATTTTTTTTCATAATATTATAAGAAAATTTGATTTACTTTTGAGGAAATATATAAGTTGTGAAATCTTTAAATGTCATTTTTATTAAATTGGTAGCAAAGGTTCTAAATTAAAAAAAACTATAATAAAGAATTTGAAATATATTAGCCATAAAAATGTGCTTTTAATGCTACCAAATTAACTGTATAGTATTTTAGGTCAAACAGGCTTATTAATAAAAAAGTTAATAATAAAGAGTTGAAGAAAGAATTTTGAATCAATAATAGATTAAATTGTATTTTTTTAAGAATGTACTCATTTAATTATTTAAATTGTTCTACTTCTGATTAAAAATGTTACAATCAACGAAAATATTTGTAATAATTAATAGATTATATAATATTAAAGGTAAAGTAACAAAACTAGAGCAGTTATCATATTTTTATATAAACAATAAAATATTTAAGAATTTAATACAAGTATTTGAAATCATATAAGTAGATTTTAAAATCTTTGTTATTGCTGGACTTACAATAATTTTTTTTAATAATTAATTTAGAAAATCATGTCAAACGTTACTTAATAAATTTCAAAGATGGTCACATTTTTGACGTATTTGAAGGAAAATAACTTGAATTATACAAGATATATCATATAGACAGAACTTTATCTATTTACATGTTGGAATATTAATTTATTGAAAGGCTATGTTTAGCAAAAAAAGGTGATACTGGCTGAATGGAGCTCCAGTGATTAAGAAAATCTGCAGAAATAGCCCTAGCAATTCCCGGAGGACTTGGGGTATCAAATTTTAAAGGAAATGGATCACACTTGCCTATAAAAGGTTTTATTAATGTTAAAATATAGTTATTTAAATTTTTCCAAATTATTTCTTCCATCAAATGATTTTTTTTCATGTAAATTAAGAAACTTAACTTCTGATATTACCTCCAAGCAATCAGCTGCTGAAGCCAATCTATGATCTTGAGAGCTCAGAAATAAACCACGGACACCATCAATTATATAGAATGTGAAAGATTGATATCAGTGGTGGGAGTATTCAGAATTTATTTTGTTTAGTGCAGCCTTTTGTTTCTCTCTCATTATAGTCAGTTCAGTATTTTCGTTTTTCTCACTTGATTGTTGAGCTTCACTAGTCCTGCCACTTGATATTGTTGCAGCACAATATTTTGATTTAAGAATGATAATTGACATAATTATATCAATGATAATATTGCTGATTTGAAGAAGAGTTGACATTGATATATCACGGTTTTGAAGTGCAGTGGGACCAACTTCTAAGCCATCAGAAATCGGACTCTTCAGATTTGAAAGGTGAGCTAGAAGCTGAAGACCACGTTCAATTGTACAATCTTGTGCGGTCAGATAAAGTGAAGATGATATAAGAGATACCCATGAAGAACGGCAGTGGTCACTTGGGATCATTAATCTCATGAGCATTCGGATAAGATTGGATTCAGGGTGATCCGTTTTCTTTGTTGAGGAAAGAATTTCAGTATTTAAACCATCAGGATCACATAAATCTTCCATTTTTTTGAAATCAATATTATCAAGTACCCATAGCTGTGAGCTATCAATCTCTAAAAAATATTTGCTACAAAAGGAAAAAAAAAATAAGTAAAAGAACAAAAGTCAAGACTAAAAATTAATGTAACTTACATAACTCAGTAAGTTTTGAAAGCCAATCTTCTCCACAAGATTTTTCCCAATGAAAAGTAAACATTGGAATATTTGACATGGGTTCTTGGGAAGAAGTAGAAGAGCGTAATTTGAGGAGAGTAACAATTTCCAACCACGACCTGAGGACCTTTGCCGTGCTGATTCTACCTTTATAAAAATTATGAATTTTACAGAATTCCTCCTGCAAATCAGATTCTTTTAGAACTGAGGGTGAATAAGTTAGAGGTTTTTTCGATATCTTGATTGGAGTTGATTTCATTGGTAGAGAAGCTTTCAAAGAGGTCAAAGTAGGTAATTTAGGAGGTGATGGGTATTGCTTCTTAGAAATGAAGGAATTTGGTGATGAGCTGTTTGAATCATCATCTTTATCAAACATATCAACATGTCTTGAAGAAGATTTTAAACTTTACTTTTTTTGATGAACAAGCATAGCTTCATATTCTGACAGTTGATCATCGCTATTTTCATTGCTCTTTTCTTCATCTTCATCAGGGAGAGGGCGTTTATGAATGGAACAATCTACAGCAGGTGAGTTTCTGGTACAAAATATCAAAAGAAAGATAAAAAGTACAATATGTAAGCAATAAAAGAGATATATGATTGAATTTTAAAGATAAAAGAATAACAATAAAAAAAAAGGAAACAAGAATATACTCATTATCAAAACCTTTGCTTTTTTTTTGAGATTTATTATTTGATACATCAGAAAATTCATTAGCAGAAGCCGGTTTAATACGTTGAACAAAAGAGGAGCCTTGGGATAATATCTTTTTCTTGGAGCGGATAACAGGTGTTTCAAGATTTTCCTTAGAAGTTGAAGCATGAGTTGAAGCTGATGGTTCATCTTTCTCATCATCATCCCTAATGACAATGACTTCATCAGGAGGAATCATACCCTCCTCATAAGCTACAAATATATATGAAGAAAAAAAAATATTAATAATCTTATCTACTAATTTAAAAGGAGACAAAAAAGGTGATGAACATACATTTTTCAAGGCTTTTCACATATTGGTGTAAGTCATTACAAGGGTTAGATAAATATGAAGGAGAAGGATTATTGTTAAGGATCTTGACAAGCTCTTCTGTTTTATCTCTATCCAATTCAAGTAAATTGCGATACTGAACTCTTGTTATTTCCTGCCTCTCATTGCTAAGTACAGGAGGGTTAGGTGCCATGCCATGTGGCAGACATGGTGCAAGCTCAAAAGCTTCAAAGCGAGTATCAATCAGAGAGTGGGATGAAACACATTTGGGTGTTGGAAAATCAAATTTTTGAAAAAAAAAGATATAGAACATAAGTGAAATATATAAATTAAGAGAGAGGAACATGATATACATACAAAGTGGAGGTGTAGGATTTTGTATACTAGACATATTGATTAATGAATATTAAAAAAAAGTATTCGATATCAAAAAATTATGATGTAATATGATGAATAATTATAAGAAACTCTATTCTAGAAAATTGAAGTTGATAATTTAATAGGATGAAAAATTGAATAAGATTAAAATTAAAGTGAGGATGAAAGAAACAGAAAACATAAAGAGGGGGATTTTATATTATTTGAGCTTTTTTTAACATGTATTATTCATAGTGGGGTAAACTGAGTAACATGCTAAATCACAATCTGTTTATATTGAAGCGAAATTTGATGTAGCTAACAGAAAATACTAGTAATTCTTTGGGGACTTTTAGTGTGAAAAACAAATAATAACAAATTTATATCCCATATTCAAATTGCCACAGGTAAATACAAAATTTTTTAAATTAGAATTTACTCCTAAACAATGGAGATACACTTAATTAGTATATTATATGAAAAAAAAAGGATAATCCTTTATGAATATTTGTTAAATTTACTTTCAGATGACAATGCAAGATTCACATATATACTGATATGCCTCATCAAACAAGAAATGAATTATAAATATAAAATTGGTAACATTAGAATTTAAGATAAGAATTTGTTTTTTAAGTGACAGGAGGAGTGTCAGGCTAGGGTGTGGGCACCGTGACCAAACCTTTGATAAACTTGGATACAACTAAGGGAAAAAAAAATTGAATAGTTTTATTTTGCAATATATCTTAGTCTGCACAAGATATTGCATTGTTGTCCCTAACTATACCAATATTGTTACTTTTCAAAAGTTATAGGACTACTAAGTTGATAAAATATTATTATGAATCACCCAATGAAATACCTTAAGCAACATTCAAAATTATTAAAATATTAATATTCAATTTGAGATTTGGATTAGCTAATTTTTCACAACTTACCACAGTTTTGATTAATATAATAAAACTTGAAAAAAATTGTTGAGATAACCTAGAAATGGGTGCAAGAAAATGATGAAACATATGACTTGAAACTTAACTCATACACTATTGATAAACTTCATGGATCCTGATTAATTTCTATCGAAATTAATTTTGAGACTAGCATATTGAATTTTAGCTATGACCAAGTACTGTAAGTGCCATGGTTTGTATTCAATATATTGGTGTTGAAATTAATTTTGATAGGAATCAACAAGTATCAGATGGCACCATGCATGAAACACTGACAGAAACCATCAAATTTATGAGGCAATGAACCTCATAATTTCGATTGAAATTAATATAGACCCCTGCATATTGAATACAAGCCATTTCACATGGACTACACAGACATAGATAAAATTCAACATGCATGGCTTAAAATTAATTTTGATCGAAATTAACCAAGGCATTAAAACATCAATTTTTATATGGTGTACTTGATCAAACCAGTTTATCTAACTGCTTAGCTTACCTATACTTATAGGAATTTTATGCATAGTCCATGTCCATATTAATTTCAATCGAAATTAATGTTGACTAATACATAATGAATACTTGCTATGCCACTTACACTTGCCAGGCATAGCTACCATTAAATATGCCAGTATCAAAAATTAATTTCGATCGAAATTAATGAGCATGATAATCATGAATTTCTGGAGTCAACTGCTTATTTTTATGCATGGTGCCTTGCCAACATTAATTTCGATCGAAATTACTTTTGATACTGGCATATTTCATGTATATATGCCTGGAAAGTGTAAGTGGCATAGTGTGTATTCATTATGTATTGGTCAACATTAATTTCGATTGAATTTAATGTTGAAATTTGCATATTGAACCCAAGCCAGAAAACAACCCAGAAGATTCTTCATAAAACTTCCCATTAATTTCGATCGAAATTAAGGCTGACCATATACATATTGAATGGTAGTTATATCTGCTCTGAGTAAGCAGAGATTACTTATATTCAATATGTATTGGTCAACATTAATTTTGATCAAAATTAATGAGCATTTTTATCATGAACTTTTTCAGTCAGTTAGTTGTTTCAATGCATAATGGAATGCCAACATTAATTTTGATCAAAATTAATGTTGAAATGATATAATGCTTTTTTGCATGACATGTAAAGGACGGCAAGTATTTTTAAGTATTGAAATTTACTATACATGTTGAGGGTAAATATAAAATTTACATATCCATATTAATTTCTATAAAAATTAATGTTGACCAATACATAATAAATAGTAGATATGCCTGGCTAGTGTAAGTGGCATAGCTTTTTTTCAATCTGCACTTGGCAACATTAATTTCGATCGAAATTAAGGTTCATGATTATCATCAATTTATTCAGTCAGTTGCTTACTGTTATGCATGGTAACATGTCAACATTAATTTTAATAAAAATTGAATTTGACATGCCACCAAGCATTTTTATGTAAGATGAAAAGTAGGGCACTCTATTCTTAAGTAAACACATTACAATGCATATTGAGCATGTAAATATCATTTACACATTAATATTAATTTCAATCAAAATTAATGTTGACCAATAAACATTGAACACAAGCTTTACAACTTACACACACCAGATATAACTACCATTCAATATGTATATGGTGCTCACTAATTTCAATCAAAATTAATGAGCAGTTTTATGAAGAATTTTTTGGGTCGTTTGCTGGTTTGGGTTCAATATGAAAATGTCAATATTAAATTCTATTGAAATTAATGTTGACCAATACGTAATGAATACACACTATGCCACTTACACTTTCCAGGAATAGACACCATGCAATATGCCAGTATCAAAAGTAATTTCGATCGAAATCAATGTTGGCAAGGCACCATGCATAAAAATAAGCAGTTGACTCCAGAAATTCATGATTATCATGCTCATTAATTTCGATCGAAATTAATTTTTGATACTGGCATATTTAATGGTAGCAATGCCTGGCAAGTATAAGTGGTATAGCGTGTATTCACTATGTATTGGTCAACATTAAATTCGATTGAAATTAATATGGATACATAAATGTGACATAAAGAGGTATGGACCATCAATTTGTTGAAAATACATTTTTATATCTCATACATTATTTGTTTTTCTTAAATAAAATGTTACTCTCTCTCAATATCACTTTATAACATTTACCAAGCTGCTTTGAAAAAAAACAGAATACATAAAATTCAATATAAGATAGCTCTATTACACAGAAGATCACCGTTATACCTAAGTTATGATGATGTTGATGCTCTATTAATTGATTCTCGAATCTTTACCAGATCAATATCAGCTCCAACCCCAAGTGACTCACGTTCATTCACAGATAATCCTTGCAAAAATGTTGCTGAATAGCAATTCTTGGGGAGGTATTTGGGAACATTGAATATACCATTTTGTGCAACTGTCCTTTCTGATGACCGTGAATATGTTTTTAATGCTGATTTTTTTTGAGCCTGTGAATGGGCTAAGTCCTTTGTCATCTTATCCATTTTTTTAAACAAATCATTGAGTTCAGGATTTCGCCATCCAGGAATAGCTCGGATAGGTGCAGTTGGGGCTGGTGCTGTGCCTTCCTCAATATCAGAGATGCACCTAGTATCATGAAAAAGCACAACAAAACCTGGCACATCACTGCAGAGATCTCTTGCTAACTTGTAGCGTGCACTAGCAATCTGAATTCCAACTAAATCAGCTTCATAATAACAAAAAGCAAAGTAAAATAAAAAACTTACCTTGGTCCGATAACGTTTTACTTGTGCCCTTGCCCTCTTTTCAATCTTTTCTCTTGCTACCCTTTCCTCTTCTTGCCCAAACAACCTTATCATCTCCTTCCCCTTATTAACTACCCATTTCTCAATAACACATTGAGTGAACTGAAGCTTTGACTGATCGATTGTATTCAAGGTGGTGAGCCATCTTGTACAGTGGTCGCATACTATGCTTCCCATGACTTGATTCCAAGTTGATTCTGAAAAATCACGGCAAGTCCAATCAAACGCGAATTTCCGAAAACCTTTTTCTTGCAATTCACGCTCTAAGTTTCTTTTGACAGAAAGTGGGATTGGTGCTCCTCCTTTTAGCCCTCGAGGCTAAGGTTCTGGAAAAAATTCGGGTAGTCAAATTTTGGATCGCAAGAAGGCTATAGAATTGGTTATCAGAAATTGTCGATCAGCTGCAGAATTGGCACGGTTAGAAGATTGGACTTGGGTTATGACAGTTTGAATGGTTTTTAGTTTGAATTGGCTCCAATCTTTCCAATTTTCAATCTCCAAAGGTGTTGGGCTCGCAGGATATTTTGATATTTGTGTTGGTCCCCCAAGACAATACTTTAGAAAGTGGTAAATATTTCTATTTAGACTGTCTGAGCTCCTGGGAACATCATTCCTTCTAACTAAGCCTCTTACAGCCCTTAACCCCCGTTCTCGCTCATGAGACTCTGCTGAATTGAGTCTGTGGTAATCACTGATACCCATAATGATTGAGGGATTCACTAACAATTCAAATAAGTTAGTTCAATTGGTTATTTTTCAATAAAAGAATACACTACAAATTTGACTTACCTGCTCCACTTGTGCTTGCTCCTTGGTTAGGCTGAGCAGATGATGATTGGTCTCCAAAAAATTCCCTCAATACTTCACTAGCCCAATCTCTTCCTAGCTGATCAGCTTGCTGATTAGCACTTTCAGAAGCAGAAGGATGATTGGGATTAAAATTTCTTGGTTCTGAATGAGACTCTTGGCCTGGATTTGGATTAGGTGGTGGGTTAGGATTAGGTGGTACAGATTGAGATGCATCTGGAGGTGGATCAGCAGAGGGTGGTGGAGGAGTATTTCCAGTATTAGTATGTTGAGGCGGAAAACAATCAGAATCGGTTGGGTCAACAGACATCCCTTCAAAATTATCATCCATAATGAACTGTAATAAAATAAAATAAAATAAAAATAATCAGTTGTTAAAATTTATACCTATCAAAGCTAAAGTAAAAAAAGATACTATGTATATAGTCTTGTAAACATGTATGTTCTCTTGTCGAAAAAAAAAGTGAATAATATATAGCTATCAGCTAAAGTTGGAAGGTCAAACTATTTATAGTAGATGAATGAGCAAGAAGATCATTCATTAAGTAAAAATTTTATCATATTTCTCATTATCATGATTTTATTTCTTTCATTCTTACATTTAAGATAAAAATGACTCATTGAAAGCATGGGTTATCTCGCAATAAAAGCAACCAAAGTAATTGTTCACTGATTTATGATAAGGTAAGTTGGATGCATTGCATTTTTTAATCGAGCATTGAATTATTTCTTTCACCATTTACAAATATCACCAATCCTACAAATTTCCCCAATCCCAAATTAACACAAAGATGTTAGTCAACAGAAAATAAATTTGATTAATTTTTTCACTCACTACTGTCTGCAGTCCAATGGCAGTGACAACCTCGTCTTTGATTCCAAACATTCCTTTTTTGTGCTCGACAGTAGCTGCATGTCCAATTATTGCATCTTTCTTAATCACAATTTGAGTTGCTTTGGCTACTCTTACTAACCGACAATGCACTTGTGGGAAAAGCTCATAGGGATCCTTTGATGTTTCTTCTGGACGGAGCTCTTTGAAAGGACTTACTATTAAATATATTTGATCAATCTCTTCCTTTGATCTGAAAAGATCATCAATTTGCCCAAACTGGCTATCTTTTCCATAGTAGAATTCAATTGTTGAATTAGCAATGTGTCGATGGTAACTAGTAAACCTCTTTCCATGTATCAATATGCTTGCTACATTTTCAACTACCCGATCCCCACTTTTCTCCAATGGTGTCAAAGCCTGTCTTGAAGTTTCTTTTCCCATTCGTGCCCTTACCCATTTAGTAAATAATGCCATACTTAGATGGATCCATTTGTTTTGTTTATCAAGATCAATATGGATTTTTTTAGTCTCACATTGATCATTATCTTCAGCTTCACCAAGATCTAATACCCTAGACTTCCGATACCAATGTTTGAGCATTGTTAGCGGTATCTCTCCTGTGGTAAATATTAATAAATTAGCACAGCTGAGTTTTTAAATCATTGCTTACAAACATTACATACGTGGATGGTGATTGTTTGGAATTTCAGATAATATATGATTCACCCGCTCTCCAGACCAAGTAGCTGTACCTGATGGTGGACCAAGACGCTTTATCATTTCAGGATAATGTTGAGTGATATGCAGATTTGGCTTTGCATTAATATTCTTCCAACCCTCTTCAAGGCACTCACGATACTCTAACAGAAATTGATCTGGATCTTTAAGCTCATTAGTCTGTATATTTTTTAATGTCAAAAAATTGGTGATCGAGCATAATCTTACAAGTGACTTGAGAAGATAATATTCTCTTGTTTTATCAGCTGAGGAAGCTGAAGATTCAGATTCTTTAAATTTTTCAAACCAAAGGGGTATAAGTGACAAAGGGAAGTAGAGAGTATACACCATGTGCCATTCTGCTGCCTTGAGGGATCCTGCCTTTTTAGATCCTACTGATTTTGGAACTCGTTAGCCAGGAAGGTCTTCTTACTTGATCAATCATCTTCCATACAACCTGTAGCTCTGCTTCTGTGATTCGTGGATTACTACTACCTTCATTTTCTTTCTCCTTACCTTTCCTTTTATTTTCTTCATCTCTAGCTGTCTCATTTGATGAGTGAGATCCTTCACTCTGTGATATGCTAATGCTTCTTTGCCTTAAGTTATACAATGAATTCCTACTGTCACTGCTGTGAGACTGTATTGAGGCCACATCGCTATATGGAGGAATAAATTTGGAGCTGGATGACCTACTCTGGCTTCTTGATCGATTTGTTCCCAATCCTTCATTATCTAGTCCATGATGACTTGATGACTGTCTTGAACTCGTAAGTATTTGCCGCTTGTGCTGTCTCGTGTGTCCTGTATCATCATCATCATTATTTGTGGTGCTTAAGCTACTTCTACGTTTTTTCGAATGTTTGTGCAGTGAAGTATCAGAAAAGAAATCATCATCTTCTTCTCTTACATGCCAATTTTTATCCTTTTCCAGCTTTCTTTCTAGATCTTTTGCTGCATTTTGGATTTGAAAATAGCTTAGACTGTGATCTTTTAGGTTGCCAAGAATATGTGAATGCATAACATCAATTGAGCAATATTCAGTTGGACGCCAATATTCAAGGTTATTCAGCTCACTCCATTGTACCCCATGATTTTGAACAATTGATACACGCTCCCAATGTGACTTAGAATTTTTCCACTTTGTTGCCCAGCACATATGATCTTCATGATTCCATAATGAAAAATTTCCCACATTCTTTTCACTAATTTCATCTTTAGAGATATTACAGAAAGAGCAGAACATTTTTGCAGAGTGACTCGAAAAGTCAGCCAATTTTCGTATTGCAGGAATGTCACCTATCAAAGAAAACAATGCAACTCTTAATTTCCGGCCTTGTGGATAAAGATGTGTCTTTTCAATCAATATACCATCCCATAGAGTTTGTAGATCATTAACCAGTGGGTTTAGAAGGTGATTAAGCTGTTCACTTGTGGGTTCTGTTGGTCGGGGTATAATAGCATACAAAAAAAGAATTTCCATTTTGTATCTATCTTCTTGAGGTAGGTTCATACACACCATCATAATATTGCCTACAGACTTCTGATGACCTCCAATCCTATTGCCACCAGGCCTAAACCAGTCGACATATAAAGTAAACATTAAGTTGCCTGAAGTTATCGTATATTCATCATCATTGCTATCCAGAGCTGGACTGGTTATGGGAAAGTTTTTCCAAATTGAACCATCATAAACATCCTTCATCAAATCACACTCTACACGTTCTGCCACAGGGGTTTTCTTCTCAATCAGAAGCTCAAATTTGAACAGTTTTATCTTTTCCTTAAGCCAGTCGATAAAAGAATGGTGATGAAATGTTTTAAGAGATAAGTATTTTACATGTTCTTGATGTTCCTCCATCAAATACAGCCTTTCATCACATTTAACTGCAATTTGTCCTGCTCCAAACATTTTTAAATAGCGCTTTGATGATGAAAGAAACGGTTGATTGCAACATAGTATAGATGGTTGAGATTCAGAGTTATACTCATAAAGAGCAAAGCATTTAGGACAGCATGTTTTAGTGAAAAATGATTGATTGAGCTTTAATCGACTAAAAACTGTATCTATCGAGCGTGGGACCAGGCGGACAATGCTATCAGAATCCAGTATTCCACTATCACCCAGAAGTTTGAGCTTCTTAATTTCTTCATCCAAAAATTGAGTACAACCTTCTTTGCTCAAATGATGAATCAGAGAAAGCTTTGCTGCCTGCCACATAATTATTTGGCTATACCGTTCCCCAAGATTTGAGTTTCTAGAGACTGTTGAAGATACTTCTGCCCCCAATAGCAACTGCCCCTATGTAATAAATCATTGAAACATCATAAAGACTTTTATTCTCACATTGAACTATAGATATACAGCTTACTGTTTCTGTGGAGCGGGAACTTCCAATGTTAAGTGGATTGTTGGAAGAAATAACCATCTGGGCCTTCCTATTTCTTTCCTCTTGATGTTTTGCATACAAATTAGAGCTTTTGAAAGCCATACCAACTTCAAAGGACCCAGAAGAAGTTTGATACTGACACATCCAAGATCTTGACATTGACATACATGAAAAAATGGAGGCATTGTAATTGTGATAATTGTAGGAATAAGTTAGCTATTCGAAGTTACCGATTGAAGGTATTCCTTTTTTTGAAAGGCACTAGCTAATATAAGCTACATTTTTTTATCAAAAGAATATGATGGAATATGTGTTGAAATTATTTAAGTTTAAATGTTTAATTTTTAATCGGATAAATTATATATTAATTTAAAGTTATGCAGTCTACTTTATTTGTATTCTGTATACTCTCTGCATTTGTACAACAATGCATGCATGTTTATCAGAATATTTTCTATCATAGAATAAATTCTGTTGTACGCACAAGCATCTTAATTATTTTTCTATCAAATGCCTTCTGAGTTATATCTAACTACCCTATAATTATTTGATTTTGATAAAAATTCTTAGTTATGGACTATAAGAAAAGTAATCCATATTTTTAACATAATTATTTAAAAAATTACCCCAAAAATAAGTTTAATATTTTGTAAAAAACAATCACAAACATATTTCTTTCAATTTGAAAATTGGTCTGTACTAGGTAGAATTTTCTATAAAGAAAAAATCAAAAATACTCAAATAATAGATGCTACAAAAGTGTAAACCTTAAAGAATTACATAAAAGCTGAAACCTTGTATAACTTTTCATACATAAATGTGATGAAGTGACACTCTAGTCTATTTATTCAGGTTGAAAAAAATTACTCAAAAGAATATGTATTACTATCATATTGGACCAAAAATAATTTTTTGGTAATCAAAAAATGAACATAGCCTCACATTTAACAAATTATTTTTGTGGAAGAATTTTTTGAAAAGAAAAAAAAATCCGTTTCTTAAATGAGTCTGCTTTTATCACATAATCATTCTCTTTATTTTACACCATTCCTTTTGAGTTCAAGTTGCATATAAAAATATAATTTATGCATATTATAATTCCATAAAGTCAAAATATTTCTTATTCTTAATTTTTGTGATATTTCTCCTTAAATCAACTTTGATCATAAAGTTTTGGAGCTCAACAATTTATCCTTCCTCTTTGTTTAATTTAATTGAACACTTTCTTAATCTAATTATTTATGAACCCTAGTAGCTCTTACTTTCCTCATGGAAACCTGCCCACAAACACAAGAACACTTAATAGAATTTTTAATGAGACTTTGCCTCCATTCAATTCTCACTTTTGTAGATCTATACACAATTTTTGTCATTCACTTTTGGATATGTCACAAGAATCAAATGGATGGAAACAAAACCCTACTGAAGAGCAATTAGACAGATTTTCATCATTCAACATGAATTCTTGCAACATTGCCTTTGAACTACCTCATCCAGAATCAAATTCAGCAGTTTCAGAAAAGTTTCCACCAATTTTCCGTGAATCTTTTATTGAGCACCTTCGCATGTGTGGTTTCCCAGGATCAACTTTTGCTTGGAACCTAGATTGGTTAGACAAATGGAACCAGGTCTTGGCAAATATTCTCATTAAACACTGGGACAATGCCTTAAAAACCAATAATTTGATTGCATATGCAATTGACTCAACTCAAATTAGCTTCTCAAATCAAATAGGAGTTCTTCACCGTTGGTTTTTAGGTCATGCTGATAGATTAAGACTTGGGAAGGATTCTCATAGCTCTCAAGAAATAATCAAAGTGAGAAAGCATAAATATAGAATAAAAAAAAAAGTATGAAAATCCCTTTTTTTTCAACCGTTTTTATTTATGACCTTTATTTCAAATAACAAAGATTCTTAGAATTCAGTTAACCGAACTAAACTTCTTAAACAACTTCCACATTGTGAAACTTATCACAACCTTTTCACAAACATCAAGTGTTGTTCAGACACCTAAATTGATAATGATGGATTGTTAAGACGTATCTTAATGCAATGGAGGTCTGAAGATTTTTCTAAAGTTGCACAATATCTTGACCAACAACACTTTGATATTCGAGATAATTCAACCTACTCTGGAAGTGTCCTAAAGGACTTGGCCTTGTACAAAAGAATAAGTTTGGTTTCAACATTATCCCCTAAACTTAATCCTTCTCATGTCCCCCGGGGTTTGCCGAATGACTGTTATTCTCCCTTATATCTTGCATCTCTAAATCCTCAACAACTCAGACTTTTAAATCCTCAAAATCCCATAAATTTACCTGCTCTCCTTGAAATTCTTTCTTCCTCTAATGTGAGTGATTGACAAACTCCCTTAATAATAGGTTTGCACACTCATACTCCTCATTTCCACTGTTTGGGACACTTAGCCTTGAAAACAAAAACATAATTTTAATGATTACTATTATCATTAAAATTTATAGAAATGAAATTTGGCTTACATTTTTAGCTCCATTTTTTTCCTTTGAATCTTATACATGCTGAATTCTATACTTCCTTGTACAAAATAATTCAAAACATTTACTTCATTTTGCTGCCCCATTCTATACAGCTGATCAACAGCCTGTTGCTCAACTGCTGGATTCCAATTTGGCTCCTATTTCAACATTGAACATATAAAAAATTTAATATTTTTGTTCTTAATATGAAATAAAAGACATTGAGCTCACCATTATATATACATTTTGAGCACACCTGAGATCTATACCCACTCCTGCAGCCTGAATCGTTCCAACCAAAACTTGGCAATTTTTATTAAAATGGAATTCATGCATATTTTTGTCTCCCTTTGTCCGGCTGAGTTCACCCGTAAGCTGGGTATACCTAATATTGTGGTCATCTAAAGCCATTTTTATTCTATTTTGAAATATTAGAAAATTGTTTTTAATAAGCCAACACAATTTTGTAAAACAATTCATTATAGAATCACTTACATCTGCAAAAAGTCTGCAAAGTTGGAGAATATAACAGCTTTTGGAAAATTTATATTTCTTTCACCAGACAAAAAGTTTTTTAAGTGGCCTATAAGATGACAAATCTTTGCGGAATGCTGCCAGGTGAAATAAAAAGTTGGAGTTTCATCCAGATTTTTGTAGATTGGATGGTTGCAGAATTTTCTTAAAATAATCAGCTCTCTTAGAAACTCAGATGAGTCCCAAGGGAAGTCAGTGCTTCTGGAGGGCCCATATTGCTCAGTGAATCCTTCTTGAAGCACATCAAGTTTAGACCTCCATGGATCTGCTAATTGAACCAATATCCCCCTTTGAATCTTTTTTGGAAGAGACAAAATTGCATCCTTTGTTCTATGTAGGCTTATGACTTTCATTAAGTGATTGATTGATTTAATAGAATTAGCCTTTCCTTTTTGCAAAGCTGGAAAAAGGAAATTCTTCCATAACCAGTCTTCTTGCCACTTTTCGATTCTAAGAAAAAATATGAGACTTTGAAGGTCAGTGGGCCTGTTCTGAAGTGTAGTTCCAGTCAAGCATAGTCGGTGTTGGGATTCCAAGTCAAATATTGTTTGAGCCCTCTGCAAGTAAGGATTTTTAATGTAACTAAAAGAATATTTATAGAAATTGATTATAAAAATTAAGTTTTAAGTTTTAGGTATAGAAATGGGCAGTAGCTGAGCTTCATCTAAAACAACTCTATACCAAAAGAGCATTTGAGTCACCGGTATCTTTTTTTGGCTTTGATTTTTTGACATTGTTGGGCTAGCTATTTCATAGGTCGTTAAAACAATAGCAGTGTCCTGTAGCTCATTGACATTAGTATTTTGACAATCCTTCCCATAAAGAACCTTGAAAGGAAGCGCATTATCTTCAAAGTGCACACTTATTTCATTGATCCAATTCGATAGTGTTGCCAGGGGGCATATAATCAGTGTGGCTGAACTCCGATTAATACCTTCTTGATTTTCTGATACCTGGAATTGTCTTGCTTCACCTTGAGTTGCACTTATAAGAGAAAGCGTTGAAAGTGTCTTTCCCAAACCAATATCATCAGCAAGTATTGACCCGCTTCCTTCAGGCGTTAATTGATTGTTAGGAAACTGATCTTTATAGTCATCGAATCCAGTTCTAAGCCAATGGTTGTCCTGGTGCCTCCACATGATATCCAACTTTTCCTTTAACATTTGTTCATTGTCAATCATAAAATTTATTGCTTGAAGTTGATGTGTTTTGAGAACTGTTTTGATTCCTCGGATAAGTTGATCAGCTTTCCAATCTTGAGTACTCTGAGATATTTGGAAAGAGCCTTCAAAAATTACATGCGGGATATTAAAAAAGATAGTGGAGTCGTAGTTCAGGATTGGACATAAATCAATTTGTGCAGAAGAAAATGCTTCTTTAGAAAGACTGATTAGTGTACTTGAAGAAAAGAGGCATCCCCAAAGTTGATACTGATTACCAAAAACTGGAACCAAGTAAGCATGAAAATAGAAAGGCTTCATAGGATTCAAGGCACTTCTTTGGTTTAAATGGTGAGATCCAGAGCCAATGTCACCCAATAGTGGTCCAATGTGCTGACTCTGCACTTGAGAAAGATTACCAACAAGGGTTGGTTTTCTTTCTTCAAATAGTCCAAAAATATGAGCATTCGAATGGCCTCGCTGTAAAATTGTGGGGGTCGGTGAGTTTTGAAATCTTGAAATTACATTCATATAAATTTGATCGATTGTTATTGAGAACTGTTCAACACATCTGAGACTTGACATATTAAGTAAGAATAGTATCTGAAGATAGTGGTTGTTAAAAGATGAATTGAAGCAAAAAATGAAGAATCAGTTTTGAATAAAACGACAAAATAACTTTTTAGCATATGCTATGCTAAGCTCATAATTCTTTCACATGTATTATTATTATCTTTTTAATAAATATTTGAAGTAAATCAATGATAACTGAAATGAATAATATGGCTTAAAAATAAATCTTGAGCCTATAGAGTAAATTTTGGTTTGTGGAGGAAGAAAAATTTTCACAATAAAAATGTGCTTTATTGTTACATTATAATCACAAAATAGAATAATTTCACTCTTATTACACTTATTTATGTTTCTGTCTAATAGTAAAATGCTTTAGATGTCAGTTCAAAATCCAAATTGAAACTACTACCTAGAACGATGTCTTGATACTAACATACTTTTTGTAAGTCTTTGGAAAGACACTTATGGTGATCTCAATAATATTAAAATTGATTTGAATTGTATGTTTTATCAAATATCTATGTATTCTAGTGTAATAATTGAGATACTACAGTTTAACCTTCTGTTACCAACTTGGCAAGAAAATATATGTAGATATTCTTAGAACGAATATCAAATTTTGCTTTCCACAAGATGGGAAAGTGAATATTATGATATGTTAAGTGATATGTTCAAGCTTTGCTCAATCTGTGCTCAGCTCAAAATCAAAGTAATCACCAAGCTCCAAGAAACCTGTGATTGAGTTTGGTTGAACCTAGGTCTAACTGATTACCAAATCTTTGTCCAATTAATTTAAATCTGGTTTCACAATGAACTCCCAACAGCCTTCCAACAGCTTTCCAACCACTTCCCAACATTTTTAAATGAGGGGTATTGCTAGCAATACCCCCCCAAATTTTCTGTGGTGTATTATTAGAGATATTTTATTACTATAATAAGGCAAATTCAAAGAGAGCGCTTCAAGAGGAAGTAGCTGTGGATAATAGCGCTTGTTAAGAATAGAAATATCTGGATAGTAGTGCTTGTTTCCTTATCTTTAACTCATCTCAACTTATAAACTTTCTAGTCAAATATTAGTGTTACACATTATTATACTGTCTTTAAAAAATAAGAGTGGCAGGCGCTTCTTTTTTATAAATTAAAAAGGAGAACCAACCCATCTCGCATTGTGTCTACTGCTTAGTACTTTAGAACTATCTACACCAGAATGAGGAGAAACTACCAGAATAATACCTCTGGGAAGAGGTTAAACTAACAAGCTATGTTAAGCTTTGTTTTTCTAAGAGGACTCACAGGAGGCTTTAACACAGTTGTGACAGATAGAGGGCGCTTACTGGAAGTTAGGAGGACTATGGCTGAACAGGCAACTGGCATAAGCGCTCTGATGAGGGTGTAAAGGAAAATGAAATCTTATATTTTCATCATTCAAGGGGACATGAGGAGATAGGCAATTGGATTAAAGAAGGCGCATACCATGTAAACGCAAAAGATGCAGGGAATTTGGCTAATGGGCTAACTAGCCAGGAGTGGAATTATGATTTATAGATGGGGCGCTCTACAGTTCAATTCTTATTTTACATTGTATATTTCTGTATTGCAGTAAAGGCGGTAAAGTTTTATGATATAAAGTTTATTTGGGATTTTTTTAGGGTTTACAGTTTTTTAAAGAAAGTAGAGGGAGCAAAGTTAGACGCTCTAAATTTAGAAGAAAATTAGTATGGAAGACAGGCGTAAAGAACAGCGCTGTGTCAAAAAAAAGATTATTTAAAGGCATAGCAAAAAAAAAGATGATGAATACTATGTACAGGGAGAATGGACAGAGGAGGCTCATAAGGAGGGCGCTAGTGGACTATTCAGTATCGGGGTGAAAGCTATTAGGATATCCTTTCCAGTCTTCAGGCGTGACAAAACAACGAGGATTGGCGGGGAATCCAAGAATTTTTGATGAGCTGATTTGGTTCATTAGTTGACCTATCATTTCTATATGGGTATAGCGAGCTTCAAGTTCAGCTTCAGAAAAATCTGGTGCCTTATAATAGGATAGAGACATAGCGTCATACCTAAGACGAAGTCTGGAAAACATTTGCATGGAATGAACAAAGGGTAAAGTAATAGGAATCCATCTCAGGGAGATGGATTCATTGAAGCCTGAAAAGGAGTCAGTGGGCAAGAAGAACGTAAGTATAATGAAAGATACTTACTTTCTAATAAGTTTTGTGGATGTGCTGATGGCAAAGTAATGGTAACCGCTTCAGGATCAGCTGTAGTGGAGCTTGAGCGCATAGAAGCATTAGAGCTTGGAGTGGAAGAAGGTGTAGCACTAGGCTGTATAGATATTTTGCGCCTGGGAAAACTAGGAAGCAATGGTGATTCATAAGGAACATTATTATTAGTAGAAAAAGTGGGACTAGTGGTTGTAATTATGGGAGCGCTACTAGTAGAGCTAGGTGGAAAGTAAATATAACCAGTAGGCTGAGGAGTATTCTGGTTTAGAGAGATATTGCAAGTTTTGTGGTATCTAAAGAAATTGTCACAGGCAGGTCTAAAGGAGGCATACCCCCAAGGTTTAGAAAATGTACAATGAAAGTTGTGGTGTTTACAAAACAAGCACGCTTGATCTTTGGGAACCGTACGGAATTGAGTCATAATATTTGGATGAAGGAGATCTAGGTTTTTAGATGGGCTATTTATAAGATAACAATGGCATTATAGAGGAGTCATCAGTTGCCCCATGTCTGACTTGAGCGCTGGATGGTTTCTAAGAAGAAAGTGAAAGATTTTTGTCATAATGAAGGACTCAAGGAAAGGTGAATCTTTTGCAGTCAAGTGAAAGTCATATATTGCCAAGATCTAAAGATTTCAAGAGAGCGCATGCATATATGATGCAGGGGAAGCATTTGCTGCTATAGAAAGTAGCAACAATCTCAAGTTGTTATTTTTTATTATTATTTGTTGTTTCATCTTTCATAGGCACTTAGTAGAAGGGTTCTCTGCTTAGAAAAAGGATGATATTTTTTGGGGGCAACTCATCTTGCAATTGTAGAGTTCTCACAGGAAAGTTAAGTGAAAATAATAATAAATATATTACATTTTTTTACAAGGCTATATACACATTACAAGGAATAAATACAAAAGAAGATTATTTTTTTTTAGTATTCTGCGTCATCAAGAATAGGGACGCAGAAAGCCCAGTCATTGACAGCCTCTTGCATGTTTTGTTGCAAGGTAGTTATTAGCTGTTTTTGTTTATTATACTTGGTGCAAGTATAAACTGGGACCGCCTCAAGGAATTCTTTGACATCAGTTAGCATGCTGTTCATACGACGCATGGTTGCACTGTATGGAGTGCAGGCAATTTGCTCTGCAAATTCCCAGTTTTGAGCCATGGCGGGCGCATCATCATCGACGTCTGGGAGAGTTTCCGTGGGCCATTTGTCCAGGATGATGGCATCAAAGACCGGCTGCATAATTTTCCAGTCAGGGGTGGGTGTACAAGTAGTACACTTGGGAGTAAGTTTTCTATCCCAGATGGGATCTTCTTCCAAGGCAGGAATGAATAAAGGGATGTTAGGAGGGGGAGGCGTTTTAGCGTAAGGTGTTCCTGGCACATTCTAAAAGAGAAAAAGGGAAAATGTTAACATAAGAAGAGAGAAAAGAAGGAGGAGAAAACTTACTGTTCTCTCCTCTCAGAAAAGTGATCTTGGGACGGAAGCAACGCTACTGGGTGTAGGTTTGTGGTAACCAACCTTGGCTTGTTTGTTGCCAGGTGGGGTGGTAGGAGCAGGCGCCAGGCGCTTGATGGTCATTTGACTCATCATATTGGTTGTAGAAGTGTTGGGGTCCAGGTGTGCAGCATTGGGTGGCCCATCGTAACTACACTTCTTTTTGCATTTCTTGCAGTAATCACATGACTGGAAAAGGAAGAAATGAAAAGTTAGTAATAATAAGTAAGGAAGGAAAGTGAAGATAACTTACACTAAAGAAATTATTGCCATGGTGGGCTTTTGAGAAATGACAGGGAGTTATGCCATTCTTGATGCAGCAGGTGCATCTTGTCCCACCCATCAGTGTAGTTATTGGCGTCATTGGGGCAGCAGAAGGGGGCTGAGTGCGCACAAACTGTCGAATTGTGTCAACGACGTTGGCGGTATGTTTAGTGTTAGGAGGGATTCTTCTAGTAGTCATTGAAAGATATAAAATATAATAAGAGGGAAAAGGAGATGAATATAATAAATAGGAAAAGAAGATAGAAGATGATGGAAGTAAACGTTGCGAGATGCAGGGTACTTATAGGCTCCTGGGGACAGTCGCAAGTAGAGGGAGGATGTGGTACGCGCCTCGCAGGAAGTGTGGTTTTGGACCAATCAGCGCGCGTAGTCCAGGAAGAACAAAAGGGGAGTTAGCGCCATAGATAGTATTAAAATATAATATGTATTTGTGTGTTTCAAAGAAAGGGAAATAGAAGCGCAAAAAAGGATTTAGGGTCTGTGCACTGGGGTTTTGCAGCAGGATGTGCCGCACAATGGGGAATTGTGTGTTATCAATTTAGGACTGCAAGCGCTAAAAAATATGAATTTGGATTTTCCAATAATTGTGTGTTACGCATTAAGAAAGGAGTTATGGTATAAGGAGGACTCAAGTGAATAATATACTGCACTGCAGCAAGTGCTATAATTCCTGAGACAAGTAACATAAGTTGCAGAGTCTAACTAGTCAAGTAAATTAACAGGACTATTGACTTGTAATGAGGCGGGGAGCATGGGGACTTGATCACAAAAGAAAACTACCCAAGAGTCAAGGCGACTAGGATCAGCGTTAGAATGGGTCAAACCTGGAAGTAGCGCTGAAACAAAACAAAGGTATAGTCAAGAGCGCGTATATGGAGTATGAGTGAAACAAGTTAAAAACTAGTGTTAGTAAGAATAGGGTGCGATTAGGTGCTGTAGTTGCTACAAGCGGTGTACGTAGTTTACTAATAGAATAGTTATTGTTTTACTAATGTGGCTCTAGAGCCAGCACTGGAGATCCACTACAGAACTGTGTGTTGAGCACTGGAAAAATATAAAAAGGAGGACTGTTTGATAGGGATAAAAGGGCATCTAGTAGGAAAATAATAACAATTGACAAATAATAAGTTAACATACAATTAGTTAATAATTGTGAAGTCAAGTATAAGATATTAATTTTCTGCTGTCATTTGTTTGAGAATAATATTAGAGATATTTCTGAGTCTTTGTCAATTGTGCATCTGTGTGTGTATTTCATATAGTATAGTTTAAGAACGTAGCATAGAGAGAATATATAGATTCAGTAGGATTAACTATTATTAGAGTTATTTTATTGCTATAATAAGGCATATTCAAATAGAGCGCTTCAAGAGGGAGTAGCTGTGGATATTAGCTCTTGTTAAGAATAGAAATATCCAGATAGTAATATTTGCTTTTTTTCTGACCTTTAACTTATCTCTCAACTTATAAACTTTCTAATCAGATAATTGTGTTACACATTATTGTGCTGTCTTTAAAAATAAGAGTGGCAGGCGCTTTTTTTAGAAATTAAAAAGGAGAACCAATCCATCTCGCATTGTGTCTACTGCTTAGTACTTTAGAACTCTCTACAACAATCTTTACAAAAATATTATGAATCTTCTTTCTTCATTATCTTCAGATTTTCCTTTTGATTTTCTTGAATTATCTTGAAATTTTAATCTTCTTTTCTCAACTTTTCTTCTGACCTACAAAAATAACAAGGTTTTTCTCCAACGCTCACAGGTGTGGCCAAGGTAATGTTTTTGAAAGATGAAGAAGAAACCCTAGCGGTGCGCAATTGGGAGGACTAACTTTTAGATTCCAATCTCACCACTCCAAAATTTTTCTGCATATCTTTCAATAAAAATATATAACCAATCTTCTTCCTTGGGCTTGAATTAAAAATAATTGAGAATCTTGAGAGAGAACAGAGACTTAATAAAAAAACTTGAGGAATACTTGCAGAGAAGAGAAACATTAAAAAGAGAAAATTGAAAATCCACTTGGTATATCTCCAAGGGAGCTTACCTACTACAACCTGTGATTTCCTAATCTTGAAGAGAGGTTTTAGCACAAGGGTGATCAGCCCTCCTCATTCTAAATAAGACAGACCCTCACTAGAGCCTGAAACACACTCCAAAAAGCCAGAGGCAGCACCCACTTCTCTTCTTCTCCTACAACAATCCGTGCACTGGCACATCGAAGATAAACTAGGCCTGGTCTCCCAACCATCCTCTCCAGGGGATGATAACCTCATGTGAAGTCTCCTTTCATCTTCAACAGTCAACTCCAAACTGATTGCCAAATCAAATTGATAACCAATACTTGCCTGAAAATCCATCAAGAATGGCCCATCCAAAACAGCTTTAACTATTTCTTTAGCAATATAAAAATGAACCTTCCCTGAGGCTCCACCAACATCTAACTTCACAAACTCTGAAGTTCCAACCAATTCAGTGACATGGCCACCAATCCCTCTCAAATTCACACCAATACCAGTTTTGATGGGGAGGCCCAAATGAGCAGCCTCAAACAAAGAAATCAGGTTTATCTGAGAACCTGAATCCACCAATGCCCTTGCCTCCCTGCCATTCAGAGTGACATTGACATAACACAGAGGAGCAGAAAAATGAGTTTCCAACCCCTCGCCAAACTTTTCAGTAGAATAAAAAATGTATTCCACCTCCCCAAAAGAAGCTCTTCTCCTGGTCAACAACTTTTTCTGTCTATCAGCCAACCCTGGACTGATAGCATACCATTCCTTATAAGAAAGGAAAACCTGACCCTGATTCAACTTTTCAAGAACAGAGTCCATAACATTAGATTGACCAGAAACCACTTGCCTTTCAAAGTGAGCCCTTGGCTTCACTACCTTGGTCCTAGAAGCTTCTTGAGGACCAGAACCACCAGCAGATTTACCATCAACAGGAACCAAACCGGATCCCTCACCAGAAACTCTAACTCCAGCAGACTTTGGCAATGAAGCCAAAGGGACATCCTCCTCAGAGTCAGAATCAACCTCCATTGGCATTGGCTCACCATTCATTTCCAATGCACCAAAACTAGGGGGGCCCATGACAGCCATACCCTTCTACATCTTTTACAGATCCTCTTTGCTGCACCTCTTCCTAGCTGCACTCAGCTAAGGATCCACTTTTGAAGCCTTTGGCTTTGGTTGGGCCTGAGAACTGCTCTTAGGCCTTCCCACATTCCCTGCTTCCACATCATAAACACCAGCTAAGCATTCTCCACCTAACTGTTCACCACAGGAATACAACTCCAAACCACCAAAGGAAGTAGATATTTACCTCCTTCCCCTTTCCCTAGACATCATCATCTTCCTTACCAGAAGACTTCCCCTGATCAGGAATCTCCTCAAACCTTGGCCTCCTTTGATTAAGACCACCCCTTCTCCTGACCAAATCAACAGGAGCCTTCCCCTCACTGGGCTTCACAAATGAAGCATCAGGGAACTTTAAAGCCCTGCCATAAAATTCCACCTTTCCTTCAGACACATCCCTGTTCAATGCCCAACAATCATTGGACCTGCTTCCCCTACTGCTGCAGTAAGAGAAGACCCAAGGATCACTCCCACCAGCCCTCCTATCAAAATATCTAGGCTGAGAAGTTGCCTTATTGACCTTTTTAGCCTCCTGAACAAAAATATGCAGCTACTTTGTGAGATCAGCCAACTGCTCCACCACTGGGTTCCTCTCCTGTTTGGGAGCTTGCACCATATTCTTATCCTCCTTCTTCACCCTAACTTCCTCTTCAGACAAAGACTCACTGACTTTGCTGACATATTTGGCACACCCTTCCTGATAGGTGTCCATAGCCAATAACTTCAAATGGGCCTCAACAGCCTCCTTGACCTTATCCAAGGCAGGAAACTTCTGGTCCCCATTAAAAAGTGAATTCATCAAGTCCTTCCTTGACAGCTCCTTTAACACATCCATCCTAACATCTCTAGCCAGGGAAGACCAAAAAACATCCTTGGCAGCATTTTCATGTCCCAGCTACTCCATTTCCACCAAGTATTCCCCCACAGGATCAAACTGTAGCAGAAACTTTCTGTAACTATGAAAGTTACCAACACCACCATAAGATTTCCATTCATTGAAAACCTTGTTCAGATATACCATAGTGAACCTGACACCCCATCTATCTACCATCTCCCTACACAATAGCCTCCAATCAATCTTCTTGTAGCCAGGCATGGCCACAAACTCCTTCTCCACTGCCCTATCACCAATGAAGAAGATAATCTGCTTCACCATGTCCAGGTAAGAAGCACCATCCACTCCAGCAGCAGTTTCATACTTCTCCAGAAACCACTTGACATCCTCCCCATTAAACTTGGTACCATCCCAAGTTTTAAACCTAACACACTCCCTGACCATTACAGCAGGAGGACCATCTCCCCCACTGACAGTCACCACAGGAATAGAGGAACCAGAAGCCATTCCTCCAGACCAAAACACCAAAAAGAGCCAACCAAAGAAAACAGAGATTCCAAAGAACCAGCAGGTCCTACCCCATGTTGGGCGCCAGAAATGTAGACAATCCTATAGTACTAGCTATAGGCATTTACCAAGGGAGTTGGAGAGAATCCAGAGAGAAAATCCCCTGTCCCTTTAGAAAAATAGAGTGATATTTACTTGCTAAAGAAAGTTGGTTCCTGTTTGCTAAAGCCCCTTTTTAACACACTTGACTGCTTGATGAGCCAAGAAAGTAGTCCCCAGACAGACTACCAGACCAAAGAACTGAAATGTAGACCAATGTCCACACCAGAGAAAGAAAAGATACTTGATGTAGGCTGCAAATACACACCAGAGGCAGCAATAATACTTGATATAGCTTGCAAAACTATACCAGAGAACCTTTTTTTAAAGTTGAGTTAAATGAAGAACTAAACTTGCAACCAACACAGCCAATTATGGCCCAAGAACAGTGAAAACTGAGTGAGAAACAATATCTAATTACCAGATGGTTTTATGATAATTAAAGTTGCCACAAAACTGTCTTATTCAGTATGTACACACAGACCACCCATCTAAGATCCATGCACGGCAACAAATTTGGCACCTGTACCAGCCAAATTGAATAAAAACCTTCCAGAAGCGCTCCCCAACCTTCTAAAACAGAGGCGGGTGGGCTGTGCAATGTCAGAGGTGCCGCTGTGGTAGCCTAAAGTTTAGTACGGCACCTAAATATGTAAATGGAGTTATTACAGCGTGCAAGATTGGCGTTATTATTTATAAAAGGGTTTTATTTAATTTATTGGAGTTTAAAATATGAAGAAATTGGTCACGAGCGAATGCCTACACAAATACAATTTATTTTGCGGAGAAAACTTATTTTTACGGTCTGAAAAATTTATAAGTATCAAGTCAAGTCACTCAAGAACCTTGGGAAATTTTCCCAGAATTTTTACTATTTTTCTTATATTTTTAAATGAATTTTAAAGTTTTATAGAAATATTTACGTTTTCAAAAATTACTTAACTTTGATGAATTTTCACGTGGTAATTAGAGCTGCGCAGACTACGAAAACTAGTTTGGTATGTAAAGGGGAAGTAGCTCTATTATGTGTAATTTTTCTAGATTTTTTATTATAGTTTTAAGGTTGTAATTGAGTCCGGAAGTCCGGACGGACTCCGTACAGACTCCGTACGGGCTCCGGATTGACTCTGGAAGAGCTCTGGAGGGGAAAACTTAGGCACGTGACTAGGAATACTTAAGCGCTTCTCAAACTCAAAATTGAGAAGGGGGGACACATCATACAGCTTAATCATTAACTACCACAGTCTCATTTTTTATTACTCAACAAATTAAATAAATTTGTAATACCCTTATAACTTTATATTTTATATATAACATTTTAGAAATACCACTCTACAATTTAAATCACACTTCAAACAGGGTATCTTTAGAAAGGTCTTCATCACTGGGACTTGATTATTGCTTTCTCATAAAAATTCAAATTATTATAAAAACATAAAAGTCAATCTTTTCAGATCTTTCACTGGTACACCTTAATTTTTGTTATCAGTATTTCTTTATCAACAGCCACTTTCTTTAAATCTCAATAAGCGTTAATTATTTTAGAGTTTCATTATTTTCATCAATCAGATTCAAGTAGATTGGTTAGCTTAGTGATTTAGAATTCCCATTTTGTTATTTTTATTGGAAGGACAGGGTTTTCCACTAAATCCACATATCTCCTCCGGATTCTGCTTACAGCAAGGCGACTGTAAGAGTTTACCTTACCATACCGCCTGAAGCAGCCCGGCCTCCCTGAAGCCAGAAAACTAATAAAAACATCTAATCTACTTAGAAAAATTCACTACAACTACTAAAACCCTTAAAACACAAAATTACGCTATAACAACATTGAGATATGAAATATAGAGCTAAATTAGCCCTATCTAATGGTACTAAGCACTTAACCCTAAGACTTAAGGTTATTCCTTAAAAAGCAAAAAACAAAATTAAACAGCTATCTTTTGTAACTGAAAAATGAGGAAATGACCCCTTAAAACTGCAGTCCCAATATTCACAGAATAAATCCAGAAAAACACCCAATTCTTCAACAGATGTCAATCAAGACATGCACAAACACCGCCAAACAACACAACAAAGGCCCCTGCAAATTTTGGAAGACCACACCGTCTAATGCTTCAATAAATGTTTTAATAAAAACATTACCAAATAAGTATAAAGAAGCATTAGAAAAAGGAAAATATTCCATTGAGGATGGTTTTATATATTACAGGAAAAAATTAAGTAATGTAATTGTAATTTCCCCTTCAATGAAGGATTTAATGTTAAGTATATGTCATGATGATATCTTAGCAGGTCATTTCAACTACCATAAAGCATTAACCAGAGTAAAAAACACAGCTTGGTAAATAAACATGTCTGAGGATGTTCAAAAATATGTTGAGACGTGTAATTCTTGTCAAAAATTTAAAGGATTAACAGACAAAAGAGCTGGTTTATTACAACAAATTGAGCTACCAAAAGCTCCATGGGAAATAATTAACATGGACTTTGTAACATGTTTGCAAATAGCAGGGCATAAGAGTTATAACTCCTGCTGGGTAATTGTAGATAGATTTACAAAAATGTGTAAATTTATTCCTACCCACAAAGAGGTTTCTGCAAAGGACTTAGCTTTTTTATGGTGGACAAAAATGTTAAACATAGCAGGTTTTCTAAAATCAATAGTCTTAGACAGAGATCCTAAATTTACTTCTGAGTTCTGGACATCACTTATGGATGTTTGAGGGTGTCAATTAAAACTTTCTACGGCACACCATCCACAAACTGATGGGCTAGCAGAAAGAATGATACAAACCTTAGAAGATATGATAAGAAGATATTTTGCTTTTGGTCTTAACGTTAAATACAATGACAAATTGACGCTGTAGACAATCCTATAGTACTAGCTATAGGCCTTGACCAAGGGGGTTGGAGAAAAAGACCCAGAGAGAAAATCCCCTGTCCCTTTAGAAAAAAATAAGTGAGATTTACCTGCTACAGTGAATTGGTTCCTGCTGTTAAAAGCCACTTTTCCAATACACTTGACTTCCTTATCAGCCAAAAATGTAGTCTCCAGAGAGACTACCAAAAAAAAGAACTGAAATGTAGACCAATGTCCACACCAGAGAAAACAATGATACTTGATGTAGGTTTCAAATCCACACCAGAGACAGCAATAATACTTGATATAGCTTACAAGACTACACCAGAGAAAAAAGTTGCCAAAGTTGAGTTAAATGAAGAGCTAACCTTGCAACAAACACAGCCAATTGTGGCCAAAAACAGTGAAAACTGAGTGAGGAACAAGGATATCACCTCCTGATGGTTGTATGATAATTAAGGTTGCCCAAAAATGTCTTATTCACTATATACACACAGACCACTATCTAAGAGCCTATGCGCACCAACAAATTTCCTGTTTCTGAGCGCCAAATTGCATAAAAACCCTCTAGAAACGCTTCCCAGCCTTCTAGCACTGAGGCGGGCAGTCTGCCCAACTTTGGGAGGCCTGCCTGAGGCAGCAGGACTGCCCTGAAGCCAAAAAACCACCAAAAACCTCCAAAAACACCCGAAATACTTAGAAAATAAACTACGACTACTAAAACCTTTAAAAAACATAATGAAGCTACAACAACATTGAGACATGAAACGTAGAGAAAATTTAGCCCATTCTAATTGTACTAAGCACTTAACCCTAAGACTTAAGGTTAGCCTGTAAAACACAAAAAACAAAATTAAACAGCTATCTTTTAAAATGAAAAATGAGAAATAATCCCTCAAATACTTAGAATATGAAAAATGTCATCAAGACATAAAATATATAGAAAGACGGGGACTATCCAATGGTAATACCCACATCCCTGCAGTCCCAATATTTCTTGAATAATTCCAGAAAAACACCCAATTATTAAACAATGCCATTTAAGACATATCAAAACAACGCCAAACAGACCAACAAAGGGCTCCGCCAATGTTGGAAGACCACATCCTCCCTCCAATAGAGAATGTCCACATTCTCCTTTGTCACAACCACCATGTTCAGCTTCCTCTCCAAATCTGCTACTGACATGGGTCCTTGCCAATACTGCATTTACAACAATCTCATCTGTACCTTAACTCCTCCAGGTCATCACTACAGAACCTCCTGTGATGCCTGTCACTCTTGGAAGAAGACTTGTTTCAGACCTGGTCCATTGTCCTCTTCAACAACTTCTTCTTCTCCACAACCTGATCCACCTTCCATCAGCACCAAAAGATCCAGACCATCCATCCTGATCCCCAGACTGGTCAACAAATTAAACCCTTTAAAAAAGAGTGCCAACCCCCCTACAAACACTAGCTCTTCCATCCCTGGTCCTTCTGATGGTAACCCCAATATTTATTCATACTGAAATTCAATCTGACAAATTTCTAGTTCATTTCCATTCAGACAGTGATGATGACAATGTGGGAACTATTGAAGAACCCCCACCTAATCTGTTTCCTACCATCAAACACAAATTCCAACAAAATTCTTCTCGACAGAAGCATCTCATCCTAGAATACTTCCAATCCACTCCTTCCAGGAACCCACAGGACCTTGAAAAAAGGAAGAACCTCATCCACCAGTTCAAAGCCAATGCTGAACATTTTGTTACATCTCTTGATTCTTTTCTGTAATAAATTCTTGCCCAAAAATCTTGATTTAGAATTTAAAAATAAAAAAACTCCTCATTTTAAAGTTTTGGGGGACTAATCCTCAGTTTTAAGTATTGGGGGACTAACAGCCCTCATTTTATAGCCTTGGGGGACTTAAAAACCCTCAGTTTATAGTCTTGGGGGAATCAAAAACCTAAATAAAGAGACAGAACCAGAGATCAAAACTTTAAAGACCAAAGAAACAAACTAACATTCTGGGGTAACTGTTCTAAAGAGCAGCCAGCTCATCAGTTACCCCCACACTTACCTTAACCAAATTCAGAGACTCCCCCTTGGATGCCCTCTTCAGAATCACACCAACACCACATTATCAGTTTATAGTCCTGAAGGACTCAACCAACAACCATCATCAGTTTATAGTCTTGGGGGACTGTACCATTTCTCAGTTTAAAGTCTTGATGGACTGCAGATCCACATAAGTAATAAAAAATAAAAATCTTGAAGAAATCTTTAAATAATCAGCCAGTTTTAAGTCTTGGAGGACTACCAGTGTCAGTTTAAAGTCTTGACGGACTACAGAGCCCATAGAGGATTTAAATTCTTAAAATAAAATTGTAATAAGCCAGTTTAAAGTCTTGATGGACTATACACATTTTGCATATAGAGGCAGAGCTACCTCCATGCACAGCGCTCCACAGCCAACCTTCTGAGCTTCCACTCTTTCTTCATTATCTACACATCACTGACAAAATTTTGATTCATCTTTTTTCTCTTCATTATTTTTTCTTCACAGATCATGGCTTAATCTCAAGACTTTGACCCATTGGACCTTCCCTGTTTCACTGCTCCAAAGGACTATGCTTGTAAACAGTGCATCCACATGTGCAGGCCTTGTACCTTCACTCTTCCTACTCCTCAAGCCAAATTCTATAACAGAGCCTGTGATTCTTGCAACTCTAAAAAGAAAAGATGTGACAGAGACCCCAAATATCTAATACCTCGGCCTTCACCTTCACAAAAATATCTTCCAGATCTCCTACCAGATCACCAGAACCTTGACCTGCTTCCTCTTCTTTATCTTCCGCTCCTTCCAGAAGATCATGCCGTTCTATTACCAAATCACTCCCTAAAAGACCTGCTTTATCTTCTAAAGAATCTGCTTTTATCTCAGAAAATTTGGCCAAATCAGCTTCAAAATTAGCTCCCAGGCTGCTAGACCACGTCCAGGCAGCCCTCCCAATGCCAGGCGGCCGGCCCGCTATGGTAAGGTAAACTCTTACAGTCGCCTTGCTGTAAGCAGAATCCGGAGGAGATATGTGGATTTAGCCGAAAACCCTGTCCTTCCAATAAAAATAACAAAATGGGAATTCTAAATCACTAAGCTAACCAATCCACTTGGATCTGTTTGATGAAAATAATGAAACTCTAAAATATTTAATGCTTATTGAGATTAAAAGAAAGTGGCTGTTGATAAAGAAATACTGATAACAACAATTAAGGTGTACCAGTGAAAGATCTGTAAAGATTGACTTTTATTTTTTTATAATAATTTGAATTTTTATGAGACAGCAATAATCAAGTCCCAGTGGCAAAGACCTTTCTAAAGATACCCTGTATGAAGTGTGATTTAAATTGTTGAATAGTATTTCTAAAATGTTAAATATAAAAATATAAAGTTATAAGGGTATTACAAATTTATTTAATTTGTTGAGTAATAAAAAATGAGACCGTGGTGGTCAATGATTAAGCTGTATGATGTGTTCCCCCCTCTCAATTTCGAGTTTGAGAAGCGCTTAAGTATTCCTAGTCACGTGCCTAAGTTTTCCCCTCCAGAGCTCTTCCAGAGTCAATCCGGAGCCCGTACGGAGTCCGTACGGAGTCCGTCCGGACTTCTGGACTCAATTAGAACCTTAAAACTATAATAAAAAATCTAGAAAAATTACACATAATAGAGCTACTTCCCCTTTACATACCAAACTAATTTTCGTAGTCTGCGCAGCTCTAATTACCCCGTGAAAATTCATCGAAGTTAAGTAATTTCTGAAAACGTAAATATTTCTATAAAACTTTAAAATTCATTTAAAAATATAAGAAAAATAGTAAAAATTCTGGGAAAATTTCCCAAAGTTCTTGAGTGACTTGACTTAATACTTATAAATTTTTCAGACCATAAAAATAAGTTTTCTCCGTAAAATAAATTGTTTTTGTGTAGGCATTTGCTCGTGACCAATTTCTTCATATTTAAAACTCAAATAAATTAAATAAAACCCTTTTATATATAAAAAAATAATAACGCCAATCTTGCACGCCGTAATAACTCCATTTACGTACTTAGGTGCCGTACTAAACTTTAGGCTACCACATCCTCCCTCCAATCGAGAATGTCCCCATTCTTATAACTTTGCATAAGTGGTTGAGCAATTCCAAAAGAATTATCTTTTCTAATAAAATAATTTGATAAATTTGTTTTAGCTGGTCTTCTTTTAAATCTTTATAATAAAAACGTTCTTTCTTCTTCTCTGGCTTGATATAACATAAAATAATATAAATCTTGTGATGATTCCACTACTGAGAGCAAGGTTTGAATCCCTTCAGACTCCCATTAACCAGTCTTCCTTCTTGTCACAGCATTGAGAGAGTGGATCTTCCTATGAGCCAAATACTCCTGATTCCAACCTCATAGGGCCCCCCACTGAGCCGAATTCTATGATTCCAATCTCGCCATAAGGTCCTCCAAGCTTCACACCAAAAAAAAAACGGCCTAACTATGAGGCACTAAAAAAAATCATTCCCTAAAATCCAACTACCATCCTAACTTCTGATTCCTTCATCACAATTTTCAAACTTTGCTATACAGCAAACCCATAAAATACTTTTGCCAGGCTTCCAATAATAATATTAACTTTAGACCATGTTAAAGCGCCAAAAATTTCACCTAATTAACCATTATGCTTTCCATAGCATCATCACCACCTGAAATTTTAATCTCCTAAAGCTTATCAGCACCCAATTCCAGAAATAATTGAATAACCAGTTTAGAGTCTTAGTGGAAAGTGATAAATTAAAAGATTGAATTGAGTTATCCAAACAAGATTGAACATTTGATCGACAAGTAATCCAGTATAAGGTCATAGTGGACCAATGAATGTTGAATTATCCTGCAGATATTAATTTTCCAGTTTAAAGTCATAGTGGACTAAACAATGAATGAACTACCAGTTTAAAGTCATGGTGGACCAAACATTTAATTGATAAGAAATCCAGTTTAAGGTCATGGTGGACCCAACAGCTTGATAATAGTCCAGTTTAGGGTCTTGGTGGACCTCCAAAATTTGTATATATAAAAAAAACCTTAAAGAACGTCTTGAACAGTAGCCAGTTTAAAGTCTTGGAGGACTAACAGCTCCAAAATTCGTATAAAAACCTTAAGGAAAGTCTTGAACAGTAGCCAGTTTAAAGTCTTGGAGGACTAACAGATGTCAAGATAAAGAAAATTATCCTTAATGAAAGTCTTGAAAAATAGCCAGTTTAAAGTCTTGGAGGACTAACAGCTCCGAAATTCGTATAAAACCCTTAAGGAAAGTCTTGAACAGTAGCCAGTTTAAAGTCTTGGAGGACTAACAGATCCAAAATACATATATAAAAAAAACCTTAAAGAACGTCTTGAACAGTAGCCAGTTTAAAGTCTTGGAGGACTAACAGCTGTCTTGAAGTAAAATCCCATAGGTATTGAGTTCCCCTAGACCCTGTTTCCTGTCTAAAATAAATGAATAAAACTAAAAAGAATGAAGACTGAAAAATAAAACTAAGAAATATAATAATTTTGGTTTAATTAATTAATTTTTTTTTTTTTATTATTTTATTTTTATTATTTTTTTTTTATAATTATTTTATTTTTTTTTATTTATCTATTTTAATTTTTAATTTTTCATTTTCATTTTTATTTTTATTTTATTTTATTATTATTATTATTATTTTTACCATTTAAAATAAAAGATTTTTTTTTTTTTTAATTTTAATTTTTTTTAAAAAAAGATAGTTTTGAAATAAAAGTTAAAATTTAATTTTTAAAGAAAGATAAACGAATGTGAAAAGAAAAATAAAAAAAGTAATAATAAAAAAAATTTTTTTTTTTAAAATAAAATTTTAAAAGATGCCCCCCGGCCATTTGATGAGCCGTACCCTCGACATCATACCCACATCCAAGTGCAACTTGATGTGGTTACACAATTTTGAGAAATTGAAAAGAAAAGAAAATAAATGAAAGTTTTTAGAAGATAATTTTTATAATGATGATCACTGGGTGGGCTCCCTCCAATTTATAAAAATGATTAGAGACCACCAGTGAGCATCACCTTTACATTAATTCATAATATATATTAAAGAAAAGAAATCACAATCTAACATAAAAAATCAAAAACAAAATAAAAAAAATCTTGAATCCGGCGTTGAGAGCGGTGTCTCTTGATTCGTTCCAGTTTATAGTCTTAGTGGAATTCCTAAAATTAAAAGACAAAGCCAGGATTCAACTAGAAACAGGGAAAATTTTGGAAACGAACATTATGGGGTAATTGTGTATAGAGCAGCCAGCCCATCAATTACCCCCACACTTGCCAATATTTAATTAAGAAGGTTCCCCTGTGAAAACTTCTTCCAATAAATTTTAAAATTTTTCCAACACTATCTTCACCCATATTTTAAGAATTTTTAATTTTGAAAATTTTCAATGAAGGTTTTCTCGCATTTCGTTATGTTTCATCACAGTTTCGTCGCCCATATGCAGTGTAATGATAGTAAAGTATTTTTGATAAAAATAAGAAGATAGTTTATACTCGTTGCGGAGGAATCCATAAAATTTCGTAGATATCATAGTTTATCCTCATTGCGGAGGTATAAAATTTGATAAATGTCATTAAAATTGTAGTTTATCCTCATTTCGGAGTTATCCTTTGGCACTCCTGGTGCCTCTAGGATAGAACCGTTTCACTTGATCGGCTGCTACCCTCTTCTTCAATACTACTCCATCCAACTCTTCTAGAACATATGAACCGCCGGAAACTTGCTCCTTGATTTTATACGGTCCATTCCACCTATCTGCAAACATCTTTCCCCATTGACTTTCCAAACTCCTATTATACACCAGGACCATATCTCCTGGGTTCAAAGGTTTCCTTAATCGATGTGCCAACCGCTCATCCCAATATCTGACTGATTGATTTCGGATCTTCATCATCCGCGAATATGCCTTTTCTAAATATTCTTCTTTCTTTTCTAGCTGCATCATTCTTGCACACAATAATTCTTCAGTAGTTTTGACCATGTCCCAGTCAACTCCAAGATATGATTCAGCTTCTAAATCAACCGGTAAAACTGCTTTCTGTCCAAAAACAAGTTCATAAGGTGAAAATCCGGTCGTCCTTTTGGCAGTGATTCGATCCGCAAATAAAACTAAAGGTAAATAGTGCCTCCACTTTTCGGCACTTGTCCCACACATTTTAACTAAAGCATCCTTAATAACTTGATGCCCTCTTTCAACCATGCCTTCATCTTCAGGATAATATGGGGTGGCTACCCTAACCTTTGATCCAACTTTCATTACGGCCTCTTTAAACTCTGTCCCAAATTCAGGACCTCCATCTACAGTCACCAATTTCATCACTCCATATCGATACACCCAATTATTCAAAAAAAATTCTGCCACATTTTTGGCAGTTAAATTAATAAGAGGCGCTGCCTCTACCCAACCAGATAAATCATCTCTGGCCACAATTAAATATTTATACCGTCCCTCTTTTATATGAACGGCATCTAAACTAACTCTTCCAAAGAGCGTATATTCACCGGTCGCGCGTCCAGGTTCTTTTGGCCTTAAATAACTTTGTCTTTGACATTCTTCGCATGACTGAACCCACTGTTTAACAGCCATCTTCATGCCAGGCCACCAAAATCGATCAGAAATTCTTCTAAACGTTTCTCCAACGCCTCTATGCCCGAGATCTTCATGCAGTGATTTAAAAACTAATTCTTGCCCCTTCTGTTGAGTTATAACTACTTGAGGATTTGGATATCTCCTCCTCATTAAATGTCGACCAGATAGGTAAAACGTAGATGAATTCCTCTTGATAGCCACCCATTCATCGTCTTCACAATCTTCTGGCCTCTCTAAAGTCAACAAATATTTGACTAACAAAAAATAAAAACCAGTCTGACCCCAGACTTCATCTTGAAAATCGATTAATATAACATCAATAGGGACTTCTCTATCACCAATATCACCTGCACATGAATGAGCCAATAATTGTTGACCTCTAAATAAATCTTTAATCGAGCTATGTCGACGTTTTTCTTCTGAACCTTTGGATCCTTTGTAAACCATATTCGAAAATACCTCTTTCTCTTTATCCACCTTTTTATTTAAATTCTCTAATTCTCCAACATATACACCATTACTTAATTTACTACTATCCCACACTACCAATCCATCTTCCTCTACATACACCACATCTTCTTCTACCTCCTCTCTGCCAAATTTATCTACACCTTTCCCAACACCTTTATTAACATAAAAACTATTTTCCAGTTTATCCTCTTGGTGGAGGTCATCATCACCATAATCTAAACACAATAGTCCTGCCAGTTTAACCTCATGGGGGAGGTATGGAAAGTCTTCAGCTCCTTTAGTGCTGGCTTTGATAATAGGTATATCTTCATCGAACTCTTCTGAGTCTGAATCTTCTTCAGTGGGTGGTCTCCTTGATAAACCATCCGGCATAGTAAAAGTCTTGCCAGGCTTATGAACTAAATCAAACGAAAAATGTTGAATAAAAGCTACCCATCTCGTCATGGGTGCGTTCGGTAAACTTGGGGAATTAATCATCTGGATTAACAATTTCGCATCCACTTGCAACTCAAAATGTTGCCCCCACAAAATATGCTGAAGTTTCTTCAGTATTTTCGCCACACCACATAATTCCAATTTCGGTTGAGAATATCTTGATTCGACCTCAGTAAATACTACAGATTCATACCTAACTGGCCTGATGTAACCAGCTTTATCCATCTGAGACAAAACCGCCCCAGCTGCAACCTGACTTGAATCAACTGCTAAATAAATTCTGCCAGCATCTTTTCCATAATCCAACTTGTGCAGGACTAAATCCTTCCCCACAACCTCCTTCAACTTCACAAACGCCTTCTCACACTCTTCATCCCACTCCCAGTCTGCATCCTTTCTCGTTAACCGCCTCAATGGAGCTGCCAATGAAGAAAAGTCCTTGATAAACATTCTAACATATATGCAAACGCCTAAAAACCCTCTGACTTCGGTCGTATTCTTGGGTCTTGGCCAGGACTGAATTTTGTTAACTTTCTTCTTGGACATAATCCTACCCTCTCTACATACCACATGGCCTAATATTTCTAAGGCTGGCACACAACATGAAAATTTTGAACCTGAGATAGTTAAACCAGCCTCTTCAATTTGAAACAAGATTCTTTCTAAAGTAATTGCAAACTCCCAAATGAATTTGTGTATCCCGGGATTCTCTTCCAACACCTGGTTATCATAGTCGGTTGTTGGTCCCTTAATTCCTCCATCATCTATAAAGATTCCAGCATATTGTGGAATTTCATCTTGAAGGATCCAAGCCATCTGAGCTTGATAAACTGCAACCGAATTTGTTGCTCCTTGAGGTAATCTTGTTAACTGTAAACGTCCTAGTGGTGTATCGAATGTAGTGAGAGGCCTTGAGTCCGGATGTAACTCTCTCTCATCATATCCACCCATAATATCTCCCAAACCATAACACACTCTCCCTGCAAATGCTTCAACAAACTCCTCAGCACTAGGCGGTATCCCAGCATCCTTTATTGTAACCCTATTTAATTCCCTAAGATCATGAACAACTCTAAGCTTGCCATTCGGTTTCTTGATACAAAATACAGGAGTAGAATAACTTGATGTTGATTGCTCATACAGTCCAGTGCGTATCCGTTCTCTGACAACTTCAATATAGGCTTCTTTTAATGCAGCCGGAATAGGAATCGGTTTCTGCTGCCACAGTTCATGACATACCACAGGAATCTTGTAAGGCTCCCCATAGGAATGCTTCAACACACCCCTCTCCTCTTCTACAAAAGCAATGGCCTTCTCTCGCTTGACCATCACATCCAACAACAACTTCTTCTCTTCACCAGACAACCAACCATCAGGTCCAAAATTAACAACACCCAGTCTCTCAAAAGTGATTCTTGACATCTCAGAAAATTCAGGCGGATTCTTTACCAAGGGACTTTCATAAGGATCTCTTGATAACCTTGGTCTTCTCAAAGGTGGATTAAATTCAGCAGGTAGCGGTTCATTAATAGGTCGAACTTTATTTGCTACTTTCTTATATTTGGCTGCGTCCACATCTAAATAAGCTTGAGGTAAATCATTTACTTTTGTATCGCCATTAAAACTTTCATCAAATGAATCTTCTTCATCGCCAGAATCGGAATAAGAAAAATTAGAAAAATATTTTATTTCATTTTTAAATTTTACACTTTTCTCCTTTCCCTCGTCTAATTTATAAACAGATTTTCCAACACCTTTGCTTCCCTTATCCAACAGTAAATCACCCGTAAAGAAAGTCGGCAGCTTAACCTCTTGCTGGAGGACCGGAATTGAATTTTCACAAAAATTATTTTTTTGAGTTTTAATTATACTGAGATTTTTTATTGGATTTTGATGTGATATTTGCAGTTTACCCTCTTGCTGGAGGTCTGTAATAGAAGGAGATACTTGCAGTTTAACCTCTTGCTGGAGGCCTGGAATAACCTTTTCACATAAATTATTTTTTTGTGTTTTACTTATACTGAGATTTTTAATTTGGTTTTGATGAGATTTTTGCAGTTTACCCTCTTGCTGGAGGTCCATAATAGAAGGAGATAATTGCAGTTTAACCTCTTGCTGGAGGCCCATAATAGAATGAGATAATTGCAGTTTAACCTCTTGCTGGAGGCCCAAAATAGAAGGAGATAATTGCAGTTTAACCTCTTGCTGGAGGTCCGGAATAACATTTTCACAAAAATTATTTTTTTGTGTTTTAATTATACTAAGATTTTTAATCGGGTTTTGATGTGATTTTTGCAGTTTACCCTCTTGCTGGAGGACCGTAATAGAAGGAGATAATTGTAGTTTAACCTCTTTCTGGAGGCCCAAAAACATACCCTTCCAATTTTTATCCAACCTAATTTTGCCCATTTTGCCTTTTTCACCGTTTTTAAATTTAATAGAAAAACCGGGTAAATCCAATAAACATATAGAAAAGTCCAAAACGTATTTGCACTCCAAAGTAATATTAACAGAAAATAATTGAGAATCCACTTGAATTATCTCCAAGTGAGCTGACCTATTGCAATCCGGGATCTCATCCTGAGGAGAGATTACAACATTAGAGTGATCAGCCCCTGCTACCCCAAAAAATGAGGGCCTCCATCCCTTTCCAACAAACATAATTCACCAGAAGCTGTCCGTTTTATATGCCGCTTCTTGGTGCAAACACAACACTGGCACAGAGTAGTAATCCCTGGCCGTGTTTCCCAACCTTCATCTCCAGGAGGCGCTAACCACATATGTAACCTCCGCATATCTTCACCAGTGATCTCCAAACTAATCCCCATGCCAGCTTGATACCCTATCCTGGCCTCAAAATCCATCAAAAAAGGACCCCCAAGAACAGTTTCGACTGCTCCTCTGGCCACATAAAAGTGAACCTTACAAACAGATCCACCAATGCCTAACCTGACATGCTCAGCTGTACCCATCAGCTCTGTTGCATGCCCTCCAATACCTCTGAGGTTTCCCCCAGTTCCACTTTTAATTGGCAAGCCTATACTCGTTGCTTGCTCCAATGAAATTAAATTAATTTGAGACCCTGAATCAACCAAGGCCTTTACTTCTTTACCGTTAAGAGTTACCACCAGGTAACCCAGGGGAGCGGAAAAATGTGTATCTACATCTTCCCCAAATTTATCAGCATTTTCACAAATATATTCCACCTCTCCAGTGGAAACCCGACGCCTCGTCAAATGCTTCTTTTGCTTTTCAGCAAGCGCCGTACTAATCGTAAATAACTCCCCCAAAGATAAGGGAATCTGAAGTTGATTCACCCTATTCAAAACTGCGTCCATCGCATTAGCTTGACCAGAAACTACTGGCCGCTCATACTGGACCTTTGATTTAACATCCTTGGCCCTGGGTACCTCTTGAGGTCCAACCGAGCCATCTTCACCCCCCATAATAACATCTTCACTTTCTATAACCCTAACTCCGTCACCAGCTTCTTGCACTAATCCTGATCCATTGCTATTCCTTCTTACACCCTCCATTGGGATGGGACCGCTAAAACTTGGTCTGGGTAGAGACGCCAACGGTACGTCCTCCTCAGAATCCGAATCATCATCTGGCATAGGCTCACCATTTAAATAAAACTTGCCATAACTAGGGGGCCCCATATCAGCAATCCCCTTCTGCATTTTATATAATTCGTCCTTAGAGTAAGGGTTCAATTTGTTGGCGGCAGTTTGAGCACTAGAATTCTTGTCCTTAGAGTAAGGGTTCACTTTGTTATTGGCCTTGCCAGGATTAGCCCTCAATTGGCTCTGAATGCTACTTTTCGCCTTAGTAGCAGCTGCTCTTCTAGCAGCATTAACATTGTATTCGCCAGCCATACAGCTACCCTCCACCTGGGCAACTGTCACCAGCTCTAAACCACCAAAAGAAGTAGAAAATGTGGCTTTACTGACCTCTTTCTCCTTGCCCTTGTCAGCTTTACCACCATTACCATTACCATTTTTGCCACCCTTGGCATTAACATCTTCATCCGTCACCTCTTCAAATCTGGCTCTCCTTTCAGCCGTTAAACTTCTTCTGACCAAATCAGAAGGAGACTGTCCATCACTGGGCTTGATGAACGAACCATCAGGAAATTTATAAACTTTACCATCAAATAAAACTCGCCCAGCATCCATATCCTTATCTAGAGCAAAACAAACTGTTGCTCTGTGCCCCCTCCTATTACAATAGGAGCACACCTTTGGCTCATCATAGCCACCTCTATATCCATTACCACCATTCCCACCATTTCTCCCATTGCCTGGGAAGCGGTTACCGTTGTTATTGCCATTATAATTTCGATGTTCATAACCTCTAGACTGATAAGAAGTCGATGTCGACGAAGAAGCAATTGGGGCCTTGTTGGCCTTCTGGGTTTCTTGAACAAATATTTTTAATTGTTTAGTTAAATCGGCCAGGTGATCGACCATCTTATTATCTACATTACCCTCAACTTTAGCAGCAGGTAATCCCATTTGAGCCTTCTTGGCCTCCTGGGCTTTGACCATAATATCATTGTTTTCGGCCAAAACTTTGCTAACCTTGCTAACATATTGAGTGCATGACTCTTGATATTTGTCCAACGCCAATAACTTTAGATGGGCTTGAATGTTGTCCTTGATAACCTCCAGAGCCGGCAGTTTCTGCTCACCATTAGGCAGTTCCTTCATCAAATCTTTTCTTGAAAGATCCTTCAAGACGTCCATACGAATATCCCTGCTACATGCTGTCCAAAACAAATCTTTTGCTTGGTTCTCATGCACTAACTCGTCCACCAGTATGAGATATTCCACCACTTCATCAAACTGAACACAGAGCTTTTTGAAGTCAGCCATAGAAGAAACACCACCTTTTGCTTGCCAGTCTCCAACAATTTTATTGAGGTCCATCATAGTAAACCTAACACCCCATCTATCAACCATAGCTTTAGAAAGCTTAACCCAATCCTTGTCCTTGAATGCCTGCATAGCAATAACCTCTTTTTCCACCTCCCTATCAGCAATAAAAAACCTAACTTGCTTCACCATATCCACATGGGAAGCACCATCAACAGCAGCAGCAGCTTCATACCTGCTAATGAACCATTTAACCTCCTCCCCATCAAACTTTGGGCCATCCCAAGAAACAATTCTAACTGAGGGAGTAAGAGGGTTAGAAGATCCAGAAGCAACAGCAGAAGAAGACATCCCAATAAGTAATAAAAAGCGTTAACAATCGATAAAATAACAAGCCTCTTGCAGGCCAATAACAAAAATCCAATTAGAGTTCCAGAAAATAAGCCTCTTGCAGGCTAATAACGTTCTTGATCCAAGTAAGTCTTTAAAGAAAGCTAGAGAAATCGAACCCCCACGTTGGGCGCCAACTATGGTAAGGTAAACTCTTACAGTTGCCTTGCTGTAAGCAGAATCCGGAGGAGATATGTGGATTTAGCCGAAAACCCCGTCCTTCCAATAAAAATAACAAAATGGGAATTCTAAATCACTAAGCTAACCAATCTACTTGGATCTGTTTGATGAAAATAATGAAACTCTAAAATATTTAACGCTTATTGAGATTAAAAGAAAGTGGCTGTTGAGAAATAAATACTGATAACAACAATTAATGTGTACCAGTGAAAGATCTGTAAAGATTGACTTTTATGTTTTTATAATAATTTGAATTTTTATGAGACAGCAATAATCAAGTCCCAGTGGCAAAGACCTTTCTAAAGATACCCTGTATGAAGTGTGATTTAAATTGTTGAATAGTATTTCTAAAATGTTAAATATAAAAATATAAAGTTATAAGGGTATTACAAATTTATTTAATTTGTTGAGTAATAAAAAATGAGACCGTGGTGGTCAATGATTAAGCTGTATGATGTGTTCCCCCCTCTCAATTTCGAGTTTGAGAAGCGCTTAAGTATTCCTAGTCACGTGCCTAAGTTTTCCCCTCCAGAGCTCTTCCAGAGTCAATCCGGAGCCCGTACGGAGTCAAAGCGGAGTCTGTACGGAGTCGAAACGGAGTCCGTCCGGACTTCCGGACTCAATTAGAACCTTAAAACTATAATAAAAAATCTAGAAAAATTACACATAATAAAGCTACTTCCCCTTTACATACCAAACTAATTTTCATAGTCTGCGCAGCTCTAATTACCCCGTGAAAATTCATCGAAGTTAAGTAATTTCTGAAAACGTAAATATTTCTATTAAACTTTAAAATTCATTTAAAAATATAAGAAAAATAGTAAAATTCTGGGAAAATTTCCCAAGGTTCTTGAGTGACTTGACTTGATACTTATAAATTTTTCAGACCGTAAAAATAAGTTTTCTCCGTAAAATAAATTGTTTTTGTGTAGGCATTTGCTCGTGACCAATTTCTTCATATTTAAAACTCAAATAAATTAAATAAAACCCTTTTATATATAAAAAAATAATGACGCCAATCTTGCACGCCGTAATAACTCCATTTACGTACTTAGGTGCCGTACTAAACTTTAGGCTACCACATCGCCTTGCCAGAAAGCAAAAATCAGGCTCAAAACTCCCAAATTCAGCCAGATAACAGCCAAAATACACCATTAAACACCAACAACTCTACGCAACCACCTCCTAGTTCTCCTAGAACAATGTGTACACACAAAATTTCTTTCCCAGACAACACCAAAAATTCTAACAACTCTAGAAAACCTGCCAGAGGACCTTCTGAAAACACCAGAGCACTTAACGCTGCTTCCAAACAAAAATCTCCAGTTACTTTAAGAAGAACTAACTACACCTCTCCTCTGGCCGCCAATTATTCCTCTGATGGTTCCCTTTCTTCTAGATCTTCATCCAGAAAGTCACAATCAGCTTCCAGGTCACCTTCTCCTGATCCTTCCTTCAACAACCCTGGTACTCCACCACCAGTGTCCAACCCAACTGGTCCAAGCAACAATAATATCCACAACAACAAAAACAGAAGCCCTGCTGCTCCAACCAGGTCACAGGAAGGCCCTACTTCTCCTTCATCTTATGAACACTATTTAGAGAATGATCATGAGAATCCATACCTCTATCTGGTTGATCCTCATTCAACATCCATTCAGCTTTCTTCAACAGTTCAAATCCCGGCAACTTAAAAATTTGATGAACTTCCAATCTGTAAGTACCAATTTGATAAATCCAATTTCTTTAACAGAGAACAATTACTGATCCATTTCTTCTGTGTAGTTGGAAACCCGCCTCCTGAAACTACAATTGGAATCGGCCAACCTCTAAAAACTACCTTAACACTGGATTACACCGACATGGAACAACACCTAAGCATGATGTGTTCAAACATGCTTAAGGCCTTTGCCCTCCATGTTCTGTTGAGTTAATTTGAAGAGAATCTGAGAAAACAGCTCTTTGATTACCACTGGAAGATGTCTAGAATAATCAAGCACACCTTCCAACACTCTATCCCCGCTTCTTCCACTTCTTCCAAAAAATTACCTTCCACTCCGTTCCCTGACCATTACAATCCATATACTATTTCCAGCCGCCTACACCACAAAGAACACAGTTATTCTTCCAATCCTAACGAAAGGCAAAAACACCACCATAATCCAGACCAACTTCCAGAGCCTTTTTCCTCCAGACATTAAAATAAACAAGAAAGAAATTATTAAGTCACTAAATAGAGAGAACAATAAAAATTAACAGAAATATATATAAAAAATTCGTTTTATTTTTATTTTATTTATTTATTTATTTTTATTTTATTTTATTTTATTTTATTTTATTGTGTTATTTTTATTTATCTTAAACTACTAACATACTAAAAAAAACTTGAAAATAAATAACAAAATTAACCAAAAATATGAGAACTGAGAAATTAAAATGAAATGAAAAAAAATAATAAAATGAGAAAACTAATAATTACAAATGGTATCCCCCAGCCAATTGATGAGCTGATACCCAGATACCTTACCCACATCTAAGTGCACCTTGATGTGGATACACTGTTTAATAATTTTTAAATGAATTGAAATAAAAAATAAAGAAGAAATAAATAGAATTTGAGAGAATAATAAGAGAAAGAAAAAAAATAGCATTGTCCAGCCAATTGATGAGCCTTTCCCAACAAATTCTAGCCCACATCCAGGTGACCCTGATGTGGTAACACCATATAATATAATTTTGTGATTTCTCCCTCTTTATATCCTAATAACTCCCATAAAAAATTATAAGAAAAAAAGAGAAAAAAGAAAATAATCTAAAACTACTATCCAACTATAGACACAAAAATTAAAGAAAAGAAAAAGGAAAAAAAATCCAGCTCTGTAGAAAGTTGTGTCCAAGGAAATGATCACTGGGTGGGCTCCCTCAAATAAGTAAAAATGATGGAAGACCACTAGTGATCCCCCACCAAACCAAATAGATGTAAGAATCCAGTTTCAAGCCAGTATTCCAGTTTAAAGTCATAGTGGACTTAAAATCTGAATAACAAAAACCAGAACTAGGATTCAACTAGGACAAACAAAATACTTGAAACAGAAATTTTGGGGTAACTGTTCTACAGAGCAGCCAGCTCATCAGTTACCCCGACACTTGCCAAAATAAAATCTAGAAGCCCCCCCTGGGTACCTCTAACAAAACAAAAACTCCAACAAATTCAAAAGACCAAAAGAATTTCAAGTTTAAAGTCATAGAGGACTAAAGTCTGTGAAGAAAAACCAATACTAGGGTTCAACCAAATTAAGAGAAGGGGTTTGAAACAGACAATCTGGGATAGCTGTTGATAGAGCAGCCAGTCCATCAGTCACCCCCACACTTGCCAAATAATATCTAGAAGCCCCCCCTGGGTACCTTCTAACAAAAAGTTTCCAACAAAACAGATGCACAGCATCACAAAAACCCAAAATTAAAGAATAGTCCATAGTTTACCCTCATTGCGGAGTCAATCTTCTTCACTTTTTGTGCCTCTAGGGTAAAATCTCTTTACCTGATCTGAAGCCACTCTCTTATTTAAGACTACACCATCTAACTCCTCTAAAATATAAGAACCTCCAGACACCTGAGATCTGACTCTGTAAGAAAACATCTTTCCCCACTGACTCTCCAAACTTCTATTATACACCAAAACCAAACAACCAGGTTTCAAAGGATTCCTGAGTCTATGAGCCAAATTCTTGTACCAGTATCTTACTGATTGATTTCTTATCTTCATCATTCAAGAGTATGCCTTCTCTTGACATTCCTATCTACATTTAAACTGTTGCATCCTGGAACAGAGCAAATCTTCTGTTGAGCATATATCATCCCAAAAAATTCCAAGATAAGAGATGTTTTCCAAATCCACCGGTAGAACAGCTTTCTGCCCAAAAATTAATTCATAAGGGGAATAGCCAGTTGTCCTTTTCATAGTGACCCTATCAGCAAATAACACCAAGGGTAAATAATGCCTCCATTTTTGAGCACTACCTCCACATATTTTCACCAAAGCATTTTTGATAACTTGATGGCCTCTTTCAACCATTCCTTCAGCTTCAGGATAATAAGGTGTAGTCACTCTGACTTTAGAACCAATACTTGTCACAGCTATTTTAAATTTAGCTCCAAACTCTGGCCCACCATCAACAGTCACCAAATTCATCAACCCATACCTAAATACCCATTCTTTCTTCAAAAATTCTGCCACATTTTGGGCAGTCAAATTAACCAGAGGCACCGCCTCAACCCAACCAGACAAATCATCACTAGCAACAATCAAGTATTTATACATGCCCTCTTTGATATGGACAGCATCCAAATTTACTCTTCCAAACACAGTTGTTTCACCAGAAGCACGGCCAACCTCTTTAGATTTCAAGTGACTTCTTCTTTGACATTCTTCACAAGATTGAACCCAACCCTGCACAGCCGACTTCATACCTGGCCACCAAAATCTATCTGCTACTGTTCTATAAGTCTCCCCAAAGCCTCTATGACCAAGGTCTTCATGTAAAGACTTCAAAACTGATTCTTGACCCTTCTTCTTAGTCACCACCACTTAAGGATTTGGATGTCTCTTCCTCATCAACCTCCTTCCTGACACATAAAAGCCAGGACTCTTCTTCTTGATTGCCACCCAAGTATCATCATCACAAGTATCTTGCATTTCTAATTTTAACAGATATTCAACCATAATAAAATAAAACCTAATCTGACCCCAGGTGTTATCTTCAAAATCCAACAAAACAATATCCAAGGGTACAAACCTGGCATCAAAATCTCCAGTGTACACATGAGCAAAACAACTGGCCCATCCAGGACACCAATCCCTAACTTTGGCACCTCCTTTTTCTTCCACTGAATCTTAAAAGAATCCAGTTCACCAACAAAAAAACAATTCTCCAATTTTGAGCCATCCCAAACAACAGCCCCATCGTCATCAAAAAAAACATCCTGATCATCAGAATCAAGATCAGAACAATCCAGTTTAACCTCTTGGTGGAGGCAAGAACAATCATCCAGTTTAGCCTTTTGGGGGAGGGGAGAGAAATCTACAACAGCCCCATCGTCATCAAAAAAAACATCCTGATCATCAGAATCAAGATCAGAACCATCCAGTTTAACCTCTTGGTGGAAGCAAGAACAATCATCCAGTTTAGCCTTTTGGGGGAGGGGAGAGAAATCTTCACCACCCTTTGCGCTGGCCCTAACCACTGGAACATCCTCATCAAATTCTTCAGAATTAGAATCATGATTTTTGGGTGGCCTTCTTGATAATCCATCTGGCATCGTAAAAGTCATACCTGGCTTGTGCACCAGGTCAAAAGAAAAATGTTGAATAAATGCCACCCACCTAGTCATTGGAGCATTTGGAAGACTAGGTGTGTTGATCATTTGAACCAGAGATTTAGCATCCACCTGAAGCTCAAAATGCTGCCCCCACAAAACGGTTTGTAGCTTCTTCAAAATTTTTGCTACACCACACAATTCCAACTTTGGCTTAGAATTACTAGATTCCACCTCATCAAAAACTACAGACTCATACCTTGCTGGCCTGACATTCCCAGATTTATCTTTCTGAGACAAAACAGCACCAGCAGAAATATAACTTGAGTCCACCGCCAGATAAATTTTTCCAGCTTCCCTTCCATAATCCAACTTCTGAAGAATAATATCTTCACCTATCACTGTCTTCAATTTCTGAAAAGCCTCTTCACACTCTTCAGTCCATTCCCACTCTGCATCTTTCCTGGTCAATCTTCTCAAGGGTGAAGCCAACAAAGAAAAATCTTTAATAAAAATCCTGATGTACACACAAACTCCCAAAAATCCCCTAACTTCAGTAGTATTTTTGGGCCTTGGCCATGGCTGAATTTTATTAACTTTCTTCTTTGCCATAATCCTTCCCACCTTACATACAAAATGACCCAGAGTTTCCAGAGCCAGAACACAACAACAGAAATTTGACCCAGAAATGGTCAAACCAGCCTGTTAAATTCTAAAAAATACTCTCCCTAGAGTAATTGCATATTCCCAAACAAATCTCCTTATTCCTGGATTCTCATTCAGCACTTCATTTCCATAATCAGTGGAGGGTCTTTTAATTCCATTGTCATCAATAAAAATTTCAGCATGAGTTGGAACCTCATCCTGTAAAATCCAAGAAGTTTGAGCTTGATATACTGCTACTGAATCAGTTTCTCCTTGAGGCAACCTAGTGAGCTGAAATCTTCCCAGAGGAGTCTCAAACGTTGTGAGTGGCCGTGAATCAGTGTGAATTTACTTTTCATCATAACTGCCCATAATATCTCCCAAACCATAACATACCCTTCCAGCAAAAGCTTCCACAAAGTCCTCCGCATTTGGAGGCATTCCTGCATCCTTGATAGTGACTCTATTCAAGGCCCTAAGATCATGCACCACCCTCAACTTCCCATTCTGTTTCTTAACACAGAGAACTGGACTTGAGTAACTAGAAGTTGATTGTTCATACAATCCTGTCCTGACTCTTTCCCTAACAATCTCCACAAAATCCTCTCTTATAGCAGCTGGAATCGGAATAGGTTTGATTTGCCAAGGTTCATGACAAACCACAGGAATCAAGTAAGGTTCCCCTTAAGATTGTGTCAACACACCCCTTTCCTTTTCAAAAAATGCCACCGCTTTCTCCCTGAGCACAATAACGTGCAACAAAAAGTTCTTTTCCTCATAAGACAACCACCCATCAGGACCAAAATTAACAACTTTCAACTTTTCCACAGTCACACAAGCAGTTTCCACAAAATCAGGAGGATTCTTCACCAGAAGAATACAGTACAGATCTCTTGATAACAAAGGCCTATTCAAAGGAGGATTCAAACCCACAGGCATAGGCTCATTGAAAGGACCAATTTTCTGCGCTACCTTCTTGTATTTTGTGGCTCCACCATCAACTTTAGGGATCTTCAGGACGTCTTCACTACCAGACCTGGAACATAAACCAAGGGTTTCCCCATTTCTCACATGTGTGGCCCAGGTAATGTTTTTGAAAGGTGTAGAAGAAACCCTAGGGGTGCACAATTGGGAGGACTTACTTTTAGACCCCAATCTCACCACTCCACAGCTTTTCCATAATTCCACATCTTTGTCCTCACTTCCATCTTCCAAATCTTCAAATCTTGATTCACCTTCTGAGTCACATCTTCTAAAATTAAGCAGTTTATCCTCATGCCTGAGGCTTAAAAATTGATCTTAACAATCTTCTTTCTTCAAAAATTTGTGCAGTTTAACCTCATGCTGGAGTCCCAAAAATTGATCTGGATGATCTTCTTTCTTCAAAAACTCATGCAAATTAACCTCATGCTGGAGGCTCAAAAATTGATCTTGACAATCTTCTTTCTTCAAAAATTTGTGCAGTTTAACCTCATGCTGGAGGCCCAAAAATTTTTCTTGATGATCTTTAGAAAAATAATTCTTTTCTTTTTTTTTAATTATCTTCAGATTTTTTTCTTGCTTTTCCTCAGTTATCTTGAAATTTTTATCTTCTTTTCTTGAGTTTTCTTCCATCCTACAAAAATAACCAGGGGTTTCCCCAATGCTCACAGATGTGGCAAAGGTAATGTTTTTGAAAGGCGTAGAAGAAACCCTAGTGGTGCACAATTGGGAGGACTTACTTTTAGACCGCAATCTCACCACTCCAAAAATTTTCTGCATATCTTTCAATAAAGATATATAACCAATCTTTATTTTTGAACTTGAATTAAAAATAATTGAAAATCTTGAGAGAGAACAGATACTTGATAAAAAACATGAATAATACTTGCAGAGAAGAGAAACATTAAAAATAGAAAGTTGAAAATCCACTTAAGATATCTCTAAGGGAAAAACCTGGGATTTCCTCATCTTGGGGAGAGGTTGTAGAACTAGGGCAATCAGCCCTTATTACTCTTAAAAAGACAGACTCTCACTAGAGCATGAGCCAAACTCCAAAAACCCAGAGGCATCACCCACTTCTATTCTTCTCCTACAAAAATTCAATCACTGGCACATTGAAGACAAGCCAGGCCTGGTCTACCAACCATCATCTCCAGGAGATGACAACCTCATGTGAAGCTTCCTCTCATTTTCACTGGTCAACTCCAAAATGATTCCCATGTCAAACTGATAACCAATTCTTACCTGAAAATCCATCAAGAATGGTCCACCCAAAACGGCTTTTACATTAACTTTGGAAATGTAAAAATTAACCTTTCCGGAGGCTCCACCAAAATCCAGCTTTACAAATTCAGCTGTCCCAATCAACTCAGTGACATGGCCACCAATTCCTGTCTTGATGGGGAGGCCCAGATGAGTAGCCTCAAACAAAGAAATCAGGTTAATATGAGAAGCTGAATTAACCAATGCCCTTGCCTCCCTTCCATTCAGAGTGACATTGACATAACCCAGAGGAGCTGAAAAATGAGTTTCCAAACCCTCACCAATCTTCTCAGCAGAATAACAAATGTATTCCACCTCCATGGAAGAAACCCTTCTCCTGGTCAACAATTTTTTATTTCTATCAGCCAACCCAGGACTGATACCGTACAATTCCCCATAAGAAAGGGAAAACTGACCCTGATTCATTCTTTCCAGAACCGAGTCCATAACATTAGATTGGCCAGAAACTACTGGCCTTAAAAAGTGAGCCCTTGGCTTCACTACCTTAGTCCTAGAAATTTCCTGAGGACCAGAACCACCAACAGATTTTCCATCAACAGGAATCAAACCAGATCCCTCACCAGCACCTCTAACTCCAGCAGGCTGTGGAAATGAAGCCAAAGGGACATCCTCCTCAGAGTCAGAATCATCATCCATTGGCATTGGCTCACCATTCATGTCCAATGCACCAAATCTGGGTGGGCCATATCAGCAATCCCCTTGTGCATCTTGTACAGCTCCTCTTTGCTGTACTTCCTCCTGGCTGCACTAACTTAGGATCCACCTTTGAAGCCTTAAATTTTGGTTGGGCCTGATTATTGCTCTTAGGCCTTCCCACGTTCCCAGTTTCAACATCATAGACACCAGCCAAGCATTCACCACTTGACTGTCCTCCACAAGAACACAACTCCAACCCACCAAAGGAAGTAGAAAAAGAGACTTTCTTAACCTCCTTCCCTTTTCCCTTGACATCTTCATCTGCCTTAGCAGAAGACTTCCCCTGATCAGGGATCTCCTCAAACCTTGTCCTCCTCTGATTGAGACCATTTCTTCATCTGACCAAATTAACAGGAGCCTGCCCCTCACTGGGCTTCACAAATGAACCATTAGGGAGTTTGAACACCCTGACGTCAAACTCCACCTTTCCTTCTGACACATCTCTGTTCAGAGCCCAACAATCATTGGACTTGTACCCCCTCCCGCTGCAATAAGAGCAGACCCAAGGATCACTCCTACCAGCCCTCCTGTCAAAATATCTAGGCTGAGAAGTTGTCTTATTGACGTTCTTAGCCTCCTGAGAAAAAATATGTAGCTGTTTTGTCAGATCAACCAGCTGCTCCACCACTGGGTCCCTCTCCTGATTGGGAGCCTCCACCATATTCTTCTCTTCCTTCTTCACCCTACTCTCCTCTTCAGCCAAAGCCTCACTGACTTTTCTTACATACTTGGCACACCCATCTTGATAGGTGTCCACAGCCAATAGCTTCAAATGGGCCTCCACAGCCTGCTTCACCTTGTACAAGCCAGGAAACTTCTGGTCCCCATTAGAAAGAGTCTTCATCAAGTGCTTCCTTGACAACTCCTTCAACACATCCATCCTGACATCTCTAGCTAGGGCAGACCAAAAAACATCTTTGGCAAAATTTTCATGTGCCAACTCCTCTACTTCCACTAAATATTCTACCACAGGATCAAATTGCAGTAGAAACTTACTGTAACTGAGTAAGTTACCAACACCACCTTAAGACTGCCATTCACCGACAACCCTGTTCAGATCCATCATAGTAAACCTTACACCCCATCTATCCACCATCTCCCTGCACAGAAGCTTCCAATCCCTCTTCTTGTAGCCAGACATGGCCACAACCTCCTTCTCCACTGTCCTATCACCAATGAAGAAAATGATCTGCTTTACCATTCCCAGGTAAGAAGCACCATCCACACCAGCAGCAGTTTCATATTTCTCCATAAACCACTTCACATCTTCCCCATTAAACTTGGTACCATCCCAAGTTTTAATCCTAACACACTCCCTAACCATCACAGCAGGAGGACCTTCCCCCCACTGACAGTCACCACAGGAATAGATGAACCAGAAGCCATTCTTCCAGACAAAAATCACCACAAAAGACCAACCAAAGACAACAGAGATTCCAAAGAACTAGCAGGTCCTTCCCCATGTTGGGCGCCAGAAATGTAGACAATTCTATAGTACTAGCTATAGGCCTTGACCAAGGGGGTTGGAGAAAAAAACCCAGAGAGAAAATCCCCTGTCCCTTTAGAAAAATATAAGTGAGACTTACCTGCTACAGTAAATTTGTTCCTGTTGTTAAAAACCCTTTTTCCAATACACTTGACTGCCTGATCAGCCAAGAATGTAGTCTCCAGACAGACTACCAAACCAAAGAACTGAAATGTAGACCAATGTCCACACCAGAGAAAGCAATGATACTTGATATAGGTTTCAAATCCACACTAGAGACAGCAATAATACTTAATATAGCTAGCAGACTACACCAGAGAAAACAGTTGCCAAAGTTGAGTTAAATGAAGAGCTAACCTTGCAACAAACACAGCCAATTGTGGCCAAAAACAGTGAAAACTGAGTGAGGAAAAAGGATATCACCTCTGGATGGTTGTATGATGATTAAGGTTTTCCCAAACTGTCTTATTCACTATACACACACAGACCACTATCTAAGAGCCCATGCACACAAACAAATTTGGTGTTTCTGAGTGCCAAATTGCATAAAACCCCTCTAGAAACACTTCCCAGCCTTCTAGCACTGAGGCGGGCGGTCCGCGCAACTTCGGGAGGCCTACCTGAGGGGGAAGGACTGCCCTGAAGCCAGAAACCCACCAAAAACACCCAAAAACACCTAAAATACTTGGAAAAATAAACTACAACTACTAAAACCTTTAAAACACATAATTAAGCTACAACAACATTGTGACATGAAATGTAGAGAAAAATAAGCCCATTCTAATGGTACTAAGCACTTAACCCTAAGACTTAAGTTTAGCCCGTAAAACACAAAAAACAAAATTAAACAGCAATTTTTTAAAATGAAAAATAAGAAATAATCCCTCAAATACTTAGAATATGAAAAATGTCATCAAGAAATAAAATATAGAGAAAAACCAGGGCTATCAAATGGTAATACCCACATCCCCACAGTCCCAATATTTGTTGAATAATTCCAGCAAAATACCCAATTATTAAACAATGCCATTTAAGACATATCAAAACAATGCCAAACAGACCAACAAAGGGCTCTGGCAATGTTGGAAGACCACAATGAATGATTGGGTAACCCTTATCCCAGGTTTAGAATTTGCATACAATAGTACAGTACATTCTGTCACTGGTAAAAAACCATTTGAGTTATGGTTGGTTTATGTACCTAATACTCCTGCTAAAAATCTTAATAAATTACCTAGATTGGATATCCATCCAGGTACTAAGTCTTTTCTTCAGATTCAAGAATTATGCAGAAAAGATGCTCAAGAATGTTTAAATAAGGTGTTTGAGTATGAGAAGAAAAGATGGGATAAAGCCCATAAAGAACAAATTTTCAAAGAGGGTGATGAAGTCCTTATTTGTACACTACATTTCAATTTAAATGGTAAAGTTGAATTGAATGATCCATTCATTGGACCATTTTTAGTTAAAAAGATGGTTGGTAACATTGCTGTTGAGGTTATTCTATATGCACCATATGATAGAAAACATCCAGTATTTCCTATTTCTCTTATAAAACCATACCATTCTAATGATACTTCTCTATTTCCAAGAAGATCAGGAAGGCATAAACAGAAACCTGAATAAATAGTTGAAAAGGCAGAAATTGAAAAGATACTTAAAAAGAGACACCTTACTAAAGAAAAGGTAGTTGAGTATCTATTAAGATTTAAAAATAAATCAAGTGAATATGACCAGTGGATTCCAGAAAATGAAATCTCTGATCTTAAAAATCTCTTGAAAAAATTTAATTAAATTAAATCAAAATAAAACTGTTTATTCAGTATATGTATTATAGAAAATTTAAATTTTTCTATTCACTCCTTACTTTTAATTAAAATGTCTTAACATTTTTTTATTGTTCTTCTTGGGTGAGGGAGTTTCAGCCTAGGTATCTACAGGACTGAGGAATTCTTATGTTTAAAATCAGATGAATTTAAATACATTAAGCTTATATCTTAAAAATAAAGTTAAAACATTTATATATATGCTTATAATACATATATATATAATTATTACACTATTATATAACTTATAGTAGTTTAAATAGCTTATCCATAGCCTAAAAATACCCATTAAGGTGTTAATGGAGTCATAATATATTTATCTTGAGTGATATTAAATAATTATTGACATACATAAGCTTATATGTATACATAAATCTTATATTCAGTGAAATATGCAGTATATTATGTATATGTAGGTCTATAAGTGGATTTTGAGCCTCTTAATAGCCTATAACCTTTGTTTTTCTGCTTCTTATAGGTCATATGGACTTATTCAGTGGATTCACAACGCCTACAGAAGCATATACATCTATTTCAGGCGTATGCACTCAGTTTGGACAACTTAATCTGTTTACTTGGATGGATATTCACCAATTTATGGGTTGGGAGGTTATTGCTGGGTCAATATGGATGCTTGGGGATTTTATTGGGGGCTTGGAAACTTAATTTGTTTCCTTTATATGCTTTGGGTTTCATTTTATTCCTTTTGGATTAGTTATTTTACCTGTTTCTTTATGGTATCCCCTTTTATCTGGATATTCTATTAATGGTATGGGTCTGTGATATCATTAATTGTGATGGAGGGTCCTTACTGGAGGTCTGGGTGTTTCATTTGCTTGAATTGGACACCATGGGGAGGTGATGGGCCCTCAAAGCGCTGTAATTTCTGAGGATAGCAGTGACATAATCTGGATTGAAGGTCTATGCACTCCAGAGGATTTTGTTATAAGTAAGGGAGGATTTTGACGGTTATTAGACATCACTTACTTACTACAATTTAATAAAACATTTACGCACAATTATTATAATTTAGAAATATATTATAAAGCCTTTATAAATTGATATTATCATTATATAAGCTATGACTATATTCTGTTTATCCATTTTCCACCACTAGCACGCATTTAAATCCAAGTATTGTGAGTTTTATTTGAGTATAACTATTTTATTAGTCTTCCCCTGAGGTTTAATCACTAAATCATTTATCAATAAGTAGTAGGACCATTAATAAATACTATTTAATCATACTTATATACTAGATACACTGACATGAATGGTCTTTGATTTCTCAGATGAGTGGTAGAAAGAGGGAGTAGTGGGATTTGAAGAACAAATGGGGTAAGGATTCCTTTGAGAAGATCTATGACTACAAGTCATGTTAATATATTTGAAGATTAAAAGGAGAAGAAACAAAAAGATGAGATGGGGAGGAGTTCTGAATGGATAGAATAGGGGGTATAAATGTTGACCAATCTGTAATTAAATTAATTGAAGATAAAAATCATTATACCCCAATTACCTTCCAAAATTATTTTTGCTAATAAATGGTTATTAGACCTTTTAAGTGTCAATTTTCACCTCTATCTGACTTTTTTATCCTCAATTTTTTATAACCACATCTTGGACAGCTTTCTGGATTTGCCAGACCCCCTACCTTGCTACGCTTTCCCATATTTTATATTCATTCTATCCATTTAAAACACCTCCCCATCTCATCTGTTTATTTCTTGTCCTTTTCATCTTCAAATATCTCAACATGCCTCCTCATCATAGATATCCTCAAAGACAGCCTTCTCCTATTTTTTCTTTGAATCCCATTACTCCCTCTTTCCCCTGCTCACATGAGAAATCAAAGACTGTTAAACTAAAAAAAGATGATCATCTCATACTTATCAAGTTTCTGAATAAAAAAACTAATTATGATTCTTGTTTTGGTACTGAGAATGAAACTAAAGTTGGGAAGTCCCCTTCATCAAAAGTCAATGGCTATCTTATAATGGCCAATGAATTACAAAATAAGACAAAGGGAAGGATTGATCTTTTTCCTAAAAAAATGTCTGAATGCTTCAAGCACTATGGGGCTAAATACAAGATGGATAAGACTCTTTCTTCTTCCGATAGGTTTGGTATCACTGAACTTGATGTAAGTAAGGGCATCAATTCTATAATTGATAAACTTGAATATTTGTGTCCTTACTTTTAAGAGATGGATTCTATATTTGGAGAGCAAGCCAATGTTAATCCTGCAAACATGTTGGATGGTGAAGGTGCTATCTCAAAACATGGTGTTGAAACAAATATTTTCCCATCCTCTTCCTCTACTCAAGTCTTTCTGTTCTAAATTCAGAAAATCTAGATATTTTCCAATAGATTATTATGGTGATATAAACCAATGTGATCCCGCTCCAGTAAGTTTTTATCTCTTTTCTAGTTGTTTTATTTTTTTTCTTATAAAAAGGCTAATGAAGCAACCCAGGATCCTCAAGCAAGTGAGTCTGAAGCTAGCATCAATGATGAAGATGAAAATTTTACCTCCAAGAAAATGTGATGACCATCAAATACTTTTATTTTAAACAGTCAAAGAAAGCAAAACAGCAATAGTTTTTTGCAAACCCCTTTTTCTTCCATTGATGATTTTCTGGAGAAATGTGAATCTGATAAACTATAGCACACCTCTTAATAACGAGTGAGCTTCTCTTTTCTTTTTTTTATATTCCTTTTCACTCTAGGTAAATTTGAAGTTGAAAGAGATACTCTCAACTTTAAAAAGAAAAATAGGAGCTCTCTTTACAAAGAAATGATAGGGCACAAGACTTGGAGGAAAAGATATTCAAGCTTTTTTTACAGAGGGATAGGAAGGTACAAGAGTTGGAGGAGAAGCTATTCAAGTTTTCTTTAAAGAGGCATGAGAGGGAACATGACTTGGAGGAGAAGAAATTTGAGATAATGAAAGAGGAGAAGGCTCTTGAGTACAATTTCCTACTGGATAAAATGAAACTCAAGTATCAACTTGAATAAGGTTCAAAAAAGAAAGATTTCTTGAGAAAATATTTTAAAGATAATAAATCTATTGAGGAAATTGAATGCTTAATGAAAATTTTTGATAACTATTTTTTTATTTTTTTACAAAGTTTTCTTGATAGAATGCATTAAAGGTAATAAAAAATCCTCAGCACACACTCCTCATTTAAATTGAAAACATTTTATTGCAAAATTTAAAATTATTTGTTTGTTTGGTTAAAGTAATTTTCTTTTATTTCTTTTTGGTGATAATTTCATATGTGCTGGCTTTTTAAAGGTATTGATTCTAGATGATTTTTTTTGCGAAAACTTGAAAAACTCATACATTCTTTCTTCTTTACATTCAAATCATTATATTTACTTTTCTAAATACAGCTAAGTCAACAAAACTCTATATCTGTTTTAAAAATTTTGCAATACCCTCCCCTGAATTTTATTGAAGCAAGGAGTGAGTATCACCAAAAATTTTCTAAGTCATCAATTTCACATTTCAGATTAGAAAATTTGGCAATATACTCCCCTGCATTTTATTGAAGTAAGGGGTTAAAATTACCAAAATTTAATATAGTTCCATAAATTAATGAATAAATAAAAAAACATATCATATTTACTAGTTTTAAAGTAATGAAAATTCCTCAAGCCAAAATTTGGACCAAGTCTAGAAACTAAGTTTGAGACTTTCCACAGGTATAGGCAAGATGAACCCCATGAAGCAAATTAATTTTATCATGATTACCTTTTATACAACACAAGGTTATTTGCCAATTACTTTAGTTTAGTAATTTAAAATATCAAATTTAATTATTAAAAATTTATGAAAGAATAAAAAATATTGGATGAATTTACTAATCCCCATACTTTTTAGATCTACTCAAAGTTTTATTAAATTTATAACTTTTACCTTCTTTTTTTACCTTTTTGATTTTTTGAATCAGTTTTTGACTAATTTGAAAGGAGCAGCCAAAATGAGTTAAGTTGTGACAAAATTCCAAACTAGGGGGAGCTTTTTTTTGGTGATTATCCTTAGAAGAGCTCCAATTTTTTATAATCACACCATTTCCCAAACCAAAATCAATCATGCACTGATGGTCTGGAAAATGTAAGCCATGTCCCTTGATTTTAGCTGGAGATGGTATGGATTGGCCAGTTATTGGATTAATATAAGTGTAAATCCTCAAAGTAAGATAATTGGTGTCATCTTTATTAGTATGAATCTTGTTATGAAAACCAGAATGAGCAATTACAACATTAGAGAATAATAGATAATCACTGCCAATATCTTCCCACTCAGAGTCACACCAATTTGGAATCCCAACTCTGGTTTCAAGTTCATGATTGGATTCAAAGGCTTTGTTACAGAGTTTTTTTAGTGGAAGAGCCAGAAAAGAACTAAAGTAAGGTAAGGAGTCCCATAATCAAAAATTATTATTTTTTTTCCACTTTAGATAAATTTTTAAGTAACAAATAGATTCCTAAAGAATTAAATTGAGTGAACAATATTAAGAATGAAACCTGAAAATTTATTTGACTTACCAATAGAGTAACCTTTAATAAATCCCAGTCTCCATCCAAAACCAATTATGATACCACCCAACAAATTCTTAATTTTAATTTTTAATCAAACCAAAGCCATTTGATATAATAGTATAGAGATGAGATCAGATAGTTTATTAAAGGCTTCAACTTCCACTCCATCAAATGAATGATTATCATAAATAATTTTAGGTTTAAAAGTATTACTGATTGCTACCTTAACTTCATCACCTCCTAATTTGGTTAGATATTCAATATCTTCTGGATACTTCCTGCAATATTTATCTTTTGTATTGACTTTAGTTTTGAAATACTTGATGTTTGATATATGGCCAAGTAGAAGATCCAAGTGAATTTTCTTTTTTAAATATCTTTTACATTGATAAAATTGGTCATCATTTTTATTGTTAAAGGTTTTGAAGAAGATTGAAAAGAAGTTGAAATTGAAGATGATGGAAGATAAAGATAAAGATAGATGTATAAGGATTGAATCAGAAGAAATAGACATTTTTTTGCTGAAATTTTTTTCAAGGAATTTTCCTTTTTTAAAAATTTTTCTGAATTTTTTTAGATGATTGAAAATAATTTAAAATGGAAGAAGATAAAGATGAAGATAGACTTATAATGCTTGAATAAGAAGAAATAGACATTTTTTTTCTGAAATTTTTTTCAACAATTTTTCATTTTTTGACAATTTATCTGAATTTTTTTCGATGATTGAAATGATGTTGATATTGAAGAATATGATAAAAAATATAAGGATTAAGATAGAGGTGTAAAGCTTGAATCAGAAGAAATAGACATTATTTTTCTGAAAAAAACTTTTACTGGTCAAAAAAACATCAAAACTTTTTTTAAAAATAATTAAAAACTCACACAATCTAAATTAAATAAACTTTAAGATTTTCATCAAATAATAAATAAGAATAATTATTAATCTAATTTAATTTAAAGAACTTTTTTGGCTAATTATGGACAAAAAAAATAAAAAAATGAAAAAAAATTAAATGTTAATAAAACTTTTTTTTCAATTTTTTAATTACACCCTCGTTGGTCCCGGTAAAAATTTTCTATTATTTTATTGATTACTCACTTTTTACTACTTTTTCTCCTCATGAAAAATTCTCCAAATCTTGTTCCTAATTCCCTCCAAACCCCCCCCCCCCAATCCTCACCAAACACCACCAAAATATCCCCCAAACCCTCTCCAAAACCCCACCAGATCTCTACAAAACACCCCCCAAACACCCCCAAACCCTCACTAAACCACTCCAAAACACCACCCCAAACCCTCTCCAAAACCCCATCAATCACCCCCTATAACCCCCCTGAATCCCCCCTTCATTCCCCACTTACACATGCTTCAAACACCCCCCAACCCTCTTCAAAACCCCTCCTGAAACCCCCCCAAACCGCTTCAAACCTCCCTCCGAATTCCCATTACCCCCTCCTCCCTATTCACTTATTAACAAACAATTTTCATTAATTGTTTGTTGATAAGTAAAAGGAGCAGGTAAGGGGGGATTTTGAGGGGGTTAATAGGGGGTTAATGGGGGGTTGAAGCAGGTTTAGGGGGATTTTAGGGGGGATATGAGGGGGTTATAAGGGGGGTTTTGAAACGGGTGTAAGGGTGGTTTGAGGTTGGGGTTGAGGGGGGGTTTTAGGGGGTTATACGAGAGGTTTGAAGTGGGTGTAGGGGGGGAAGAACAGGGCAGTTTGAGGGAGTTATAGGGGGAGGAAAGGGGAGTGAGATGTAGCCAAAGAGAAGGGGAATGTAGAAATGAGGACACCAAGGAGGGGAAAAAGGTGGGATAATGACCAGGCCAAGGAGGGATAAAGAGGGGATGATGGAGAGTAAAAAAAAGAGAAAAAAGGGAGAGAAATAACAAAAAAAAGAGTTAAACTAACCTTGAAAACCACAAAAAGAACCACTTATAAAAAAAGAAAACAGAAAAAAAATTATAATTTTCAAATGAAAAATCAAAAGAAATAAATAAAATGATTAACCTGGAGAGATAAGATGAAAAAATATGTGAAACCAAATCGTTTGAGGGATGTTTGAGGAGAGGAGGAATGGATATGAGGGATGAATGAAAAAAAGAAACAGTGAAAAATTATGTGATTGCAGAAAATATGTACTTTCATGTTGAGCTAGTGAATGAAAACAAACCAGACATCCAAAAAAGAGATATTCATAGTAAATTCAAAAAAAAACACCAACCCAAGTTATTTAAGCATACAAGTTGAACATTTGAAGAGTATGAAAAATAAATTAAAAATTTTATGTTTCAAAATGTTGGAGGGTGATTGGCATAATGACAAAGCATATGCCCGTGGAAAGAATATTTTGTGATTCAAGGAATGGGAGAGCTGGAACAGGTTCAGGATCCTCTTCATCATAAATAACATTCCACTCATCCTTTAAATCAGCTAGGATATTGTGGAGTATAATGCAAGTCATTATCCAATAATTTGCAGTTTTGATTTCCATTTTTTTTGAAATTGGATTCTGAGTTCCCAGAGACTAGAAAATCTTCCCTTTAAAATCCCAACAGCATGTTCAATCTATACTCTTTACTGGGAATGGTGATAATCAAAGGTGGAATTGGGCTCATTTTTTAAATTTGCACCACAGAAAGCATGTTTAATTTACTTTCCACTTACACATGCTTAGTCTGCAAGGAGCTACTGATATTTGTTAAAGTATGAGTTAGGACTTTTAGAAATCCTCATTCTTTGGAAGACAGAAGAGTCATGAAATGAGCTGTGGCAGCCACTATTAAAAGCAATAAACTTTTTGTTGAAATCACAGAAAAGTTGAACAGCAATAGATTATCTACAAAGAGGATAAAAAGTTAGTTTATGAAAGATGTGAAATTAGAGAACATTTTGAAGAAACTTTTTTTTGCAATCAAAATAATGGTTGCCATCATGAGCAGGCTTTTGTCTCAAAGGTATAGTTTTACCATCAACAAAGCCTAGACATCCAGGGAAACCTTTGTCTTGCATTACTTAAAGGATTCAAGTCACTGTAATGAAGTTGGACAAGAAAGTGTTTGAGACTTGAGAATAAGGAAAGCAATAATGCAGCACTTGGTGTATAATATGACAGTAACATATCCGATGGTAAAGAGATTATCTAAACGTCTTACCAAAGCACCATTTCCATCTGAACCAAAGCCACATAGTGAGACAGCAAGCTTAAAGGTTGGATTACACTATTTTTTATGGGAATTCTTATGGAAGATATGATGATTGGAGATGAGTTGAGAAAGTTTGAAAAAAGAATCAGGAGAAGTTCAAAACAGTTTTGTGAAGTTTAAATGAGGAATTTCAAGAATTAAGGCACAATTATATCTGGGATCATGACAAAGATTTGCCCCCCTTGGGATGACGTAACACTTTTTGGAAAAAAAAGACATATAAGCTAAAGTATCTTCCTAACCAGATTCAGAATCACCACAGAAAAATTGGTGGGGTATTGCTGGCAATACCCCTTATTTAAAAATTTTGGGAAGTGGTTGGACTGCTGTTGGAAAGCTGTTGGGAATTTGTTGTGAAACCAGATTTAAATCAATTAGACAAAAATTTTGTAATCAGTTAGACCTAGGTTCAACCCAACTCAGTCACTGGTCTCTTAGAGCTTGGTGATTACTTTGATCTTCAGCTGAGCACAGATTGAGCAAATCTTGAAAATATCACTTAAAATATCATAATATTCACTTTCTTATCTTGTGGAAAGAAATTTTGATATTCAGTCTAAGAATATATACAGATATTTTCTTGCCAAGTTGGTAACAGAAGGTTAAACTGTAGTATCTCAATTATTACATTATACCACATAGATATTTGATGAAACATAGAATTCAAATCAATTTTAATATTATTGAGATCACCATAAGTGTCTGTCCAAAGACTTACAAAAAGTATGTTAGTATCAAGACATCTTTCTAGGTAGTAGTTTCAATTTGGATTTTGAACTGTCATCTAAAGCATTTTACTATTAGACAGAAACATAAATAAGTGTAATAAGAGTGAAATTATTCTATTTTTTGATTAAAATGTAACAATAAAGCACATTTTTATTAAGAAAATTTTTCTTCTTCCACAAACCCAAATTTACTCTATAGGCTCAAGATTTATTTTTAAGCCATATTATTTATTTCAGTTATCATTTATTTACTTCCAATATTTTTTAAAAAGATAATAATAATACATGTGAAATAATTATGAGCTTAGCGTAGCATATGCTAAAAAGTTATTTTGTCGTTTTATTCAAACTGATTATTCATTTTTTGCTTCAATTCATCTTTTAACAGCCACTATCTTCAGATACTATTCTTACTTAATATGTCAAGTATCAGATGTGTTGGACAGTTCTCAATAACCATTGATCAAATTTATATGAAGGTAATTTCAGGATTTAAAATCTCACCAACCCTAACGATTTTACAGTGAGGCCATTTGAATGTTCATATTTTTGGACTATTTGAAGAAAGAAAACCAACCCTTGTTGGTAATCTTTCTCAAGTGCAGAGTCAGCACATTGGACCACTATTGGGTGAAATTGGGTCTGTATCTCACCATTTAAACCAAAGAAGTGCCTTGAATCTTATGAAGCCATTCTATTTTCATGCTTACTTGGTTCCAGTTTTTGGTAATCAGTATCAACTTTGGGGATGCCTCTTCTTTTCAAGTACACTAATCAGTCTTGCTAAAGAAGAATTTTTTTCTGCTCAAATTGATTTATGTCTAATCCTGAACTACAACTCAACTATCTTTTTTAATATCCCGCATGTAATTTTTGAAGGCTCTTTCCAAATATCTCAGATTACACAAGATTGGAAAGCTGATCAACTTATCCGAGGAATCAAAACAGCTCTCAAAACACATCAACTTCAAGCAATAAATTTTATGATTGACAATGAAAAAATTTTAAAGGAAAAGTTGGATATCATGTGGAGGCACCAGGACAACCATTGGCTTATAACTAGATTTGATGACTATAAAGAAAAGTTTCCTAACAATCAATTAACCCCTGAAGTAAATGGGTCAATACTTGCTGATGATATGGGTTTGGGAAAGACGCTGTCAACTCTTTCTCTTATAAGTGCAACTAAAAGTGAAGCAACACAATAGTAGGTATCAAAAAATCAAGAAGGTATTAATTGGAGCTCAGCCACACTGATTATATGCTCACTGGCAACACTATCGAATTGGATCAATGAAATAAGTGTGCACTTTGAAGATTATGTGCTTTTTTTCAAGGTTCTTTATGGGGAGGATTGTCAAAATACTAACGTCAATGAGCTACAGGACACTGCTATTATTTTAACAAACTATGAAACAGCTAGCCTAAAAATGTCAAAAAATCAAAGCCAAAAAAAGATGCTGGTGACTCAAAAGCTCTTTCGGTTTAGAGTTGTTTAAGATAAAGCTCAGTTAGTGCCCATTTCTATATCCAAAACTTAAAACTTAATTTTTATAATCAATTTTTATAAATATTCTTTTAGTTACATTAAAAATCCTTACTTGCAGAGGGCTCAAACAATATTTGACTTGGAATCCCAACACCGACTATGCTTAACTGGACTCCACTTCAGAACAGGCTCACTTACCTTCAAAGTCTCATATTTTTTCTTAGAATAAAAAAGTGGCAAGAAGACTGGTTATGGAAGAATTTCCTTTCTCCTGGTTTGCAAAAAGGAAAGGCTAATTCTATTAAATCAATCAATCACTTAATGAAAGTCATGAGCCTACATAGAACAAAGATGCAATTTTGTCTCTTCCAAAAAAGATTCAAAGGGGGATATCAGTTCAATTAGCAGATACATGGAGGTCTAAACTGGATGTGCTTCAAGAAGGATTCACTGAGAAATATGTGCCCTCCAGAAGCACTGATCTCCCTTGGGACTCATCCGAGTTTCTTAGAGAGCTGATGATTTTAAGAAAATTTTGCAACCATCCTATCTACAAAAATCTGGATGACACTCCAACTTTTAATTTCACCTGACAGCATTCTGAAAAGATTTTTCATCTTATTTTCCACTTGAAAAACTTTTTGTCTGGTGAAAGGGGCATAAATTTTCCGAAAGCTGTTATATTCTCCAAATTTGCAGACTTTTTGCAGATGTAAGTGATTCTATAATGAATTGTTTTACAAAATTGTGTTGGCTTATTAAAAACCATTTTCTAATATTTCAAAATAGAATAAAAATGGCTCTATATGACCACAATATTAGGTATACCCAGATTATGGGTTAACTCAGCAGGACAAAGCGAGACAAAAATATGCATGAATTCCATTTTAATAAAATTGCCAAGTTTTGGTTGGAACGATTCAGGCTTCAGGAGTGGGTATAGAACTCAGGTGTGCTCAAAATGTATATATAATGGTGAGATCAATGTCTTATATTTCATATTTAGAACAAAAATATTAAATTTTTTATATTTTCAATGTTGAAATAGGAGCCGAATTGGAATCCAGCAGTTGAGAAGCAGGCTGTTGATCAGCTGTATATAATGGGGAAGCACAATGAAGTAAATTTTTTGAATTATTTTGTACATGGAAGTATAGAATTCAGCATGTATAAGATTCAAAGTCAAAAAAAAGAAAGAACAATGTAAGCCAAATTTAAATGCTGTTAATTTTAATGATAATAGTGATTGTTAAAATTATGTTTTTGTTTTCAAGGCTAAGTGTCCCAAACAGTGGAAATGAGGAGTATGAGTGTGCAAACCTATTTTTAAGTGAGTTTTTCAATCACTCACATTAGGGGAAGCAAGAATTTCAAGGATAGCAGGTAAATTTATGAGATTTTGAGGATTTAAAAGTCTGAGTTGTTGAGGATTTAGAGATTCAAGATATAAGGGAGAATAAGAGTCATTTAGCGAACCCTGGGGGACATGAGAAGGATTAAGGTTAGGTGATAATGTTGAAACCAAACTGATTCTTTTGTACAAGGCCAAGTACTTTAGCACACTTCCAGAGTAGGTCAAAGTATCTCGAATATCAAAGTGTTGTTGGTCATGATATTGTGCAACTTTAGAAGAATCTTTAGACCTCCATTGTATTAATATATGTCTTAACAGTCCATCATTATTGATTTTGGTGTTTGAACAACACTTGATGTTTGTGGAAAGTTTGTGATAAGTTTCACAATGTGGAAGTTGTTTAAGAAGTTTAGTTCGGTTAACTGAATTCTAAGAATCTTTGTTATTTGAAATAAAGGTCATAAATAAAAACGGTTGAAAAAAAAGGGATTTTCATACTTTTTTTTTATTCTATATTTATGCTTTCTCACTTTGATTATTTCTTGAGAGCTATCAGAATCCTTCCCAAGTCTTAATTTATCAGCATGACCTAAAAACCAAAGGTGAAGAACTCCCATTTGATTTGAGAAGCTAATTTGAGTTGAGTTGATCAGATATCCAATCAAATTATTGGTTTTTAAGTCATTGTCCCAGTGTTTAATGAAAATATCTGCCAAGACCGGGTTCCATTTGTCAAACCAATCTAGGTTCCAAGCAAAAGTTGACCCTGGGAAACCGCACATGCAAAGGTGGTCAATAAAAGATTTTCAGAAAATTGGTGGAAACTTTTCTGAAACAGATGAATTTAACTCTGGATGAGGTAGTTAAAAGGCAATGTTGCAAGAATTCATGTTGAATGATGAAAATCTGTCTAATTGCTCTTCAGTAGGGTTTTGTTTCCATCCATTTGATTCTGGTGACATATCCAAAAGTGAACAACAAAAATTGTGTATAGATCTACAAAATTGAGAATTGAATGAAGGCAAAGTCTCATTAAAAGTTCTATTAAGTGTTTGTGTGTTTGTGGGCAGGCTTCCATGAGGAAAGTAAGAGCTACTAGGGTTCATAGAAAATTAGATTAAGAAATTTTTCAATAAAATTAAACAAAGAGGAAGGATAAATTGTGGAGCTCCAAAACTTTATGATAAAAGTTGATTTAAGGAGAAATATCACAAAAATTAAGAATAAGTAATATTTCAACTTTATGGCATTATAAGATGCATAAATTACATTTTTATATGCAATTTGAACTCAAAAGTAATGGCACAAAAGGAAGAGAATGATTATGTAATAAAAGAGGAATCATTTGAGAAAAGGATTTTTTTTTCTTTTTAAAAAATGTTTCCACAAAAATAATTTGATAAATGTGAGGCTATGTTCATTTTTTTATTACCAAAAAATTGTTTTTGGTCCAACATGATAGTAATACATATTTCATTGAGTAGTTTTTGTTCAACCTGAATAAATAGACTAGAGTTTCACTTCATCACATTTATGTATGAAAATTTATAGAAGGTTTCAGCTTTTTTTAATGCTTTAAGGTTTACACTTTTGTAGCATCTATTATTAGAGTATTTTTGATTATTTCTTTATGGAAAATTCTACCTGGTACAGACAAATTTTTAAAGAAAGAAATATGTTTGCGATTGTTTTTTACAAAATATTAACCTTATTTTTGGGTTTAAGTTTGATTTTTGGGGTAATTTTTTAAATAATTATGTTTAAAATATGGATTAATTTTCTTATAGTCCATAACTAAGAATTTTTACTAAAATCAAATAACTATAGGGTAGTTAGATATAGCTCGGAAGGCATTTGATAGAAAAATAATTAAGATGCTTGTGTGTAAAATAGAATTTTTTCTATGATGGAAAATATTCTGACAAACATGCATGAATTTTTGTAAAAATTCAGAGAGTATACAGAATACAAATAAAGTAGACTGCATATATTTTAATTAATATATAATTTATCTGATTAAAAAGTAAACATTTAAACTTAAATAATTTCACCAAATATTCCATTATATTCTTTTGATAAAAAAATGTAGCTTATATTAGCTAGTGCCTTGATAAAAAAGGAATACATTCAATCAGTAACTTCCAACAGCTAACATATTCCTACATTTATCACAATTACAATGCCTCCATTTTTTCATGTATGTCAATTTCAAGAGCTTGGATGTGTCAATAGAAAGTATCAAACTTCTTCTGGGTCCTTTAAAGTTGGTATGGCTTTCAAAAGCTCTAATTCCTATTCAATACATCAAGAGGAAAGAAATAGGAAGGCCCAGATGGTTATTTCTTCTAACAATTCACTTAACATTGGAAGTTCTAGCTCCACAGAAACAGTAAGCTGTATATCTATAGTTCAAAGTGAGAATAAAAGTCTTTATGATGTTTTGATGATTTATTACATAGGGGCAGTTTCTATTGGGGGTAGAAGTATCTTCAACTGTCTCTAGAAACTCAAATCTTAGGGAACAGTATAGCCAAATAATTATGTGGCAGGCAGCAAAGCTTTCTCTGATTCTTAATTTGAGCAAAGAAGGTTGTACTCAATTTTTGGATGAAGAAATTAAGAAGCTCAAACTTCTAGGTGATAGTGGAAGACTGGATTCTGATAGCATTGTCCGCCTGATCCCATGCTCAATAGATAGGGTTTTTAGTCGATTATAGCTCAATCAATCATTTTTCACTAAAACTTGCTGTCCTAAATGCTTTTCTCTTTATGAGTATAACTCTGAATCTCAAACATCTATACTGTGTTTCAATCAACTGTTTTTTCATCATCAAAGTGCTATTTAAAAATTTTTGGAGCTGGACAAATAGTAGTTAAATGTGATGAAAGGCTGTATTTGATGGAGGAACATTAAGAACATGTAAAATACTTATCTCTTAAAAAATTTCATCACCATTCTTTTATTGACTGGCTTAAGTAAAAGATCAAACTGTTCAAATTCAAGCTTCTGATTGAGAAGAAAACCTCTGTGGCAGACGATGTAGAGCGTGATTTGAGGAAGGATGTTTGTGATGGTTCAATTTGGAAAAACTTTCCCATTACCACTCCAGCTCTGGGTGGCAATGATGATGAATATACAATAACTTCAGGCAACTTAATGTTTACTTTATATGTTGACTGGTTTAGGACTGGTGGTAATAGGATTGGAGGTCATCAGAAGTCTTTAGGCAATATTATGATGGTGTGTATGAACCTACCTCAAGAAGATAGATACAAAATGGAAATTCTTTTTTTGTATGCTATTATACCTGGACCAATAGAACCCACAGGTGAACAGCTTAATCATCCTCTATAACTGCTGGTTAATTATCTACAAACTCTATGGGATGGTATATTGATTGAAAAGATGCATCTTTATCCATGGGGCCAGAAATTAAGAGTTGCATTGTTCTCTTTGATAGGTGACATTCCTGCAATACAAAAATTAGCTGGCTTTTGGAATCACTCTGCAAGAATGTTCTGCTCTTTCTGTAATATCTCTAAAGATGAAATTAGTGAAACGAATGTGGGAAATTTTTCATTACAGAATCATGAGGATCATATGTGCTGGGCAACAAAATGGAAATACTCTAAGTCACATTGGGAGTGTGTATAAATTGTTCAGAATCATTGGGTATTATGGAGTGAGCTGAATAACCTGGAATATTGGTGTCCAACTAAATATTGCTCAATTGATGTTATGCATTCACATATGCTTGGCAACCTAAAAGATCACAGTCTAAGCTATTTTCAAATACAAAATGCAGCAAAAGATCTTGAAAGAAAGCTGTAAAAGGATTAAAATTGGCATGTAAGAGAAGAAGAAGACAATTTATTTTCTGATACTTCACTGCACAAACATTCTAAGAAATGTAGAAATATCTTAAGCACCACAAATAATGATGATGATGATACAGGACACGCAAGACAGCACAAGTGGCAAATACTTACAAGTTCAAGACAGTCATCAAGTCATCATGGACTAGATAGTGAAGGATTGGGAACAAATTGATCAAGAGGCCAGAGTAGGTCATCCAGCTCCAAATTTATTCCTCCATATAGCGATTTGGCCTCATTACAGTCTCACAGCAGTGGCAGTAGGAATTCATTGTATAACTTAAGGCAATAGAGCATTAGCATATCACAGAGTGAAGGATCTCACTCATAAAATGAGACAGCTAGAGATGATGAAAATAAAAGGAAAGGTAAGGAGAAAGAAAATGAAGGTAGTAGTAGTCCACAAATCACAGCAGCAGAGCTACAGGTTGTATGGAAGATGATTGATCAAGTAAGAATACCTTCCTGGCCTATACAAGTTCCAAAATCAGTAGAATCTAAAAAGGCAGGATCTCTCAAGGCAGAAGAATGGCACATGCTGTATACTCTCTACTTCCCTTTGTCACTTATACCCCTTTGGTTTGAAAAATTTAAAGAATATGAATCTTCAGCTCCTCAGCTGAAAAAACAAGAGAATATTATCTTCTCAAGTCACTTGTAACATTATGCTCAATCACCAATTTTTTGACATTAAAAATATACAGGCTAATGAGCTTAAAGATCTAGATCAATTTCTATTAGAGTATTGTGAGTTCCTGGAAGAGGGATGGAAGAATATTAATGCAAAGCCAAGTCTGCATATCACTCAAAATTATCATGAAATGATAAAGCATCTTGGTCCACCATCAGGTACAGCTACTTGGTCTGGAGAGTGGGTTAATCATATATTATCTGGAATTCCAAACAATCACCACCCACGTATGTAATGTTTTTAAGAAATGATTTAAAAACTCAGCTCTGCTAATTTATTAATATTGACCACAGGAGAGATACCTCTAACAATGCTCAAACATTGATATTGGAAGTCTAAGGTATTAGATCTTGGTGAAGCTGAAGATAATGATAAATGTGAGACTAAATAATCCATATTGATCTCAATACACCAAAAAAATGGATCCATCTAAGTATGGCATTATTTACTAAATGGGTAAGGGCACAAATGGGAAAAGAAACTTCAAGACGGGTTTTGATACCATTGGAGAAAATTGGGGATCAGGTAGTTGAAAACATAGCAAGCATATTGATACATGGAAAGAGGTTTACTAGTTACCATTGACACATTGCTAATTCAACAATTGAATTCTACTATGTAAAAAATAGCCAGTTTGGGCAAATTGATGATCTTTTCAGGTCAAAGGAAGATAATGATCAAATCTACTTAATAGTAAGTACTTTCAAGTAGCTTCATCCAGAGGAAACATCAAAGGATCCCTATGAGTTTTTCCCACAAGTGCATTGTCGGTTAGTAAGAGTAGCCAAAGCAACTCAAATTTTGATTAAGAAAGATGCAATAATTGGACATGCAGCTACTTTCAAGCACAAAAAAGGAATGTTTGGAATCAAAGACGAGGTTGTCACTTCCATTGGACTGCAGACAGTAGTGAGTGAAAAAATTAATCAAATTTATTTTCTGTTGACTAACATCTTTCTTTTAATTTGGGATTGGGGAAATTTTTATGATTGGTGATGTTTGTAGATGGTAAAAGAAATATTTCAATTCTTGATTAAAAAATGCAATGCATCCAACTTACCTTATCTTTAATCAGTGAGCAATTACATTGGTTGCTTTTATTGCGAGAGAACTCATGCTTTCAATGAGTCATTTTTATCTTAAATGTAAGAATGAAAGAAAGAAAATCATGATAATGAGAAATATGATAAAATTGTTACTTAATGAATGATCTTCTTGCTCATTCATCTACTATAAATATTTTGCCCTTCCCACTTTAGCTGATAGCTATATATTATTCATTTTATTTTTCCCCAAGAGAACATACACTTTAACAAGACTATAAACATAGTATCTTTTTTACTTTAACTTTGATAGGTATAAATTTTAACAATTGATTATTTTTATATTATATTATTTTATTACAGTTCATTATCAATGATAGTTTTGAAGGGATGTCTGTTGACCCAACCAATTCCAATTTTGTTCCACCTCAACATACTAATACTGGAAATACTCCACCACCATCCGCTGCTTATCCACCTCCATATGCATCTCAATCTGTACCACCTAATCCTAACCCACCACCTAATCCCAATCCAGGCCAAGAGTCTCATGCAGAACTGAGAAAATTTAATCCCAATCATCATTCTGCTCCTGAAAGTGCTGATCAGCAAGCAGATCAGCTAGGAAGAGATTGGGCTAGTGAAGTATTGAGGGAATTTTTTAGAGACCAATCATCATCTGCTGAGCCTAATCAAGGAGCAAGCACAATTGGAGCTGGTAAGTCAAATTTTTAGTGTATTCTTTTATTTAAAAATAACCAATTTAATTAAACTATTTGAATTGTTAGTGAATCCCTCAATCATTATGGGTATCAGTGATTACCACAGACTCAATTCAGCAGAGTCTCATGAACAAGAACGGGGGTTAAGGGCTGTAAGAGGCTTAGTTAGAAGGAATGATGATCCCAGGAGCTTTGACAGTCTAAATAAAAATGTTTACCACTTTCTGAAGTATTGTCTTGGGGGACCAACACAAATAGCAAAATATCTTGCAAGCCCAACACCTTTGTAGATTGAAAATTGGAAAGCTTGGAACCAATTCAAACTTAAAACAATTCAAACTGTCCTAACCCAAGTCCAATCCTCTAACTGTGCCAATTCTGCAGCTGATCAATAATTTCTGATAACCAATTCTATAGCCTTGTTGTGATCCAAAATTCAACTACCCAAATGTTTTTCCAGCACCTGAGCCTTGAGGACTAAAAGGAGGAGCACTAAACCCACTTTCTGTCAAAAAAAATTAGAGCATGAATTGCAAGAAAAAGGTTTTTGGAAATTTGCCTTTGATTGGACTTGCCATGGTTTTTCGTAATAAACTTGGAATCAAGTCATGAGAAGCATAGTATCCGACCACTTTAGAAGGTGGCTCACCACCTTAAATGCAATCAATCAGTCAAAGCATCAGTTCACTCAATGTGTTATTGATAAATGGGTAGTTAATAAGGGGAAGGAGATGATAAAGTTGTTTGGGAAAGAAGAGGAAAGGGTGGAAAGAAAAAGATGGAAAAGAGGGCAAGGGCACAAGTAAATCATTATTGGACCAAGGTTAGTTTTTTATTTTACTTTGCTTTTTATTATTATGAAGCTGATTTAGTTGGAATTAAGATTGCTAGTGCATGCTACAAGTTAGCAACAGATCTCTGCAGTGATGTGCCAGGTTTTGTTGTGCTTTTTCATGATACTAGGTGCATCTCTGATATTGAGGAAGGCCCACCACCAGCCCCAACTGCACCCATCAAAGCTATTCCTGGATGGGGAAATCCTGAACTCAATTATTTGTTTAAAAAATGCATAAGATGACAAAGGACTTAGCCCATACACCAGCTCAAAGAAAATTGGCATTAAAAACATATTCACAGTCATCAGAAATGACAGTTGCACAAGATGGTATTTTCAATGTTCCCAAATACCTTCCCAAGAATTGCTATTCAGCAAAATTTTTGGGAGGATTCTCTGTGAATGAACGTTGTGGTCTTCCAACATTGACGGAGCCCTTTGTTGGTCTATTTGGTGTTGTTTTAATATGTCCTAAAAGGCATTGTTTATTAATTGGGTGTTTTTTTGAATCATTCGGCTAATATAAGGATTGAGGGGATATGGGTATTACCATTGGATAGCCCTGGTTTTTCTCCATATTTTATGTCTTGATGACATTTTTCATATTCTAATTATTTAAGGGATTATTTCTCATTTTTCATTTTAAAAGATTGCTGTTTAATTTTGTTTTTCACATTTTTTGGGGTAACCTTAAGTATTAGGGTTAAGTGCTGAGTACCATTAGAATGGGCTAATTTTTCTCTATGTTTCATGTATCATTGTTGTTATAGCTTAATTATGTCTTTTAAAGGTTTTAGTAGTTGTACTAGATTTTTTTAAGTATTTTGGGTATTTTTGGAGGTTTTTGGTGGTTTTCTTGCTTCAGGGTGGTCCGGCCGCCTCAAAAGGGCCTCCTGACGTCAGGTGGACAATCCCCCTTAGTGCTAGAAGGCTGGGAAGCATTTCTAGAGGAATTTTATGCAAGTTGGCACTCAGAAACACCAAATTTGTTGGTGTGCATGGGCTCTTAGATAGTGGTCTGTGTGTATATAGTGAATAAGACAGTTTGGGGAAACCTTAATCATCATACAACCATCTGGAGGTGATATCCTTGTTCCTCACTCAGTTTTCACTGTTTTCTGGCCACAATTGGCTGTGTTTGTTGCAAGGTTAGTTCTTCATTTAACTCAACTTTGGCAACTGTTTTCTCTGGTGTAGTCTTGCAAGCTATATAAAGTATTATTTCTGTCTCTGATGTGGATTTGCAACCTAAATCAAGTATCATTTCTTTCTCTGATGTGGACATTGGTCTACATTTCAGTTCTTTGGTTTGGTAGTCTGTCTGGAGACTACATTCTTGGCTGATCAGGCAGTCAAGTGTATTCGAAAAGGGGCTTTAAACAACAGGAACCAATTTACTGTAGCAGGTAAATCTCACTTATATCTTTCTAAAGGGACAGGGGATTTTCTTTCTGGGTTTTCTCCAACTCCCTTGGTCAAGGCCTATAGCTAGTACTATAGGATTGTCTACAACATGAGTCACTTGCGGTTGGATCTGATATTGATCTGGTAAATATTTGTGAATCAATTAATACAGCATCAACATCATCATAACTTAGGTATAAAAGTGATCTTCTGTGTAATATAGCTATCATATATTGATTTTTATGTATTCTTTTTTTTCAAAGCAACTTGGTAAATGTTATAAGGTGATATTGAGGGAGAGTAACATTTTATTTAAGAAAAACAAATAATGTATGAGATAAAAAAATTTATTTTCAACAAATTGATGGTCCATACCTCTTTATGTCACATTTATCTATCCATATTGATTTCAATCAAATTTAATTTTTCCCAATACATAGTGAATACACGCTATGCTACTTATACTTGCCAGGGATAGCCAGCATTAAATATGCCAGTATCAAAATTAATTTTGATCAAAATCAATGTTGGAAAGGCACCATGCGTAAAAATATGCAGTTGACTCCAGAAATTCATGATTAACATGCTCATTGATTTTGATCAAAATTAATTTTGATACTGGCATATTTAATGCTGGCTATCCCTGGCAAGTATAATAATCATGAATTTCTGGAGTCAACTGCATATTTTTACGCATGGTGCCTTTCCAACATTAATTTCGATTGAAATTAATTTTGATACTGGCATATTGAATAGTGGCTATTCCTGGAGAGTTTAAGTGGCATAGTGTGTATTCATTATGTATTGTTCAACATTAATTTCAATCAAATTTAATATTGACATTTGCATATTGAATCCAAACCAGCAAACAACCCAAAAATTTCTTCATAAAACTGCTCATTTATTTTGATCAAAATTAGGTTTGACCATATACATATTGAATGGTAGTTATATCTGGTGTGTAATTTGAAAAGTTTGTGTTCAATGTGTATTGGTCAACATTAATTTTTATTGAAATTAATATTAATGTGTAAATGATATATACATGCTCAATATGCATTGTAATGTGTTTACTTAAGAATAAAGGGCCCTACTTTTCATCTTACAGAAAAATGCTTGGTGGCATGTCAAATTCAATTTTAATTAAAATTAATGTTGACATGTTACCATGCATAACAGTAAGCAACTGACTGTATAAATTGATGATACTCATGAACATTAATTTCAATCAAAATTAATGTTTACAAATGCAGACTGAATAAAAGCTATGCCACTTACACTATCCAGGCATATTTACTATTTATTATGTATTGGTCAACATTAATTTTTATAGAAATTAATATAGATATGTAAATATTATATTTACCCTCAACATGTATAGTAAATTTCAATACTTAAGAATACTTTCTGTCCTTTACATGTCATGCAAAAAAGCATTATATCATTTCAGCATTAATTTTGATCAAAATTAATGCTGGCATGCCATTATACATTGAAACAACTAACTGACTGAAAAAGTTCATGATCAAAATGGTCATTAATTTTGATCAAAATTAGTGTAGACCAATACATATTGAATATAAGCTATCTCCACTTACTCAGACCAGATATAACTAACATTTAATATGTATATGGTCAGCCTTAATTTTTATTGAAATTAATGGGTAGTTTTATGAAGAATCTTATGGGTCGTTTTCTGGCTTGGGTTCAATATGCAAATGTCAATATTAAATTTGATCAAATTTAATGTTGACCAATACATAATGATTACACATTATGCCACTTAAACTATCCAGGAATAGCTACATGTAATATGCCAGTATAAAAAGTAATTTTGATCAAAATTGTTGCTGGCAAGGCACCATGCCTAAAAATAAGCAGTTGACTCCAGAAATTCATGATTTTCATGCTCATTAATTTTGATCAAAATCAATTTTTGATACTGGCATATTTAATGGTAGCTATGCCTGACAAGTGTAAGTGGCATAGCATGTATTCACTATGTATTAGTTAACGTTAATTTCAATCGAAATTAATATGGACATGGACTATGCATAAAATTCCAATAAGTATAGATAAGCTAAGCACTTAAATTAACTGGTTTGATCAAGTACACCATATAAAATTTATGTTTTAATGCCTTGGTTAATTTCAATAGAAATTAATTTTAAGCCATTCATGTTAAATTTTATCTATGTCTGTGTACTCCATGTGACATGGCTTGTATTCAATATTCAGGGGTCTACATTAATTTCGATTGAAATTATGAGGTTCATTGCCTCATAAATTTTGTGGTTTCTGTCAGGGTTCCATGCATGGTGCCATATGATACTTGTTCATTCCTATCAAAATTAATTTCAACACCAATATATTTAATACAAACCATAGCACTTACAGTACTTGGTCATAGCTAAAATTCAATATGTCAGTCTCAAAATTAATTTTGATAGAAATTAATCAGGATCCATGAAGATTATCAATATTGTATGAGTTAAGTTTCAAGTCATATGTTTCATCATTTTCTTGCACCCATTTCTAGGTTATCTCAACAATTTTTTTCAAGTTTTATTATATTAATCAAAACTGTGGTGAGTTGTGAAACATTTGCTAATCCAAATCTCAAATTGAATATTAATGTTTTAATAATTTTGAATGTTTCTTAAGGTATTTCATTGGGTGATTCATAATAATATTTTATCAACTTAGTAGTCCTATAACTTTTGAAAAGTAACAATATTGGTATAGTTAGGGTCAACAATGCAATATCTTGTGCAGACTAAGATATATTTAAAATAAAATTATTCAATTTTTTTCCCTTAGTTGTATCCAAGTCTATCAATGGTTTGGTCACTGGGCCCACAACCTATCCCGACACTCCTCCTGTCACTTAAAAAACAAATTCTAATCTTAAATTATAATGTCACCAATTTTATATTTATAATTCATTTCTTGTTTGGTGAGGCATATCAGTATATTTGTGAATCTCTCATTGTCATCTGAAAGTAAATTTAACAAGTATTTATAAAGCATTATCCTTTTTTTCATATAATATACTAATTAAGTGTATCTCCATTGTTTAGGAGTAAATTTTGGTACTCGATAATATTGATTTCATAAAAATGGAAGATTTATGTGATCCTGATGGTTTAAATACTCAAATTCTTTCCTCAAAAAAGAAAACTGATCACCCTGAATCCAATCTTATCCGAATGCTCATGAGATTAATTATCCCAAGTGATCACTGCCATTCTTTTTGGGTATCTCTTATATCATCTTCACTTTATCTGACCGCACATGAATTCAGCCAGCTTCCATCACATCAAAACATTAACTCAGATTTTCCAACTGAACTTGGTCTTCAGCTTCTAGCTCACCTTTCAAATCTTAAGAGTCCAATTCCTGATGGCTTAGAAGTTGGTCCCACTGCACTTCAAACCTGTGATATATCAATTTCAACTCTTCTTCAAATCAGAAATATTATCATTGATATAATTATTTCAGTTATCATTCTTAAATCAAAATATTGTTTTGCAACAATATCAAGTGGCAAGACTAGAGAAGCTCTACAATCAAGTCAGAAAAACGAAAATACTCAACTGACTATCTTGAAACAGAAACAAAAGGCTGCGCTAAACAAGATAAATTCTGAATACTCCCACTACCGATATCAATATTTCACATTCTATATAATCGATGGTGTCTGTGGTTTATTTCTGAGCTCTCAAGATCATATATTGGCTTCAAAAGCTGATTGCTTGGAGGTGATATCAGAAATTAAGTTTCTTAATTTACATGAAAAAAAATCATTTGTTGGAAGAAATAATTTGGAAAAATTAAATAACTATATTTTAACATTAATAAAACCTTTTAGAGGCAAGTGTGATCCATTTCCTTTAAAATTTGATACCCCAAGTCCTCCCTGAATTGCTAGGGCTATTTCTGCAGATTTTATAAATCACTGGAGCTCCATTCAGCAAGTATCACCTTTTTTTGCTAAACATAGCCTTTCAATAAATTAATATTCCAACATGTAAATAGATAAAGTTCTGTGTATATGATTAATCTTGTATAATTAAAGTTATTTTCCTTCAAATACTTCAAACATGTGACCATCTATAAAATTTATTAAGAAACCTTTGGCATGATTTTCTAAATTAATTATTAGAAAAATTATTGCAAGTCCAGCAATAACAAAGATTTTAAAATATACTTATATGATTTCAAATACTTGTATTAATTTCTTAAATATTTTATTGTTTATATAAAAATATGATAACTGCTCTAGTTTTGTTACTTAACCTTTAATATTGAATAATCTATTATTTTTTAAAAAAAATTCCATTGATTGTTACATTTTTAATCAGAAGTAGAACTACTTAAATAATTAAATGAGTGTATTCTTAAAAAATAAAATTTAATATATTATTGATTAAAAATTCTTTCATCAACTCTTTATTATTCACTTTTTTATTAATGAGCCTGTTTAACCTAAAATACTATACAGTTGATTTGGTAGAATGGAAAGCACATTTTTTTGCCAATATATTTCAAATTCTTTATTATAGTCTTTTTTATTTTAGAACCTTTGCTACCAATTTAATAAAAATGACATTTAAAGATTTCGAAACTTATATATTTCCTCAAAAGTAAATCAAATTTTCTTATAATATTATGAAAAAAAAATTATTCTATTTCACAAATAAAAAAATAGATAATTCTATAATCATCACAACTGAAAATTTTACAGCTACTCTCAGTATTTATCATGTTTAATTTTGCATTAAGTTTTGTATATATGATATAAATTTTCAATATTTAAATATCTAAATTTTTTAGATTTGTCTTAACATTAGATAAATAATACTTTTTTGATTCTATTTCTTCCTCTATTAAGTCATCTCTTTTCAAAAAATCTCTCAAAGCACTAATTAAATATTCAAACCTATATTTTTCTTCTTTAATTTCCAAGTATTCTGAAATATCAATATCTAAAAACATTAAGCTTTTCTATAGCATGAAAAAGTCTAGTGCTGATTTGAATAGAAGAACCTATCCTTGTGAAGCCAGGAATTTTGTGACATCTTGAGGTAAAATGCCTCAGTTGATTGGCAGGCCATAATGTCACTGTTATTCCATTAGTTGCTTCAAATTTGGGGAAACATAAGTTCTCCACCTATTTTTTGTGTTTGGGTCTTATTGTACTTCATATGAATGGTATTGTTTTCTGTATCTTTAGGAAAAAATATTCCTAAAGTATATTCACTTGTATCCTTATCAAGATGAACCTCATTGGAGAACCCATTACCATTTTCTCCAGATTTCCAAGTTAAATTACTAGCAAACAGTACACCCTCTTCTTCACTAGAAACTTTTGAAGATCCAGGAATACCAATTTTTGCACAAAGATTAGTTGCCTCATTGTACTTTTCATATGATATTTTTTTAGAAAAATATTCAAAGTACATTGCAATCCTCTTCATTCATTTTTTATATTCATCCATGTGTAGAATATCATCAGTATATTCATCTGTAAGGAAAAGCATTGAAAAATTCAGTATTTAAATTAAAAAAAAGTGATACTTACAAATATATAAAGATTGATTCCTATCTAAAATTAAACTACCACCAAAAATTTTCCAAAAACACCAGCTCTTTTATGATGACCATTATTTGTAATTTTATGTTCACAGTAAGAAAGATCCTTAATGCACTGCACCATAGCTTCTAACATATCTAGTTCTTTGAGCTCATGAATTTCAAAAGTCTGCACAAGAACATTAGGTATTAAGACACCTTTTGGTTTATAAATACTACAACCAGGAAAAAAACTGTAATAGTTATTGCAATCTGTCATTTTTTGCATAAGATTGTGCATAGAAATGTGGCTTCTTCCCTTTTGTATCCATTCCAAGAGCATTTACAAGTTTCATTCCAGTAGCAATGTCTTTTGCCCACCTATTGTTAGAGTTCTTCCCTGGCCATTTTTTTTTCAAATTTTTACTAATTGATGGTTTGATTCTAAGAGAATTCAATTTTGATTTTAAAAGAAAAAAATTAAAAATTAGAAAATAGTAACAGAATTTCAATTATCAGTCCATGATACCTTTAACTTTATCATATCTTCAATATTAGAAATATAAAATTAGCATATCTACATATTAGTAAATTTATATACTTTTTCTTTATTTCAAATATTAAGAGAGTGTTTCAAAGGTATACTTTATTAAATTATACATATAAAGAGTACAGCTTTATCCTGTATGCATTCAGAAAGTACTATATTTGGCTCTACACTTAATATTAATAATATAATCAAAGTATAACTCCAATACACTAGTAATATTAAAAAATTTACAGAATTATCATATCCACATATATAAAATGAGAAATCTTGCTCTGACATATATATTTACTTGGAAATTTATACTTCAAAAATTTATTAATTTTTAAATTGTAGCATTGTCCTGTATGCTTTCAGCAAGTACAAGACTTTGAAACAACTTAAAAATCAATAAATTAAAGTTAAAGTAAAAACAATCTAATTATTAATATGAAAAGCAAAACATTATCCTGTATGCTTTCAGCAAGTACAAGATGAAGCTTTACTTTTCATATTAATAATATAATGGTTGAGATAGTCTTAAAGAAATATAGAAAGATGATAAGCAAAACATGAACTTAGGTGTCTATAAAATCTTTTTCCATTTGTAGCTGATTGATCAAAATTAATTATAAAAATTATTTTATAATCACTGTTTTAAAAAATAAATAGTTAGATATATAAATTGAACATTTGTGATAAGGAATAAAGAAAAGTAAATTGACAAAAAAAAAAAAAAACTTTAAGTTAACTGAAAAAGAATTTTTTTGATAATGATGTGAAAGGGTACAATAAAAGATACTATAAAAATAAATTCAGAATTAGAATCATTAGATTAACTTTTCAAAAGTGTAAAAAAGAGTAACAAACCAAAATGATATGAAATGCAATAGCAAGAAAAATTTTCTTTCTGGTAATCGGATAAGGTCAAGAAAATAGTACCAATAATTCAAAATGATAAAGAAAAAATATTTTCAATAAATTTTGAAAAAGGTAAGTGAGAAAGAGAAAGGAACAATAAATTTGGTGGAAAACAGATGTGGATATCATGAATTTTCACCAATCTCTTTTTCAAAAAAAATGGAGCTCTCCCAGTCATATGATAAACTTCATCTAAATTCCAAGAATAATGTTTCCAAGGCACTGTACACAGCAGGGTCATTTTCTCAAATGCATTTACTAATTCCAGCTAGAATTTACTTGGCTGCATGTCATACAGATGAAGGTTTGTGGAATGCTGAATTTCACATCTAGAAAAAATTGGTGCCACATAATTCTAGCTACCATGTTTCATGAAGCTAAAAAAATACTCTCATCACATTTAAATTTACATTGCATCAAAATTATTTCTTTTTGAATTTTTTTAAAGGGAACTATAATGTGCACCACCTATTTCTAAAATATGAACCTCCCCACCATATTAAATTGGTAGATTTTTAATTGTGCGATTTTTTTGCCTTGACCTTTTTCCCAATCTTACTTGGCTCAAAATATCAAAACATGACCAATGTTTCTGAAAGCAACATTTGATTTTGTTTCTATGTGTAACAATTGAAGGCCGTTTCTAACCATCTACAGAGTATTGTATATCCTATTTGAACATGTGTTTATTTATTTATGTATTTTAATTTAAAAATTTTCTTTTTATTGCAGCCAGATTTCTATTGGCTGCCTTTTGGAAGCCTTAATTTATGACCCAAGCCTTTGAAATTGGCTTGGGTCCCTTACATTTTAATTTATTACTTCCAGCCAGGTTTCCCCTGGCTGGAAGTGTAACTTTGAGGAAACCAAAGTCACTAAAAGTGACTTTGGTTGCTCACATTTACATTTGCCACCCTCCCAGCCAATTTACTAGGCTCTGAGGTTGCCAAATCTGTATGCAACGCGCGTTGCACACTCCCTTCCATATTTCATGCAGCTGCATGAGGTATGGGCAGCACATGCAATGCGCATTGAATGTGCTGCATGCAGTGCATTGCACAGCCAGTTTTTTTCTGGCTGTGCAATGCACACAGAGAAACCGAAGTCCCTTCAAGGGACTTTGCTTTCTAAAATGAAAGGGATTTTCCCCACCAGGTGCAATCTGGTGGGGAAGTGAGAGACAAGTTAGACCAAAGTTGTTTGAAAGCCACTTCGGTCTTAAAAACATTAAAAATCATTAAAAAAAATGAGAAAGGTAGAAAACAAAACAAAAAAAAATTAAAAGGTGAGTATAAGAAAAAAAATATGGGCTAGTGATACCAAAAACCCAAGCCAATTTCACTTGGCTTGGTTATTTAATAATAATTTTTTTAATACATTAAATTTAAAATTAAAACACCCTAAAATATAAAAAATTTTTTATATGAATATTAAAAATTTAATTTACCCCTTTCTCATAATTATATTTTTAATTTTGTTTTTTAATTTTTGACTTTTAAGTTAATTTTTTGGAAATCCAAAATTAAATTTTAAAATAAATTTTTTAGTAAGGTAGAATAAATTATAAATTTTACATTTTGTAATAAAATAATGAAAAAAAATTTAAATTTATTTAAAAAATATTTTTGTTAGAGGAATGCCAATATTTTAAGGCTAGAAATACTGTGCAAGTTGTAAGTAAAAAAATTATATATTTTTTGTGTGAAGGTTTATTACTATTTTTGAAAATATTTTTCAAAAACATTCATTAAATACTGAACTAAATTACTTTGTAACTCAAACTTTTTGTAAAATAATTAAAATTGAAATAATAATATTGTTATATTTGATATAAAATCTGAATTGGTAATATTAATTTCTCTTTAAGTAAATTTGAAAAACATTAAAAAGACCATGTTGATAAGTACTTCATTTTTGATATTAAATGGTTATATGTATATCTTATATATATTTGTTGAGTGTTATTTTTATATACTCTAAAAAAATTTTTAATATACAATGCCATTTAATCATTAATTATTGGTCAACTTAGTTATAACAACTTCATATTTAATAACAGCCACTAGTATTTAGTTTTTAATTTAAAACTTTAATATAATATGAGAGTATCCTTATTTTGTCTGGATGTAATTAACAACAATAACAGATCATAAATGAGTGGGTAATTAATTACAATAAATAGTTGAAGAATAACCTATAAGAAATGATAAGTTTATCAAAAAGAGTACATTAAAAAAATATACTTTTGAATTTTTTTGATATAATTTGGGTAGTTAGATGAAAATTTAAAATTATCAGACTTCAAAATGGAAAAAATATAAAATTTGTGTTTATATAATAAGCCTCATATAAAAAAAAGGATAAAAAATCTACTATGTAACTAAATTATTAAATATTAAGGTATTATTAAAATTATTGAAAAACTTATTTTACAATTATAATGAAATCTAAATGTGAAATTAATGCTGGTATAATAGTAAGACTCTGTGGAAACAATTGAATTTATAAATACTTTCAACTATGTTCAGATAAAAAAACTGGTAAAATTTTATGATAACATCTAGTTAATAGTGATGCAATTTTATTTAGATCAAGAATAATTTTTTCTGAGGAAAAAGTAATTAAATTGAGATACAGCCATCTCCTTTCAAGAGGTAGAATAATAATAAAAATTTAAAAAAATTATAATAAGTATTCTTAATCACCATTTTCAAAAAGTCTCTAGAAAAATTCATTATAATATATCATTCAATTATTACATCATACACCACGGGAAATCTGGGGGTGAACTGCTAGCAGTTCCCTCTATTTGAAACTATCAGGAATTTGTCAGGAAACTGTTGGGAAACCATCCTGAAACTGTCAGAAATATGTTTTTAAATCTGATGAAAAAACATTGAAAAAATAAACTGTCACAGATTGAATCCAGAACAATCCCTCCTTGAGCAGAGCTTAGGAACTGCATTGAACATCAGTTAATCTCAGGTTTGGCAAAAGGTTGAACAACATCACTTAGCATACCTTAATATTCAAATATTAAACTTGAATATATGTTGCGTGTATGATATAGATGCATATGCATTTGAATTTGCATGGTGGATACTTATTGCATGTTAAAAATTGATGTGAAATGCCTATCTAAAGTGTATGCATAATGACTATGAAGAATAAATATGCATAAAAAATATGCATAAAAATATGCATATTGAATATGCATAAAATATGCATAAAATATGCATACTGAATATGCATATTGAATATGCAAAAAAAAGGTGCATATATGTATATGAATAAAATATATTAATATGCATATAAATCTGTATAATGAATATGCATATCCATATCCATAAATATGCATAATGATTGAAAAATGCCAAAAAATGATGCTTAACGAGTATATTTTATGCATAAAAAGAAATATGCAATATGCATTCATATTGCATACAGATAACACTGGCAAACCAACTTGACCAAAACTCATACTAAATTTTCATTCTGGACTAAAGGTGTGAGGGAAGGAAGAAAAACAGTCTGACGTTAGAAAAATGCTACATGCACTCATTTTGTAGCAGAGCAAATGAGAAGTGCTGAATTATGGTTGGTGGCCATAATTTAGTATGATATCATAATTTTATTTAATTGTTTTCAATATTGAAAAGACTTTAGGTCGGTTGGTATGGATCTAGCTGTGCCAGGGTCTAATCTAATTATTTTAACAATTTCTTAATAATTAATGGGTTTTAATACAAAAACAGGTTGTATTTTTTGTGGGATATTGGATATGATAAGGTCTTTTGTAAAAAAAACTTATATTGTTCAAAAATATTCCTGAACCAGATGTGGGATAATCACTACAAAAAATTGTAGTACTGTGGGCAATAAAATATATTAACAAGCAGTAAAGAAAGGACTGAGTGAACCCTTTTTGTGAAAGGGGAATCATTAGAGTGGAATTGTGGATGAAAAATATAATTCATTATTACCATTTTATTTAATCAAAAAATTTATAATATTAAAAAGAACTATTGATTAATTGGTATTTGACCTTTGTGCCTCACTCATATTTATCATTTGATTGATTTTTTGTCACCATTATGTTATTAATATTATAAGTATAGAAAAAACTCGTGTGCCCAACGCATACCGGGTGATGTTACACCTTTTATAATATTATTAAATAAAGGTAAAAAAATATGAAAATGATTTGTTTTACAAAAAATAAATTGATATCCAAAAGCAATATGAGGGATAAAAAGGTAAAATTAAAGGGATCAAATATGAAATAAAAAATTAAAGTAAAATTCCTGCCATCAAGAGCAAGTAGACATGATGGGGTGAATACCCACCAGTGGCACTAAACTTGGACTATAATTTCTTTTTTGTAAAAATAAAAAAAATCCACTTGAGCTTTACCAAAACTTCAGGATGACAATTTTGCCATATCAAACAACTTCTAGTGCGATTATTGAAGAAAAATTCATTTTCATTGCAATAGAGAGAATTGATCACATCAGACTGCATGTGACAAAAAGTGTCCAGCACAAGTTCGGCCAGACTTGTGCTGGACACTTTTATTATGGAGAGTAGCTAGGATGGAATTTTTCTTCAGTTCATCTGGTATTTCTTATAAACATGTCCACTGGTATTTGATCTTTGTGCCTCGCTCATATTTATCATTTGATTGATTTTTTGTCACCATTATGTTATTAATATTATAAGTATAGCAAAAACTCATGTGCCCAACGCATACTGGGTGATGTTACACCTTTTATAATATTATTAAATAAAGGTAAAGAATATGAAAATGATTTGTTTTACAAAAAATTAATTGATATACAAAAGCAATATGAAGGATAAAAAGGTAAAATTAAAGGAAGAAAATATGAAATAAAAAATTAAAATAAAATTCCTGCCATCAAGAGCAAGTAGACATGTTGGGGTGAATGCTCACCAGTGGCACTAAACTTGTACTATAATTGCTTTTTTGAAAAACAAAAAGTTCCAATCTGAGGTTTAACAAAACTTCAGCAGAACCATTTAGCCATATCAAACAACTTCTAGTGCAATGATTGAGAGGGAATCAATCACACCAGACTGTATGTGACCAAAAGTGTCCAGAAAAAGTTTGGCCAAACTTGTGCTGGACACAGTTATGATGGAGAGTATCTAGGGTAGAATTTTTCTTCAGCTAATCTGGTATTTCTTATAAACATGTCCATTGGTACTTGATCTTTGTGCCTCACTCATATATATCATTTGATTAATTTATTGTTACCATTATATTATTAATATTATAAGTATAGCAAAAACTCATGTGCCAAATGCATACCAGGTGATGTTACACCTTTTATAATATTATGAAATATAAGTAAAAAAATATGAAAATGATTAGCTTTACAATAATTTAAATAGATATTTAAAAAAAAGAGAAATAAAAAAGTAAAATTAAACTGAAAGAGATCAATTATGAAAAACAAAATACTAGTAAAATTCTTTCTCTCAAGAGCCAGTAGAAGTGTTGAAACAAATGGGAGCCATCAGGGCTAAATTTTAATAAGTGACCTTTTTTTATAAAGATAAAAAATTATACACCTGAGGTTGGGAAGAACGACAGGTGGATGATTCAGCTAAACAAAACTACTTGTAGTGAAGTTTAATAAAAAAATGTTTTTTTTTGCCATAGAGAGAATTGATCCCATCTGAATGCATGTGACCAAAAGTGTCCAGCACAAAATTGGCTGAACTTGTGCTGGACACTTTTATGATGGAGAGTAGCATGGGTGGAAATTTTCTTCAGTTCCTTCATCTTGTATTTCTCATAAACATGTCTACTGGTATTTGATCAGTCTGTATCTTTCATATTTATCATCTGATTAATATTTTATCACCATTATATTATTAATGTTATTAGTATAGCAAAAACTTGTGTGCCAAATGCATACCATGTGAAGTTATACCTTCAATATTTTTTTAAAATAGACGTAAATAAATATGGAAAGGATTAGTTTTACAAAAATTAAATAGAAATTTAAAAGTAAAAAGAGGAATAAAAGAGTAAAATAAAAGTCAAAGAGTTCAAATATGAAAAAAATACTAGTAAACTTCCTGCTATCAAGAGCCAGTAGAGGTGTTAAAGCAAATGGGAGCCATCAGGGCTTAATTGTAATAAGTGACCTTTTCTTTAAAGATAAAAAATTATACACCTGATATTGAGCAGAACAGCAGGTGGATGATTCAGCTAAACCAAACTACTTCTAGTGAAATTTGATAAAAAAATTTTTTGTTGCCATACAGAGAATTGATTCCATCTGACTGCACATGACCAAAAGTGTCCAGCACAAGTTCGGCCGAACTTGTGCTGGACACTTCTATGATGGAGAGTGGCTGGGTTAAAATTTTTCTTCAGTTCATCTGGTATTTCTTACAAACATGTCTACTGGTATTTTATCTTTGTGCCTCACTCATACATATTGTTTGATTAATTTTTTGTCTTAATTATATTATTAATTATATAAGTATAGCAAAAAATTGTGTGCCAAATGCATACTGAGTGATGTTATACCTTTTAAAATATTATTAAATAAATGTATAAAAATATAAAAATAATTTATTTTCAAAATGATTAATTGATATCCAAAAGCAATATGATGAATAAAAAATTAAGTTAAAGGGATCAAATATGAAAAAAGAAATCCAAGTATTATTCCTAATATCAAAGGTCAGTAGAGATGTTGAAGCAAATGAGAGCCATCAGGGATAAATTGTACTAAATTGACTGTTTTTTAAAGATAAAAAATTGTGTACCTGTGGTTTGGATGAACTCTAGGTGGATAATTCAGCTATATCAAACTACATCTAGTGAATTTTCTTGTCAAATATATTTTTTCATTGCCATAGAGAGAATTGATTCCATCTGACTGCACCTGAACAAAAGTGTCCAGCACAAGTTCGGCCAAACTTGTGCTGGACACTTTTATGATGGAGGGTAGCTAGGGTGGAAGTGTTTCTCAGCACATCAGTTTTTTTTTCACATTTTTATTGTTTTTTTAACTTTTTTTTATCATTCATATTTATCTTATAATTAATTTTTTGTCACCATATATATTATTAATTTTTCTAGTATAGCAAAAACCTGCATGCCAAATGCAAAATTGGTGATTCTACACCTTTAATAATATTATTATATAAAGTTGAAAAAAATGAATATGTTTAGTTTTTAAAAAAATAAATTGATATTTAAAATTAAAAAGAGTAATAGAAAATTAAAATGAAAATAAATGGGATCAAATACTAAATAAAAAATACAAGTAAAATTTTACTATCAAGAGCCAGAAGTGGTGTTGGGAAAGTTGGGGACCCCTAGGTAAAGACTTGGTCTAAACTTACTTTTATGTATAGCTAACAAATTTTGAGCTGAGGTTTGGACAGACTTCCAGGGGACAATTTTACAATATTATACATTCTTTACTTCAATAATTGAGTGAAATATTATTTTAATTTCCATAGAGAGAATTTATATCATATGACTTCATGCAACCAAAAGTGTCCAGCACAAGTTCGGCCGAACTTGTGCTGGACACTTTTATAATTGAGAGTAGGCATACAGCAAATCTTCTTAAACTCAAAAGGGATTTCTTATAAACATTTCCACTGGTATTTGATCTTTCTGTGTCATTTAAATTTACTTTTTGATTAATTTTTTGTCATCATTATATTATTAACGTTATTACTATAGTAATAACTTGTGTGAAAAATGCATACCAGGTGGTGTTCCACCTTTAATCATATATTATTAAATAAAGGTATAATAGTATGAAAATTATTTATTTTAAAAATTTAATAATTGATATCCAAAGCAATATGAGCAATAAAAAAGTAAAATAAAAGGGATAAAATAAGAAAAAAAAATCTAAGGAAAATTCCCACTATCAATAAAAAGTAGTGTTAGATCAAATGTGCATCACCAGGGCTAAACTTGGACTATATTTTCTTTTTTGTTAAACCAAAGAAAGTGTCCTGATGAGTTTTGAAAAATCATCAGAAGGAAATTTTGGCAATATCAAACTACTTATTTTGCAATGATTGAGCAAAATTTCATTTTCATTTCCATAGAGTAAATTTATCCCATCTGACTGCATGCAACCAAAAGTGTCCAGCACAAGTTCAGCCAAACTTATTCTGGACACTTTTATGATAGTGAGTATCTATGGTGCAGGTCTTCTTCAGTTCATCAGGTATTCCTTATAAACAAATCCACTTGTATATGGTCTTTCTGTGTAATTCATATTTATCATTTGATTCATTGTTTTTCACCATTATACTATTAATGTTATTAGTATTGAAAAAAATTATAAGCCAAATGCATACTGGAAGATGCTACATCTTTAATAATCTTATTAAATAAAAGTAAAAAAAAATATGAAAAGTATTAGTTTTACAATAAATAAATTGATATTTGAAAGCAAAAAGAGGAAGAAAAAAGTAAAATAAAAGTGATTAAATATGAAATTAAACATTCAAATAAAATTTCAGCCATCAATGAAAATTTGAGTTTTCAAACCAAAATGGCACCACCAGTTCTAGATTTGGAATATATTTTCATTTTTTTTAAATTAATGAAAGTGTCCACCTGATGTTTTCAAAAAAATCAGGAGTATAGTATAGCAGTATAAAACTACTTCTTGTGCAATGATTGAGCAAAAATTCATTTTAACTTCCATTGAGTAAATTTATCCCATCTGACTGCATGCAACCAAAAGTGTTCAGCACAAGCTCAGCTGATCTTGTGCTGGACACTTTTATGATGGATAGTAGCTAGGGTGCAAGTCTTCTTCAGTTAATCTTATATTCATTTTAAAAAGGTCTATGGGTATTTGATTTTTCTGTGTCATCCATATTTATTATTTGATTATTTTTTAGTCACCATTATATTTTTAATATTTTTAGTATGGAAAAAACATTTGTACTGAATGTACACTGTGTGATTTTACAACTTTAATAATATTATATAATAAATGTAATAAAATGTGAAACTTATCAGTTTTACCAAAATATAATTTATATTTAAAAGCTAAAGGATAAATTAAAGGGTAAAATTAAAATTAAAGAGATCAAACATGAAATAAAGATATTAAGTATAATTTCTGCTATCATGAGCCAGTAGAGGCTTCAGAAAAAATGGGCACCATCATAGATTAACATGGATCAAATTTACTTTTTACCAAAGTAAAAAATTGTCTACCTCAGGTTTGGACAAACTTCCGGGGGACAATTTGTCCATATAAAACTACTTTTAGTGCAATTATGGAGTTATCATTCACTCTCATTTCCATAAAAAGAATTTATTGCATCTGACGGCATGCAACCAAAAGTGTCCAGCACAAGTTTGGCCAAACTTGTGCTGGACACTTTTATCATGGAGAGTAGCCAGGGTGCAAGTCATTTTAAATCATCTAGAATTTCTTATAAACATGTACACTGTTATTAAATCTTTGTGCATCACTCATATTTATCAATTGATTAATTCTTTGTCACCATTATATTATTAATATTATCAGTATAGCAAAAACTTGTGTGCCAAATGAATACTGGGTGATGTTACACCTTTTATAATATTATTAAATAAAGGTAAAAAAATATGAAAATAATTTTTTTTACAAAAAATAAACTTCTATCCAAAAGCATTATGAGAGGAATAAAGTAAAATCAAAGAAATCAAAGATGAAAATTAAAATCCAAGTTAAATTCCTGCCATAAACAGAAAAAAGAGATGTTGAATCAAATTAGCACAATCAGGGCTAAACTTGCACTAAATTTTCTTTTTTGTAAAAATAAAAAAAAATCCAGTTGAGCTTTACCAAAACTTCAGCATAAAAATTTTTCCATATCAAACTACTTCTAGTGTAATTTTATATCAAAAATTTATCTTCATTTCCATAGAGAGAATTGCTCCCATCTGACTGCACCTGACCATAAGTTTCCAGCACAAGTTCTGCCGAACTTGTGCTCGACACTTTTATGATGGATAGTAGCTAGGGTAGAATTTTTCTTCAGTTCATCTAGTATTTCTTACAAACATGTCTACTGGTATTTTATCTTTGTTCCTCACTCATAAATATCATTTGATTAATTTTTGGTCGCCATTATATTATCAATTTTATAAGTATAGAAAAAACTCATGTGCCAAATGCATACCAGGTGATGTTATGCCATTTATAATATTATTAAATAAATGTATAAAAATATGAAAATAGTTTATTTTAAAAATTATTAATTGATATCCAAAAGCAATATTAGGAATAAAAAATTAAGTTAAAGGGATCAAATATGAAAAAAGAAATCCAAGTAATATTCCTACTATCAAATGCCAGTAGAGGTGTTGAAGCAAATGAGAGCCATCAGGGATAAATTGTACTAAATTGACTTTTTTTTAAAGATAAAAAATTGTGCACCTGTGGTTTGGATGAACTCTAAGTAGAAAATTTGGCTATGTAAAACTACTTCTAGTGAAGTTTTTTATCAAATAATTTTTTTCATTGCCATAGCGAGAATTGATCTCATATGACTGCACCTGACCATAAGTGTCCAGCACAAGTTCAGCCGAACTTGTGCTGGACACTTTTTTGATGGTGAGTATCTAGGGTGCAGCTCTTCTTCAGTGCAACTGGTATTTTTTTAAAACATATCCACTGGTATTTGATCTTTTTTTTATTAATATTTTATCATTTGATCAATTTTTTGTCACCAGTATATTATTATTTTTATTAGTATAGCAAAAAAACATGTGCCAAATGCTTACAGGGTGATGTTAAACCTTTAATAATTTTATTAAATACAGGTAAAAAATTATGAAAATGATTTGTTTTACATAAAATTAATTGATATCTAAAAGAAAAAAAGGGTTAAAAAGAAATAGGTTGAATAAAAGGGATTTTATATGAAATTAAAAATTCAAGCTAAATGCCTAATTTCAAGGCTCAGAAGAGGTGTTGGATAAAATGGGCATCATCAGGAATAAAATTGTACTTTATTTGATTTTTTGAAAAACTAAATGAAGTTTTCAACTGATTTTTTTCCAATATTTAGTTGGACACTTTGTCTATATCAAACTACTTCTAGTACCATGATTGACCAAATTAAATCCTCATTTCCATATGCAGAATTGATGCCATATGGCTGGACCAGGCCAAAGGTGTCAACCACAAGTTTGAGAATTCTTCTAGTCGACACTTTTATGATGGACAGTAGTAGGTTGCAAGTCTTCTATAGTTAATCTAGTATTCCTCATAAACATTTCCAACTTATTTTTGGCCAAAAATCAGGTGGAAAGTTTGTCCATATCAAATTACTTCTAATGCCATGATTGAATAAAAATTGATTCTCATTGCCATATAGAGAGTTGATCCCATATGACTGGATCTGGAAAAAGTGTCACCACAATTTTTGATAAACTTAAGTTTGAAAATTTTATGATGGAAAGTAATTGCAAGTCTTCTTCATTTCATCAAGTAATCCTCATAAAAATTTACACCTGTATTTTGGCCAAACTTCAGGTGGACACTTTGTCCATATTAAATTAATCCTAGTTCCATGTTGATAAAAAACTGATACTTATTGCCATATATAGATATTAAACCCATCAGACTGTGCCTTTCCAAAATGTCTACCTGAATTATGGCTAAACCTCAGTTGGACACTTTTATGATGCAGAGTAGCTAGGGCAAAAGTATTCTTCAGTTAATTTGGTATTCATAATAAATTTATCCTTCTGAATTTGAGCCTAACTTCAGGTGGACAATTTCGGAAAGCATCAGTTAGTCACTATCCATCAAAAAAGTGTTCACCAAAATTTTGGCTAAACTTGTGGTGGACCCCTTTGATCAGCCACAGTCAGATGAGATAAACTCTTTAGATGGAAATGAGGATGATTTTTTGGTCAATCATGGAAATAGAAGTAGTTTGATGTGGCCAAATTACCCCCCTGAAGGTCAGACAAACCTCACAAGGACACTTTTTAGCAGGGAGTAACTGAGAAAAATCCATTTATCAGAAGGAAAATCTTTTATTGGATAGATGCCAAGGTTTAATACTTGTTTATTATGGTCAGTATTAATTTTTAAAGTGTCTGTCTAAGCAATTTCATTGCCCATCATGACAAATTTTGTTTTAAATGTTTCAAACTGCGTGATACAGTATTAATGTGTCACATAGTAAAATTAAGTTCTATTAAGTTCCCTCCTATGATGCTTAAATTTATAATTTAATATCTTACATAATAATTTTTTTATATAAATTCATCAATATTTTATTTTATTATCAAATTTAATAGAGCAAGTATCCTGAATTATTATATATGCATAAGCTTGGGTTAGATCAATTTATGCTCAATTTGTGCTCAACAGAGGACCAAAATCAAGTTCTGGAGGATCAACTTGTGAATAATTTGGAATCAGTTGATATTCTGTCTATAATCAATCTGAGAATAAATGTAAATCTAACTCTAATTTACTCATGTTTATAAAGTATTCATAAACCTGGCATAATTAAGGGACACTCTAAATTTAAAGAGAGGGGATTGCTAGCAATTCACCTCTAGATTTCCGGTGGTGATATGGAGCTTCAAATTGAAGTAATGATGGGCAGCTTTGAACTTATGCTCTGAAAAACAAAAAACTTAAAAAAAATATTTTTATACTAATGAAAAACCAAAAATAAAAATACTAATATAAATTAATAAAATAAGACTAAATAAATTTTATTCTGCTCTCATGATGCAAGGGTACTATGTATGAATTTCCACATGTTAAATCTAAACTTGCTTTAAGGATAGTTTACAGGTAGAGCTATAAAGTTTCTTTAAATTCAAAAAATAACTTATGCATTTTACTAATTTTTTTTCTTGTTTTCTTTCCAAAGTTGTTAGAGGTCCTTAATTAGTATTGCTATCTTGATTGTAAGATATATAATTTTTTGAAGACATGATTTATTATTTCAAAAATTATATTATAAAGTTAAATCATTAATTTAATTTTCTAAAGCTTCATTTTCAAGATACTACTCCATTTTTTATTACTTAACAAATATATAAAATGATGTAGCAAAATTTTTAGAATTTTACTTTTTCAAAGGGTCAAACTATATTGTGGAGATTTTTATCTAGAAATTCTTGTACTCTAAAACCAAATAATTTTCTCCCTTAGGTAAGCCTTTTCAAAAATATGAAAATATAAACAATAATATTAAATTATCTTACTTTTATTTTCCTTACTGAAATTTTTAGTTCAATCCCTTTTTTTATATGAAATTAGTATAAAACCATAGTTAAATGCTACTATATAATTAGTTTTTATTATATATATATATATATTTGTAATATTTAGAAGGTAATCCTTTTTTATTTAATTGAATATATGTCTCAATTATAATGCCCAACACTTATTAATTTTTCCCAAACTCAATAATAAATTTTTCATATGAAATATTAGCTTCTAATATAAGCAGTTTATCTATAGCTGATATTCAACATGAGATTTTCTTTTTTAGATTCAGCTAAAATTAAACAAAAGGATCAATCATGCATATGTGTATAAATTGTAACCTTATGTTACTTAGAGGATTGTGAAAATCATTCATCAGAATAGTTTAAGTATTAAAATAAATTGATGTCATTATTTTCTTGTATTTGAAACTAATTAGGAAATTATTCTAAAAATATATTTTAAAGTGTATCATGTTTAAAAAGTTGGAAATATGATTTTTGAAAATTGTGAGTTTCTTATATGAGATACCAAGCTTTAGTTTACATTGTTTCAAGTAGAATAGAATTTTAGTATTAGAAATTGAAAGCAATGTACCATTATCTGATTTAAATTGTGTTCTACTTATAGAATGATTACATAACATTAAAAATTATTTAAATCAAAAAGGTTTAAAAGATATTTAGAATTTTACAAAATTTCAACATTTATTAATCTTTGATTTGAAAACCAACTATGATGTACAATCACTAGAAATAAGCAACCCCAATTTTAACATAATTTATCAATCCAAAATTAATGAGTCAATTAACATAAAAATATATATTATTTCAAAACCAAATCTCTAGATTTAAAATATGATGTTTTAATGAATAATTGATACAAAACTTTAATGCAATGAGCTCTCTTAAAAAATTCAAAAATAGAATATCAAAACAAGTGATTTCTGCAAAAAAAACTACTAACTTTTGTAGATAAAGCATAAAAATAAGTCACATTTTTTAAAAAAATGATCTAAAAATATTTATTTTTGTTAAAAAAATTAAAAACATTGTTAAGCTTTTTTGTTATAATAATGTTAAAATCCACTAAACATTATCTAAAGGTGGAAAAATATGTCAAAAATCAACAATTTTGTATCATTTCCTGTTGTGCTATGACTTTATTCCACCCTTTTTATCTGATTGTTGCAGTATTACTTTGCTATGATCACTAGTTTTGAAGTTAAAATTTACAAATGTTCATTATATTTGATAATATGAAAAATAACTCAAACTTTTTAACTACAAAATAAGATTTTGAAACTCCTTTTTTCAATCAATGATTGAAGAAATTTTCAGTTTATTTGAGTAATGATTTTAAGAATAACAAAAAATTTGAAATTCAGAAGGAATTATTTCAAAGGACTATAATTATTTACTTGTTTAATGCATGAGCTACTTATCAATGATGTGAAACATCAGAAAAGTAAGTTATAGTTATAAATCTACAGATTATACTCTGTCTGGTATATATATCTTCAATAAATCTTTTAAACTTATCTTAACCTACATACCACACAATAGAAAATCATTACATTAAAAAAGGATAAAATTTAATGATAATATCATAAAGAATAATAACCATGGATTGATATTCCATAAAAATGGTTAATAAATGTTTAAGAGAACCTAAATCAGTATTTTTTTATAAAAATATTTACTTTTTGTCTTTGTAATTTATTCCAAACAAATTTTTTGAAAGTTGAATCTATATATCTAATGCCAAAACCACTATTAAGTTCCCTCTTAGACTTGTTAAGCAATTATATATATATATATTATTTATCAAAAATTGAAATAAAAAATAAAAACATAATTTTATTTACCTTTAATTATTTAAATATAGAGTATTTTCAGAATGCATTGTGGTTACTTGTGAAGGTTAGAAGATTTGAAGTTGGATTTATGAGTTTTTAGAAGGGCAAATATTGTAAAATTCTTTCATAAATATTTATTTCATAGTTTCAAATGTTCAAATCTACAGACTAATGGGATTCAAAATTATATTGAGATTTAAAATCTGTTTTCTACTCAAGTAAAATAAAATAAAATGATGATATCAAAATTGAAATTAAGTTTAAACTTTTGACATGCTCTATCTTCAACTTTATTGATAGTGCATCAAAAATATAATAATATTTTTTTCCTACATCACTTTTTACATAAAAGATAGTTTTATCATTTTATGCATTAAAGATTGCTTATATAAAATTAACATCTATGTCAACTTTTTATGACTATTAATCTATATAATAAATTTTTAGAAGAAAAAAGAACATCAGTATATACTGACTTTGAAATTATTTAATTTAAAATAGTTTACAGGTAGATAATGAAGGGTGATTTCATTTTTGAATATGAATTATTGAAGTCTTATTTTTTCAATTTTAATTCTTTTTGAGCTCAAATGTATCCACTGCAACTTATTTAAGAATAATAATTATTTTTATTGAAATTTACATGAGAAAGTATGCCTATTATTTAAAATCAATCTTGCTCTAATGTTGTTTTTGAATCATTATTTCCATTCATATCAATAAAAAACATTTCAATTTGCTGATATTTTAGTTTTTGATATCCCCAAGGTTTATATCTCAGGTGTACTATTCACAAAATTATTAAAAATATAATTTTTGAAATACATGATAAACTTGGAAGTGAGGGGGCATTAAACTTTTAAAATTGAATTCTAAATTCAGGATGGATAGTATTTTTTCAATTTTCACAAATGAAAAAATTTTTGTTTCAATAAATCCAGAAAAAAAATTTTGTTGTAAGCATATTATATTAGATTTATTTTGATTTTAAATACTATATTTTCAAGATTTGTGTTTAATATTTCCAGTGAAAGTTAATGTTAATGCTAATTTTAAGTAAGCTTGAAGAAATTTAATCAATAGGCATATTGGATATGAAAAAAAATATTTTGCTTTAATCTTGAATCCACCTGGGCTAAAAAATATCTTGAATAAGGTTTTTGTGGGTCAATTTGGATTTAAGTAGTATTAAGTGAGGTTTAATAAAGGACAGATAAAAGGCTAACTTCATTACTAGTCACTTTTTTCTCAAAATAGTTATAAAATATGTATCATTATGGAATCAAGCTTCAATAAAGTTGACTTCAAACAGAGATAATTTCTAGCAGAACAACACCATATTTACAAAGGTGTACAATACCTCAAATATTACTCATAATATAGCAAGGCAAGGAATCTACAAAATTCACATTTGAAACGAGGATTTATATTTTGAATTTGAAATTGAGAAATGGAATATTATTTTCTAATTCAAATATCTATTAGTCATTTTACCAAAAGTTTTCAGTAATCAGATTGAATTTTGATGGTATTTTATTGTAGATTAATCATGTTGAGGAGCCATTTACTCAAAATTACTGGTTTCAGTTCTGATATTCCATGTGAAATTCATTATGAATCTTTTTGAAAGTGAATAGTTGACACATTGGATATGAAAAAGCTTATGTTAGATCAAAGTGAGCTCAAAGGGAGTTCAACTCATGATCAAATTATGATTTTTCAAGATCAAACAGTGATTAATGTAGGTTCATCTTGAGCTTAATTTGTGACAAATCTCTGACTAAATATAAGGCCAAACACTTTTCTCCATGGTGATGATGTGTGCATAATTCAGGCATAGATTTGTGACTCAACGGAGTTCAAGCAAGGGGTATTGCTAGCAATACCCCCCCAATTTTTCTGTGGTGAATCAGAGTCAGCGGTGTGGCATTCCTCATCTGGGTATGCGGCTTAGGTGATAATTTGATTGAATACTGTTTGAAAGGAAATTTTGGTGTTACCAGGTGTTAATTTGGTTATTATGGATATTTTTGGGTTGATTTGTGGCATTTTGGAATGGTTATATGATGGTATTTTTCTTGTGATTTGATGATTTTATGGATTTGGAAATGGTCATATTGGATTTTTTGGGTCATTCTCTATCTTTTGGGTATTTTCTGAGGCTTTTTTTGGGTTTTTTTTTTTTGGAAGATTAGTAGCAATTTTCTGGATTATTAGGCTGGATATTTGGAATTTCGGAAGGTGATTATTACCATTGGGTAGCCCAGATATTTCTCTATCTTTTATTCGTTGATGGTTTTTTATCATATTTTACTGTTTTCTTAGTGTTTTACTTGATTTAGTGTCTTTTAGTATTATTGGTGGATAAGGTGTGCTGATGGAATGGCCACTGAGCACCAGTGCTGTGGTGCACTTTGGTTTTCTCTGGTGATTTTCTGGTGCAAAAGCAAAGTGTACTGGAAAAATTCTGTCATTGTGGAAAATTTAGCTCAATCTGGAAAAATTATCTCATTGTGGCAAAAAGAGCTCATTGTGGCAAATTTTCTCACAATGGGAAAGTCTGGTCATTGGGTTAAAATTTGGCTATGGTGGCAAATTTTGGTTGGAAATCTATTATGCTTACTAGATCAATAGTTTATTTTAGATCCTATGCATGTAGCGTATTTTTGGAAAGGTCTGGAGCAGGAGAATCAGGAGGAGAAGAAGAGAATCATACTCTTTTAAACATTTGTTTCTTCTTAGTTTTGATAATAAGGGCCTTTTTTGATAATTAACAATATTTTAACATATAACAACAATTATAATAAAAAATATCAACATATTGGGTACCATTGGATAGCTCTCATCATGGGGGACTCAAATTTATTTCTTTTCTTATAAAATTCATAAAATAAAAATATAATAAAGTACACTCTTTAATTTCAGTGGGTAACTGGATAAACCTGGGGCAGTCCTTTAATAAGGCACCTTTGAACAGGTCATTCCAAGGGTAGTTTCTGGAGTACTTTACTGTATTTTTCAGTCTCTGGGGCAAGTGTTGCGGCTTGTTCTAATTATTTTCTGTGACTGGTATCAGTGTAATCTGGTACTAGGTATTTTGTTGTCTGGTGTAACCATTTTTTGAACTTAGATTTGTCTTTATTATAGGTTTCTAATGCATTTAAATTCTAACTATCAGAATTTCAACTAATCCAACTCTTAAAGCAAATCTTCAAGATTCGTTAATTGAATCTTATGTTTACTTGTAGGGACAGGGTTTTCTCAGGATTATCCAACTCCTTCAAATTCTGCTTACAGCAAGGCAAATGTAAGATTCTTTCTACATTTTTGGGGCCCAATGTGGTGGTTTAAATTCTCTAAATTCTGAAAAAACTTACTTTATGTACTTCTGGATTTTGGTTTTCTGGCTGTTGTATTTTTACTGGTTAGTGTATTTGGTAATTCTGATAACTGGATGAGCCAGTACTGGATCTTTGGTTGTAGGAATCTAGATATAGGGCTGAACCCTTGATAGATCTGTTGCTTTTGTTTTTGTTTGTTTGTATATCCTAGTAAAGGGCTGAGCCCTTGTAGGATATTGTTGGTTGTCTGGTAAAGATCATAACCCTTGCAGGTTTTTATTGGTTTCTGGTGCTATTTTGAATGTATTCTGGTATTGAATCTGGTGTTTTGGCTGCTGGTGTACCTGCTAGGGCATCAGGAAGGATTGTATCTTGGGATGGGCGCAAGTTTTCTGGTGATTATTTGGATGGGTTTTTATATAGGTATGAAACTGCTTCTGGATTGGATGGAGCTTTACCTTTGGATATGGTGAAGTAGATTAGGTTTTTTATGGGAGAAAGAGAGGTGGAATCGGAGGTTATTGCTTTGGATGGATATAAAGGTCAAGATTGGGGAAAGCTGAAGTTGGAAATGCAAAAGAGGTGGCCAAAGGTTTATTCATTGGAGGATCTGAAGGATATAGCTAGCAAATGGAAGTCAAAAGGTGGTGTAATAGCTCTGGGTCAGTATCATCAGTTTATGGTTGAATTACAGGTGGTTTCAAATTATTTGTTGGAGTATGAAATTTTAAATGAATATAATGAATCAAAGTATTTTTTTTGGGATACTATGGGGGAAAAGGGTAATAAAGATGTTTTGATGGTGCTTTTTAATTCTAATTTGATGAAGAATCTCCCAAATGGAGAAACTAGGATTCCTGGTATGGAGGTGCTAAAGAAGTTTATTTTGGAACATCTGGATAATCATAGTTCTGTCAAATAAACTCTGGAGAAGACACTTTAGTGACTCAAGAGGTAGAAGAGGTAGCTTGTGTGGAGATTTTGGACTCAGATATAACTGAAGATTTTGAACAGCCTGAAGATATTATTTTTGATAATGATTCTGTTGGTAAAGAAGAGGTTTCTGAAGATAAAGATATTTATGACACCAATGTAGAATTTTTGGATTTTGGGGAAGATTTTGTGCTGGATGATTTGGAGTTTGATTGAGAGGATTTCTTGCCTCAGGATTTGTCTTCAGAAGCAGAGACTGTCTACAATGAGGATGTGAATCTGGATTATGGATTAGGTATATGTATGGAGGATATGGTTCAATCTCTGGATGAGATTTTAAAGGTGGATGTTGTTGTTCCTGCACTAATGGAGGGTGCAGAGGCATTGATTGATGGAGTGAATAATTTGGATTCACCTGAATTTTGAAAAAAATTGTGTTTCTTTTTGTCCTTTGGTAGGACAAATTATGGTGATTTGTTTGTGTGGCTATTGGAATAGGTGGAAATTCCCTTGGGGCAAATTTTTGGGTTTCTACCAGGGGATATCAGGAATATGAATTCTCAGAATGAGGATAAACTACCTCAAACTGTCTGAAAATGTTAAATTTTCTCTTCTATGATCACTTTTGGATTCTCTTTTCCTTCTATTTTTTTATATCTGTCTTCCTCCTGCTAGAGGATAAACTACATTTCAAAAAGTTGAAATCAAAAGAAAAAAATTCTCAGAATAATAAAATAAAACATCAAGATCAAAAATTGTATAAATATTCTCTTTTTGACCTCCAGCAAGAGGCAAAGCTGCACCATCAAAATAAAATTCAACCAAAAATCTCTGGATAATTTAAAAATCAAGAAAAAAATGTTTTTGAAGATTATTAACACTCTCTTATTTTTATTCCTCCAGAAAGAGAGGTTAAACAAAAAAAATTAATGAAAATTTTTGGGATGACCCTAATGAAGATGATGACTACCTCCACCATGATGTTAAAATGGCAGGACTAATATGTGTAGAGAATTATGGTGATGACCTCTACCAAGAGGATAAACTGGAAAATTATTTTTATGTGGATAAATTTGAAGAAGGGTTAAATGAAGAAAGTGGTGTAGAAAAATTTGGTAAAAAAGAGGTTGAAGAAGATGTGGTGTACATAGATGAGGATGGTGTTGTTGTTTGGGATAGAAGTAGTGTAGAGGAGCATTTGATGAAAAAGAGGATGGACAAATGTAGGTGTAAAAAGGGTGAAGAAGAGAAAGAGGTGTTTTCAAATTTGGTATATAAGATGTTGAAAAGTTCAGAAGAAGAATGTTGACATAGCTCAATCAAGAGGCAAATTTGTGGTCAATGATTATCGGCTCATTCATGTGCAGGTGATGTTGGTGATAGAGAAGTGCATATTGATATTATATTAATCGATTTTCAAGATGAAGTCTGGGGTCAGACTGGTTTTTATTTATTATTAGTCAAATATTTGTTGAAATTAGAGAGGCCAGAATTTTGTGAATAAGAAAAATGGGTGGCTATCAAAAGGAAGTCATTAGAGTTTTACTTATCTGGTTGAAAATTAATGAAAAGGAGGTATCCAAATCCTCAAGTTGTTTTAACACAAACAAAAGGGCAAAAATTAGTTTTGAAATCACTTCATGAAGATCTTGGGCATAGAGGCATTGGTGAAACATTTAGACAAATTGCTGATCAAATTTGGTGGCCTGCATGAAGATGGCAGTTAAACAATGGTCTCAGTCATGCAAATAATGTCAAAGACAAAGTTATTTAAGGCTGAAAGAACCTGGACATGCTACTAGTGAAAATACTCTTTTTGGAAGGGTTAGTTTGGATGCCATTCATATTAAGGAGGGATGGTATAAATATTTAATTGTAGCCAGAGATGATTTATCTGGTTGGGTAGAGGCAGTTCCTCTTATTAATTTGACTGCCAAAAATGTGGCAAATTTCTTGTTGAAAAACTGGGTGTATCAATATGGTGTTATGAAATTGGTGATGGTAGATGGAGGTCCTGAATTCGGGAAAGAATTTAGGGAAGCTATATCAAATTTTGGGTCAAAGGTTTGTGTAGCAACCCCTTATTATCATGAAGCTGAAGGCTTGGTTGAAAGAGGGCATCAAGTTATTAAGGATGCTTTAGTCAAAATGTGTGATACAAGTGCTGAAAAATGGAGGCACTATTTACCTTTAGTTATATTTTCTGACAGAATCACTGCCAAGAGGAAGACTGTATTTTTGCCTTATGAACTTGTTTTTGGACAGAAAGAAGTTTTACCGGTCAATTTAGAAGCTAACTCATATCTTGGAGTTGACTGGGATTTGATCAAGACCACTGAGGAATTATTATGTGCAAGATTGATCCAGTTAGAAAAGGAATATTCACAGATGATAAAGATCAGAAATGAGTCAGTAAGATATTAGGATAAGAAATTGGTGAATTGACTTAGAAAACCTTTGAAAGCTGATGATATGGTTTTGGTGTATAACAGGGGTTTGGAAAGCCAATGGAGCAAGATGTTTTCAGATAAGTAGAATGGACCATAAAAAGTCAAAGAACAGGTTTCTGGATGCTCATATGAGTTAGAAGAGTTGGATGGAGTAGTTTTGAAGAAGAGGGTAGCGTCCAATCAATTCAAGTGGTTCTATCCTAGGGCCACCAAGAGTGCTGAAGTTTAGCTCTTCAATGAGGGTAAACTAACTGTCAAAAGCTAAATTTCAACTCTGAGATGAGGGTAAACTATGTTTTAAATATTTTGTCAAAATTTTGCTACTCTGGAATGAGGATAAACTACTCAATATGGGGTGTCAGTTCTGGCAAATCCGCACATACAAATCCGCACTTAAATTTGACCAAATCTGCACTTAAATAAGTGCGGATTTCCAAAACACACTAGCCCCAATACTGGTGGATTTCAAAATGAAATAAGTCACTTATTTCACTCAAATCCGCACTTTCTCAACCAAAAGTGCTGATTTCACCATCAAGTTCCATTTCACTGATTTGTCAGAATCATCCCATTCATACGCAGCACTCCACAGCATAACACTTCATAACTCATCACATTGTACATCATTTACATTTTCGTATCATATCATATAAGAGTCATGCCTTCATCACTTTCAAATCATGATAAATTACATAAAGCAATGACTTTCATGGCTCTTGAACTGGTCTTGGACTCTGATTACGATTCTGATTCTGATCTAGTAGAAGATTTTGTCATTTTATCAAAAATGGCCACGAAACTTTATCTTCTTCCCAGAAAGCCTCAAGTACCTCATACCCCAAAGTACACCATCCAAACACTTCTTAACCTATCTACACCCAGTTTTAGACAGCTGTTCAGGACTTCTCAGGAATTTTTCCTAAAATTTCTTGAGCTTATTCAGGATCATCTCATATTTCACAATAATTCTCAAAAAGAACAACGACATCCTTCAATTCAATTGGCCATCACACTATGTTGTTTGGGTTCAAATGGTAATGGAGCCGCTTTGACACGTTTAGAAAATGTCTTTGATTTAGGGTATGGTTCAGTTAACACTTATACCAAACAATGTATCACTGCCATCAACTCCTTGGAATCTCAACTTCTCACCTGGCCAACAAAAGAAGAGCAACTTGAATCATCTCAGGTTATGCAAGCAGAGGGCTTTCCAGGATGTATTGGTTTTGTTGATGGTACTACTATTCCTTTGAGCCAGAAACCTGCTCAAGGTGGAAACAATTACTTTAACCATAAAAAGAGGTAGATTATTTTTAACTCCTTTCATTCTCTTTGAAACTAACACAAACAAATATATCTTCTTTATAGATATTCAATTAACGTTCAGCTTATATGTGACGTAAACAAAAAATTTATATCATTCTTTGCTGGCTATCCTGGCTCATGTCATGACTCCTATGTCTTCCAAAGAATGCAAATTTCAAATGAACCTGAAAAATTCTTTGATGAAGATCAGTATCTTCTTTCAGATTCTGCTTATGTGAATGGAAAGTATGTACTTCCTGCTTTTCGGGGAGCAGCTTCAGAAGACAGTCAAAATGCCAAGTCCAACAATCATTTGGCAAAGTCAAGAGTCCGTATTGAACATTCTATTGGAATCTTGAAAGGCCGTTTTTCTAGTTTAAGGGAATTAAGAAGTACTCTTAGAAATAAATCTGAAATGGAGGCAATGATCAACTGGATTATGTGTTGCACTATACTTCATAACCTACTTGCTGACCTCAAAGATCAATGGTTAGAGCTATATGAAGATGAAAAAGTTGATTCACCTCCGACTATATCAAACACTTTTATTTCTCAATCAACTAGTATAAGGGCAAAAATTCTTCCAATAACACTCCAACATATTTCAACGCAATTTTAATTTTTTTTTTTTCATTCTCTTCAAATGATCAATTTGCATGTGTTATTCACTGAGAATGGTAAAAATTTTTGCATATTTTTTTGGTTTTTGAATTTGCTGTTAAAGTCTTATTTTTTTTACCTCTCTGTGTTTTCTTTCATCAACTCAACATGAAATTGCATATTTTCAGCAAACGCATATTTTTTCAGTCACTCTCTTTTTTTTCTTCACTCATATCCGTTTTCTCCTCTCTTCCTACATCACTCAAACAATTTCACTTATATTTTTTTTCTCAACTCATCTCTCCAGGTAAGTCATTTTATCTTTTTTACTTGATTTTTTGCTAATTTTTTTTTTTTTTTGTTTTTTTGGGTTTTTGTTTTTTTTCGTTTTTTTTTGTAAGTGGTTTTTTTTAAATTTATAGGTAAAATTAACCTTTTTTTCTCTCTCTCTCTCTCTCCCTCTTTTCTCTCATTTATCCTATTCTTTATCCCCCTTGGCCTGGGATTTTTCCCACCTTTACCCTCTCCTTGGAATAGATACTTCCCCCTTTTCCCCCCTTTGGCTGCCTTATTCCCCCCTCCTTGGCTCACTCTAACCTCCCTTTTCTCCCTCTTTGGTCTCATCTCTCCCTTTCTCCCCCTTGTTGGTGTTCTCATTTCCTCCCATCATTCCTCTCCAACCCCCCTCCAAACCCCTTCCAAACCCCCCTCCAAACTCTCCCAATCACCCCCTCCAACCCCCCTTCCAAACCCCCCTTCAATCCGTTCCTAAACCCCCCTCCTATCACCCCTCCTGTCCCCCTCAAAACCCCCCAATCCCCTCCTCAAAACCCCCCTACCCCCCCCTTAAACGTTCCTTAACAATTTGTTAGCGAATTGTTAAGTGACATTGAGGGGGGTAGGGGGGTTTTGAGGGGGGGATTGGGGGGGTTTGGAGGGGGTGAATATAGGTGGATTGAAGGGGGGGTTGGGGGGGTTGGAGGGGGTTTGGGAGGGATTGAAGGGGGGTTTGGAGGGTGATTTGGAGGGGGGTTTGGAGGGTGATTTGGAGGGGGTTTTGGAGGGTATTTGGAGGGGGGTTTGGGGCAGATTGAAGGCGGATTTGGAAGGGGGTTTGGAGGGGTTTAAAAGGGGATGTGAATAAGTTGGAGGGGGGTTTGTACAAGGGTTTTGGGGAGGTGGGAGAGGGGTTTGGAGCAGGGAATTTAGGGGAATGGGGAAGTGATAAAAAAAAATTCACAGTTTTTTGAATTTTTTTTTTTGATTTTTTTAATTTTAGAGAAAAATATTCATCAATTTCAAGTGAAATAAAAAAAATTCTTATTCTTCTTTTGAGGATTTTCATTTTTATAATTTAAATTAAGTGAGTTTTTTTTAATGTATAATTTTGAGTGCTTGAAAAGTAACAATTTTTTAAGTAGAAAAATACATGTCTTTAACTTCAGATTCACAACTTACCTCACTCTCATCTTCTTTAACTTCATTATCATCTTCAAATTCAACTTCTTTTCAATCATCATCTAAAACATTGACAAAAAATGAACAGTATCAAAATAAAAGAAATTTAAAAAAAAAATTCACTTGGATCAAATATTTGGCCATATTTCAAAAATCAAGTACTATAAAACTAAAGTTGAAAAAAAAACAATATCCAAAAATGTTACCTGAAAATATACATTATTTAACTGAAACTGGAGGTGATGAAGTTAAAGCTGTTATTAATAATACTTTCAAACCTCAATTTATTTATGAAAACCATTCTTTTAATGGTTTTAAAGATGAATCATTTAATCAACTCTGCAATCTCATCATAACACTCTATCAAATGGCTTTGGTTCGCTTACCTTTAAGGAATAAGAATTTGCTGGGTGGAATCATGATTGGTATTGGATGGAGACCAGGATTTGATAAAGGTTTTTCTCTTGGTATGTTTAAAAAATTTTCTGGATTTTTTAATATCATTTTACTGAATTAAAATCAAATAGGCATATATTCTTTACTCAGATCTTTATATAAAGCTGAATTAGATAAAGATTTTCGAATATGGAATACTTTACCTTCATTTAATTCATTTCTTGCTCTTTGACTTAAAAAACTCTTCAATAAAGCTTTTGAAAAAAATCATGAAGTTGCTACAAGACTTGGAATACCAAATTGGTGCGACTCTGAATGGGAACATATTAGCAGTGATTATCTAATGTTTTCAAATGTTATAATCACTCATTCTGGATTTTATAACCGAATTCACACCGACTCAAATGATGCCAATCACCTCACTTATGGAATTTTCACATATATTAATCCTATCACTGGACAACCTATTCCGTCACCTGTAAAAATTAAAGGACATGGATTATATTTCCCGGATCATAGATGTATAATTGATTTTGTATTAGGAAATGGAATCATCAAAACATTTTGGAATTCTTCTTACAATAATCACCAAACCACAAAGGCTCCTCCAGGTTTGGAATCTTGTCAAGACTTCATGCATTTCGGTTGCTCTTTCTAGATCAGTCAAAAATTAATCCAACAAATAAAAAAGTTAAAAAAAGAAGAAAAAGGTAATAAATTTAAAAATTCTTTAGGTAGATCTAAAAAGTATGTGGATTCATAGAGTCACCAAATATTTAATATTCTTCCATAAATTTTTAATAAATAAATATTATATTTCAATTTATGAAATTATGGTAATGGGCCAACGACCTTGTGTTGTATAAAAGGTAATCATGATAACATTAATTTGTTTCATGGGGTTCCTCTAGCCTATACCTGTGGAAAGTCCCAAACCTAGTTTCTAGACTTGATCTGCATTTTGGCATGAGGAATTGTCATTACTTTAAAAGTAGTAAATTTGGCATATCTTATTTATATATTAATTAATTCATGTAATTATATTAAATTTTGATGACTTTCACCCTTAACTTCAATAAAATGAAGGGGAGGGTATTGTCAATTTTTTAAATCTGACATGTGAAATTGATGACTTAGAAAAATTTGGTGGTACCCACCCCTTGTTTCAATAAAATGCAGGGGAGGGAATCGCCAATTTTATAAATCTGGCATGTGAAATTGATGACTTTGAAAAATTTAGATAAGCAAACTTATTGAATAGAAAGTAAAGATAGAAAATTTATATTATATTTTCAAATTTTTGTCAAAATAAAAGTATAAGCAAACTTATTGACTTGAATGTAAAGATAGAAAAAATGTATGATATTTTCAAAAATTTATCAAAAATAACGTACTATATTCAAGACCTTTTATAAGTCAGCATATAAGAAAATATTACCAAAAGGAAATCAAACAAAATTAAATTAACTAGAAAAACAATTTATCAATTGAAAGGCCAAGTAATTTTTTAATGTCCTCATAAGATTGGCAATTTTCTACACATTCCATAATGAAATCTTTTTTTAAACTCTCTTGTTTTTCCAATTCACAAGTAGCCATTTCTCTTTGAAATTGACGGTCATTTACTCTTTCCATCTGCTCTGCCTCAAATTTTTTTTCTTCCAAATCTAAGGCTTGCTAATCTTTCCTTAAAATATGATCAAACTTCATCTTCTCAAAGTCAAGGGGATTTTTTGAAATAGTTGATTTTGCTGAGAAAATTAAATTGAAATAAATAAATAAATGAGTTAATTATTAAGATATATAGTAAATGAATCTTACTTATATCTTTTTTTTAAAATAATACTCAAGGGATGCAAATGAGCTTGTTGAAGAAGTACCACGTTTTAATAGATGGTTCAAGTTCATTGAAGTTGAGGCTTGACACTTTAGTTTGGAGTTTGAACAAGAGGCTTCAGGAAGTTCATGTAAAGCAGCTTCTAAAGTGGAACTCACATTTCCAGAATTGAGATTATTTAATGGAGATTGAGTTTGAGTAGGAGGAGACTAGAAAAAAAGAGAAATTCAGAGAAGAATTGAAGAAAAAACAAAAAGTAAACATACATTTAAATTTTGGGCCTCTGAGGATTCAGATCTGCTGCAATATAATTGTTCTGCTTGATAGTCGGGATCATCTTCAGCTGAACTATGGTTAGAAGGTGGAGGGGATTGATCCTGTTGATGTACAGGTATTTCAGGAGGATTAATTGATGGTTGAGATCCAGAGGGTATATTCTTAGTATCGTGTAGAAACCAAGGGTTTACATCAACTCAGGAGCCAAAAAGATTATCCATTTACTCATAGAAAGGACACATGACATTGAGCTTTTTGGAAACAGTAGTAATTCCAATCTCCAAATCATCATCGTCAATACCAAAGCCAGTTTCATTTGCAGCATGATGAGCCTTTTTATATTTTGATTGGTAACTCTTAAATCTCTCCTTCATTTGTTTAGGATTGATATCGATTCTCCCCCTTGTTTTCTTCCTTACTTCATTGGCCATCAATAAGTAGCAATTAACCTTTGAAGAAGGTGGACATATAATACAAGTGGACTTTTCACATCCAAAACATGCTTCAAAATTTGATTTTATTTTAAGGAAGTTGATTATGATGAGATAATCATCCTTTTTAAGCTGACCTGAACCTGACTTTGATTTTTCAGGTGTAGGGCTTGCTTTACGAGGAGGCTTTTGTGACAAAGCAGATTTTTGAGTTACCTTTTGAGATTTGGAATGTCTGGGAGGCATTATGAAACTGGCAAATAACAAGAAAAACGATTAAGAGGTAGAAGAAATAAGTAAAAAAGAATGTAAACATTCCTGGTCAAAATGTTGAAAATTTCAGGAAGGGGTGTGTGCCAAGGATTGATGGGTAGGTAGCGAGGAAGGTCAGTGTGTCACATGTGACAGGGATGGGGTAAGAAAGGAAGGGATGTTTTGTGGCCAACATGTGGTTGTGAAAAAAAATGGGAAAAAAGTGCTGATTTGAGGTCATAACTGACACCCATTTTTGAAATAAGTGACTTTTTTGCAAAATTTAAGTGCTGATTTTGTTTGAAATCCGCACTTAAGTTAAGTGCAGATTCGCCAGAACTGACACCCCCTAATATAAAGTTTGTTGTTCTACTACCTTATTTTCAAAACTAATAACAAAAATCTTATGAAGATTATGAAGACGTTCATTGAAAATTCTTAAAAATTTAAAAAGCAATAAAAATTTGGTGAAGATTTATGATGGATATGATAGAATTTATTGTTAGAAGTTTTTACAGGGGAACCTTCTGAATTAAATATTGACAAGTTTGGGGGTAATTGATGGGCTGGCTGCTCTATACACCATTACCCCACAAAGTTCGTTATCAATTTTTCCCTGTTTCTAGTTGAATCCTGGCTTTGTTTTTGAATTATAGGAAGTCAACTAAGACTATAAACTGGAATGACGCAACAAGATAATGCACCTACAAGGCCATATTCAAGATTTTATTTTTATTTTGTTTAGATTTTTTTATGATTTTGTTTTGTGATTTCATTACATTTCTTTTATATTATTATATTTATTAAAATTGTTTTAAAAGGTGATGCTTACTGGTGGTATCTAATCATTTTTACAAATTGGAAGGAGCCCACCCAGTGATCATTATTTTAAAATTCTTTATTTATAAAACTTTCATTTATTTTCTATATTCAATTTCTCATTTGTGTAACCACATCATGTTGCACTTGGATGTGGGTATGATGTCAAGAATTCAGCTCAGTGGGGGGATTTATGAGAATGGAATCAAGAGAATTTGACTCATTAGGGAGATCCACTCTCTCATGCTGTGACATAGATGGAAGACTGGTATATGGGAGTCTGAAGGGATTCAAACCTTTCTCTCAGAAGTGGGAATCATCACAAAAATTTATTATTATTATTATCATTATGTTAAAATACAGAGAAAGAAGTATAAAAGTTCATTTTATATAGAATACCAGCTAAAACAACACTCATCAAAATAAAACTATTAGAAGAGATAATTTATTTGAAATTGTTCAACATCATTATCAAAACTCTGCATTTAAAGTCTTCTCTTTAGGATGTCTTCATGATTATCGGCTGGGGTTTCTTGAAAATATGTTAAAAGTTTTGTTTCAACTTTACATTAAAGTCAAGATAAAGATAGCAATGAAAATTTGGATATTGATTAATATAATCCGTCTTCACTTTGCCAAAATCATTGGTGTTGGTTATTTCAAAAGCTAAATTCAATTTTATTTTAAATTGATAAATCAGTTATGATTTAAAGTTTATATTTTATTATTAAAGTCTTACATTTTGAGCCAGGAAACATTGTTTCAGAAAAATCAATATGAGGATCTGGAATTATAGGGTTAGGATCTTGAGAAGGCTGAATCAGGCCAGCATCTGTTGAAGTTGATTGAAATTTTGAAGATGAAGTTGTTTTTGAATGAATTCTTTTGAAGAAGACTGGAGTTTTAGATCACTTTTTGGCTATTGTAGGATCAGGGAGAGTGGCTGGTCCAAGATAAAATTTTGTTCTAGATGGAACTATAGGCCGGTTAAATTTAACTTTCTTTACACGGCACAAGTTGCAAGTGGTTCTGCCAGGGAGTTAGGATTGGAAATGAGACAGGGTACTTTGTAGTGAGCGCAAAATTCACATGGAGTGGCTATTTCTTTGAAGGACATTTAAAAATGATGAGATTGAAGGTTGATTTAGAAGAAACTTTTTTAATGGTGTGATTGGAGATGATGATGGTTGAAGAGAGAGATGGAAGATTTTGGGAAATTGATTATGCAAAGTTAAAGAATGGGGACATTCCATATTGGAGGGAAGATTTGGCATTCCACATCTGGGTATGTCACTTAGGTGAAAATTTTATTGAATATTTTTTGAAAGGAAATTTTGGTGTTGCCAGGTGTTAATTTGGTTATTATGGATATTTTTGGGTTGATTTGTGGCATTTTGGAATGTTTATATGATGTTATTTTTCTGGTGATTTGATGGTTTTATGGATTTTGAAATGGTCATATTGGATTTTTGGGGTGATTCTCTATCTTTTGGGTATTTTCTGAGGCTTTTTTAGGGTTTATTTTTGAGAGATTAGTAGCAATTTTCTGAATTATTAGGCTGGATGTTTAGAATTTTGGAAGGTGATTATCATCATTGGATAGCCCATATTTTTCTCTATCTTTTTTTCCTTGATGGATTTTTATCATATTTTACTGTTTTCTTAGTGTTTTACTTTATTTAGTGTCTTTTAGTATTATTGGTGGATAAGTCCAGTGAAAAAGTGAAGTGTACTGGAAAAATTCTGTCATGGTGGCAAAGTTTGGTCATGGTGTCAAAATTATCTCACTGATGCAAATTTAGCTCAATCTGGCAAAATTAGCTCAATCTGGAAAAATTAGCTCATTGTGGCAAAAATTAGCTCATTGTGGCAAAAAGAGCTCATTGTGGAAAAATTTGCTCACAATGGGAAAGTCTGGTCACTGGGTTAAAATTTGGCTATGGTGGAAAAATTTGGTTAGAAAGTTATTATGCTTACTAGATAAATAGTTTATTGTAGATCCTATGAGTGTCTTGCCAACCAGAGTCAGAATCAGATTCAGAAGCTAAAACTAAAGTGATAGAGTTCATAGATGAGTGAAGTTGCTTCATAGTAGAGAGGTGCTTTATTTTTGTCAGTAGAAGGTTTAGGTGATGAGTGGGAAGTGGGAATTCGCCACCAAATGAGCAGGTGAGATGTGTAGATAGAAAAAAAATTTATGTGTTTGCCACCAAAATTAAGTAGCATAGAGTGAAGAGACACATAAGAATGGCATCCGCAATTATATGTCATGTGAATTTCTTAAAAATAAATCATGGATGTGATGAGTTTAGTATCAGTAATTAGGAATGAAAATTGGGGTATAAGAGGCAGGATAATGCATTATTGTAAATTCCTTATCCACTAGCCCTGGCGCTAGTAGATAAGAATCTTCCAAAATTCATAATGTCTGATCCCGGGAAAAAAAATTCCTGATCCCTAATTGCGGATAAAAATCCTAATACTCCAATTATCTTCTGCAATTATTTTTGCTAATAATTGGGTTATTAGACACTTTACGTGTCAATGTTCACCTCTTATTCAACATTTTTCTACTCAATTTTTCATAACCAAATCTTGGACAAATTTCTGTCGTAACCACATGTTGCACAACTTTCTGCCCAAACTACATCTTAAACTACTCTCTGGATATGGCTTCTAACTTGCTGCGCACTCCCATTCTCATACCATCCTGTTCATTCTATCCGCTCAGAATTTCTCCCCATTTCATTTATTTGATTCTGGTCCTTTTTATCTCACTCTCTCATCTGCTTGTTTCTGCTCCTTTTCATCTTGCTATCTCATCTGCTTGTTTCTGCTCCTTTTCATCTTTAAATCTCTTAACATGTCTCGTTGTCATAGATCTTCTCAAAGGAAGCTTTCACCCAGTTGTTCTTCAAATCCCACTACTCCCTCTTTCCCATGTTCTGCTGAGAAATCAAAAACTGTTCAACTAAAAAAAGATGATCATCTCTTTCTTATCAACTGGCTAAAAATAAAAACTAATTATGATTCTTGTTTTGGTACTGAGAATTCAACTAAAGTAGGAAGGCCCCCCACATCAAAAGTCAATAACTATCTTCTAATGGCAAATTATTTAAGAAATAACACTAAGGGAACAATAGATATTTTACCAAAACAGATGTCTGAATGCTTCAAGCATTATTGAGCCAAATACAAGAAGGCAAAGACTCTTTCATCTTTTACTGGTTTTGGTATTACTGACATGGATATCAGAAGGGCATCAAATCCATAAACAAATAAATTGATTATTTATGTCCTTACTTTAAAGAGATGGATGCTATTTGTGGAGAGCGAGCCAATGTTAGTCCTGCAAACATGTTGGATGGAGAATATCTTATCTCCGAACATGATGTCAAAACAAATCATTTTCCTTCTTCCTCTACTCAAGCCTCCCCTCATTTAACTTCCACAAATCAAGATATCTTTTCAATAGATCCTTATGGAAATATAAACCAACCTGATCTAACTCAAGTATGTTTTTTTTATCTTACCAATTATTTTTTTATTTACTTATCTTTTCTTATTTCTAAAAAGGATGACAAAAAAACCCAGGACCCACTATCATCTGAGTCTGAAGCTAGCAACAATGATGAGAAGGACATTAATGTGCCAACTAAATCCAACAAAAAGAAAAGGGCTTCAACTAGTCTAATTTTCCACTCACAAAGAAGAAAAAAAAGTGATACTTTATCACAAATTCCTTTTTCTTCTATCAAAGAATTTTTGGAGAAATGTGATGCTGGTAAGTGATACCATACCTCTTAATACTTTACTCTTCTTTTCTTCTACTTTATGTTAATATTTCTTATCACTCTAGAGCAATTTTAGATCACTAAAGAGACTCTAAACTATGAAAAGAAAAAATATGTGCTCTCTTTAAGGAGGGATGACAGAGAACGTGATTTGGAAGAGAAGAAGTTTAAACTCTCTTTACAAAAGAATGATAGGACACAAGTCTTGGAGGAGAAGATATATGAACTCTCTTTACAAAAGATGATAGGGCACAAGAGGTGGAGGAGAAGACATTCAGGTTTTCACTAAGAATTAAAAAAATTAAAGAAAAAGGAGAAAACACTTGTGAATCAAAACCTCATGGAACAGATGAAATATAAGCTTGATTATGGAGAAAATTCAAAAAAGAAAGATCACTTTATAGAATGTTTTAAAGCTAATAAATCTGTTGACAAAATTGAACGTTTAAAGAAATTGTTTGATGACTAATTTGTTTTATTCATCTCACACTTCAAATGTCCATAATTAATTGCATATAAAAAATTATCTTAATTTTCTGTATTTCTTTAATCTATCCATCATTAGTTACATTTTCATATTTTAATGTTATAAATTCTTTTTTAAATAAAATTTTAAAAAAATTTTAATGTTAAAAATACTTTTTTAGTTAAACTTTTCATGTCACATTTAAAAATATCCCAATCCTACCCCTACATTTGATTGAACTAAAGGGGAGGTATCACCAAAATTCTCTCAAGTAAATAATTTTGCAAGTCTTATATAAAATTTCGGCAATACTTCCCCCTGAATTTTATTGAAGTAAGGGATCGGTATCAACAAAATTTCAAGTCAATTTTTTTTGTAAGTCTCATCAGAATTTCAAGTCAATTTTTTTTTGAAAGTCTCATATGTAAGCTTAGCAATACCCTCCCCTGCAATTTATTGAAGTAAGGAATGGGTATCACCAAAATTTTTCTAAGTCATCAATTTCACATGTCAAATTTGAAAATTTGGCGATACTCCCCCCTGTATTTTATTGAATTAAGGTAAGGGTATCATCAAATTTTAAAGTCAATTTTTTTTTAAAGTCTGATATGAAAATTTGGCAATACCCCCCCCTGAAATTTATTGAATCAAAGATATCAAATGGAAAAAAAATTTAAAATTGAGAATTTCTACAACCAATTATTTTCACCAGTCCCAATCAAGTTATTGTATTTTATATATTAGCCAGTAGAATGACCTAAGGCCAGATGCACCATTATATAAAAATATTAATCTATCTTTATGTAACTTTAAAAAATAATTGGAAGAGACAAATCCAAAATTAAATGAAAAAAATTATAATTGAAAATTTCTACAACTGATTATTTTCAACAGTCCCAATCAAGTTTTCCTATTTTATATAATATTCAGTAGAACCACCTAAGGCCAGATGTACAATTATATAAAAACAGTAATCTATCTTGATGTAACTTTAAAAAATAATTGGAAGAGACAAATCTAAAATTAAATGAAAAAAATTATAATTGAAAATTTCTACAACCAATTATTTTCAGCAGTCCCAATCAAGTTTTCCTATTTTATATTATAGCCAGTAGAGCGACCTAAGGCCAGATGCACCATTATAGAAAAACAGTAATCTATCTTGATGTAACTTAAAAAAATAATTGGAAGAAAAAAATCCAAAATTAAATGAAAAAAATTTAAATTGAAAATTTCTACAACCAATTATTTTCACCAGTCCCAATCAAGTTTTCTTATTTTATATAATAGCCAGTAGTATGACCTAAGGCCAGATGCACCATTATATAAAAACAGTAATCTATCTTGATGTATTTTTAAAAAATAATTGGAGGAGACAAATCTAAAATTAAATGAAAAAAAATTATAATTAAAAATTTATACAACCAATTATTTTCACCAGTCCCAAACAAGTTTTCCTACTTTATATAATAGCCAGTAGAACGACCTAAGGTGAGATGCACCATTATATAAAGACAGTAATCTATCTTTATTTAACTTTAAAAAATAATTGGAAGAGACAAATACAAAATTAAATGAAAAAAAATTAAAAAGGATAAACAAATTAAAAAATAGGAAAATAAAAAGGGAAATTTAAAAAATATAAAAAAGAAAAAATTAAAATAAATTAATTAATTTAATAAAAAGAAAAAAAAGAAAAAAATATTTGGAAAAAAATAAAATGATAGAAAAAATATAATATTTTAGTTGCAATATTTTACAGATCTACTAAGAAAATTTATTTTATCTAATTTTTTTTTATTATTAATACAATTAATAAGACCTTCATTTATTTGGAATGAACGGCTAAAATTGATAAATTCTTTACAAGAAACTAAAGTTGGAGGTGCTTTAATTGTTTGCTTCCAATATTGAGATGACTTCCATATAGCCTCAACTATTCAAATGGCACTACCAAAATCAATAATACATTTATGGTCAAGAAAATAAAGGCCATGTCCCCCATCAGAAAATGGTGATGGAATAGGAACACCAGTCTCTGGATTAATATAAGAGAAAATCTCAAATGTTACACAATTCTTATTATGTTTATCTAGATGAACATTGTTTTAGAATCCCTTATAAGTGATACTAACATTAAAACAAAAAACATAGGCATTTATTGCTTTTTCACATTCTGGATCAGACCAATTTGGTAAACCAGATTTTAAAGCAAGTTGATGGTTTTTTTGAAAAGCTTTCAAAAATAATTTTTTAAATTGATTTGCCAAGAAAATATTAAATGATCCTAAAGAAGTCCATTGTTTCAGTTCTTTTTCCATTTGCTCTGGTTTCAAATTTTTCAATGAAGAATAAATTCCTGAAATATATGACAAAATTAAAAATTACTTATAATAAAAAAAATATTTACATACCAAAAGAAACTCCTTGTTCATATCTTGGTCCCCAACTTAAACCTTTCATGACACCAGAAATCATATTTTTATTTGTTAAGGGTTGTTGAACCAAAGCCATTTGATAGAGAGTAGAAATTAAATCAGAAAGCTGGCAAAAAACTTCATCCTTTTTCCCATAAAATGAATGAACTTCTAAGATAAATTGAGGTTTGTATCCATTATTGACAACTGCAATAATGAGATCTATACTTCCTTCTGTAAGGTTTTTGATGTTTTTGTAAAAAAAAAATTATTAACATTTGATATTGAAGTCTTATAATATTTGAGATCTTCCAAATGTCCAAAGAATGTTTTGCAAAATATATTCATCCTAATCAATTTTCTATTTTAATAAACTTTTGTCTTTGAATTGCTTGATTCTTTAGCTGGTTCCATGATTTTCTGCTTTTTATTTTCTGGTAAGGAAAGCTCAGATTGATTGGGAGAAAGAATAGAATTGAAGGAAATTGAAGAGATAGAAGAAAGTAAAGATAAAAATGAAGAATTTGAATATATTGACGGAATAGAATAGAAGGACATTGAAGTAATAGAAGAAATTAAAGATAAAGAAGAAGAAGTTGAATATATTTGATGATAAGCTTTAACAGTGGTGATGAGAAGTCCAAAAGGAGGGAGAAAAAAACCTAGATAATAATCAGATAAGAGTTTCAGAATCCTTATCTTCTAATTATGCAATATAAAAACGTGAAATAAGATATATGAAATTTGGAAAAAAAGGCTCAACTTCAAAGTTCAAAATCTCAGCAACCACTGGACATAATTCAAGCATTTTTGTGGGAAATGAAAGATAGGCTTTAGTAGAATCTTCAGTTAAAGGACATGTGATTTAAATAAACCTAACCCTAATTTGTTACATAAAAAAATGAAATAAAAATTTAAATTGGGAAAAAAAATATCAACTTTAATGATCAATATCACAGCAACCACTGAACCAAATTCTTATCTTTTTGTGGGAAATGAAAGGTAGCCTTCAGGAGAATCTTCAACAAAAAGAAAATTAGATTTGAATAAACCTACCCAAATTCTGAGTCATATTTTTAAAATTTTACAAAAACTTTAAAAGTGGTAATGGAGATGAGAACAAAAGGAGTTTAATAAGTTCACTTTTATCCATATAGGAGTCATACATATATTTAAGTATGATATTTTCATAAATAGAATGAGCTATCATATAGGCATGAAAAAAAGGAGATGAAACTTACCTTGAATGAAAAGTAGAAAAAATAGAGTGAGAAAGATTAGTGTTGGAATTGTGGGGAAATTAAATATGGAGTAGGTGAAATTCATAAAAAATGTCCAATGTATGTGTTTTAATGAAATGGAGTCAGAAAATATTTAAATTGGGGAAAATGGGGATAATTACCATGCCAAGGAGGGATGAAGAGTAGGGTGATGGAGCTAAAAAAGAAAGTAAAGAGGGATAGAAAAAAAGGTTAATTTTACCATAGAAATTAAAAATAACCACTTACAAAAAAAGTTTAGATGAAAAAAATAAAATAAAAATAAAAAATAAAAAAAATAATAGTTAGTAATCAAAAAATCAAAAAAAGAATAAAGTGACTTACCTGGAGAGATGAAATGAGAGAATAAATGAAACCAAAGTGTCAGTGTGTGCTAGTATCTAAGTATGATTTAATAGTAAATATTAATGGTTCTACTACTTATTTATAAATGATTTAGTGATTAAACCTCAGGGGAAGACTAATAAACTTGTTATTCTCAATATAAACTCACAATACTTGGGTTTTCATGTGTGCTAGTGGTGGATAATAGATCAATAAAATATAGTTATAGCATATATAAAGATAATATCAATTTATAAATGCTTTATAATATATTTATAAAAGATAATGTTTGTGTAATAGTGTTTTTTTAATGTGTAGTAAGTAAGTGATGTTCAATAACCCATCAAATCCTCCCTTACTTATACCAAAATCCACTGGAGTGAACAGACCTTCAATCCAGATGATGTCACTTCTATCCCCCGAAATTACAGCACTTTGAGGGCCCATCACCTCCCCATGGCGTCCACTTCAAGTATATTCAACACCCAGACCTCCAATAAGGACCCTCCATCACAATTAATGATACCACAGACCCATACCATAAATAGAATAAACAGATAAAAGCGGATACCATAAAGAAACAGGTAAAATAACTCATCCAAAGAGTATAAAATGAAACCCAAAGCATATAAAGAAACCAAATTAACTTTCGAAGCTCCCAAAACATCCCCAAGCATCCATATTAACCCAGCAATGATATCCCAACCCATAAATCTGTGAAATCCATCAAAGGAAGCAGATTAAGTTGTCCAAACTGGATATATGCGCCTGAAATAGATGTATATGCTTGTGTAGGCATTTTGAGTCCACTTAATATGTCCATATGACCTAAAATAAGCAGAAAAACAAAGGTTATAGGATATTAAGAGGTTAAACCCCACTTATAGACCTAAATATACATAATATAACTACATATTTCACTGAATATGAGGTTTATGTATACATATAAGCTTATGTATGTCTATAATTACTAAATATCACTTAAGATAAGTATATTATGACACCATTAACACCTTAATAAGTACTATTAGGCTATGGATAAGATACTTAAACTACTATAAGTCATATAATAGTGTAATAATTATATATATATGTATTATAACCATATATGTAAGTAGTTTAAAATTATTAATATGGTGCTACTCAACTTGAATGTTTGGCAGTGGTATGGGCTCTGGAGAAGCTATATTATTACCTTGAAGACCAAAAATTTGAGTTAATAACTGACTGTAGTGCAATTAAGTCACTCTTAAACATGAAAACTCCTAATAGACACATGTTTCTATGGAAATTAGCTGTACAAGAATACAGAGGATGGATGACTATTACACATAGAGCAGGAACCTTACACTCTAATGTAGATTTGTTATCTAGAGTACCTCTGCCTAATAATGATAATAATCCTGCTTATGTTCCTGAATCAGAGATTATTAGCATTTATGGCATTTATATTGTAGATCTTGAGGATGAATTTATGCAATCAATTCTTGATATGTATGCTTCAGATCCTGACTTGAGTAAACTCACTACAATATTAAATGATCCATCTAATGTTTCAATGAATTTTTTAATAAAAACATTACCAAAAAAGTTTAAAGAGGCATTAGAAAAACAAAAATTTTCCATTGAGGATGGTTTTATATATTACAGGAAGAGTTTAAGCAATGTAATTGTAATTCCCCCTTCAATGAAGGAGTTAATGTTAAGTATATGTCATGATGATATATTAGCAGGTCATTTTGACTTCCATAAAAGATTAACCAGAGTAAAAATACAGCTTGGCAGATTAACATGTCTGATGATGTTCAAAAATATTTTGAGACATGTGATTCTTGTAAAAAATCTAAAATATTAAAAGGCAAAAGAGCTGGTTTATTACAACAACTTGAACAACCAAAATCTCCATGGGAAATATTTAACATGGACTTTGTAACAGTTTTTCCAATAGCAGGGCATAAGAGTTATAATTCCTGCTGGATAATTGTAGATTGATTTACAAAAATGTGTAAATTTATTCCTACCCACAAAGAGGTTTGTGCAAAAGACTTAGCTTTTTTATGGTGGACACAAATGTTAAATACAGCAGGTTTCCCCAAAGAAATAGTCTCAGACAGAGATCCTAAATTTACTTCTGAGTTCTGGACATCACTTATGGATGTTTCAGGGTGTAAATTAAAAATTTCTACAGCACACCATCCACAAACTGTTGGGCTAGCAGAAAGAATGATACAAACTTTAAAAGATATGATAAGAAGATAATGTGCTTTTGGTCTTGACTTTAAAGACAATGGAAAATTTACCCATGATTGGGTGACCCTTATCCCAGGTTTAGAATTTACATACAATAGTACAGTACATTCTGTCACTGGCAAGGAGCTGTTTGAGTGATGGTTGGGTTATGTACCTAATACCCCTGCTAAAACTCTTAATAAATTACCTAGATTGGATATCCATCCAGGTACAAAATCTTTTTTTCAGATGCAAGAATTATGCAGAAAGCATGCTCAAGAATTTATAAATAAGCCATTTGAGTATGAGAAGAAAAGATGGAATAAAGCACATAAAGAACAAATGTTCAAAGAGGGTGATGAAGTCCTTATTTCTAAACTACATTTCAATTTAAATGGTAATTTTAAATTGAAGGATCCATTCATTGGGCCATTTGTATTAAAAAAGATGGTTGGTAACAATGCTGTTGATGTTATTCTATATGCGCCATATGATAGAAAACATCCAGTATATCCTATTTCTCTTTTAAAACCATACCTTTCTAATGATACTGCTTTATTTCCAAGAATATCAGGAAGGCATAAAAAGAAACCTGAAGAAATAGTTGAAAAGGCAGAAATTGAAAAGATACTTAAAAAGAGACACCTTACCAAAGAAAAGGGAGTTGAGTATCTATAGAGGTTTAAAAATAAACAGGTGAATATGACCAGTGGATTGCAGAAAATGAAATCTCTTATCTTAAAAATTTCTTGAGAAAATTTAAATCCAAATAATGCTGTTTAATTCAGTATATGTATCATAGAAATTTTAAATTATTTTTCTATTCACTCCTTACTTATTAGGGGGTGTCAGTTCTGGCAAATCCGCACTTACAAATCCGCACTTAAATTTGACCAAATCCGCACTTAAATAAGTGCGGATTTCCAAAACACACTAGCCCCAATACTGGTGGATTTCAAAATGAAATAAGTCACTTATTTCACTCAAATCCGCACTTTCTCAACCAAAAGTGCTGATTTCACCATCAAGTCCCATTTCACTGATTTGTCAGCATCATCCCATTCATACGCAGCACTCCGCAGCATAACACTTCATAACTCAAAACATCGTACATCACTTACATCTTAATATCATATCATATAAGAGTCATGCCTTCCTCACTTTCAAATCATGATAAATTACATAAAGCAATGACTTTCATGGCGCTTGAACTGCTCTTGGACTCTGATTCCGATTCTGATCTAGAAGAAGATTTTGTCGTTTTATCAAAAATGGCCAGGAAACATTACCTTCTTCCCAGAAAGCCTCATGTACTTCATACCCCCAAGTACACCATCCAAACACTTCTTAACCTATCTACACCCAGTTTTAGACAGCTGTTCAGGACTTCTCAGGAATGTTTCCTTAAATTGCTTGAGCTTATTCAGGATCATCCCATATTTCACAATAATTCTCAAAAAGAACAACGACATCCTTCAATTCAATTGGCCATCACACTATGTCGTTTGGGTTCAAATGGTAATGGAGCCGCTTTGAAACGTTTAGAAAATGTCTTTGATTTAGGGTATGGTTCAGTTAACACTTATACCAAACGATGTATCACTGCCATCAACTCCTTGGAATCTCAACTTCTCACCTGGCCAACAAAAGAAGAGCGACTTGAATCATCTCAGGTTATGCAAGCAGAGGGCTTTCCAGGATGTATTGGTTTTGTTGATGGTACTACTATTCCTTTGAGCCAGAAACCTGCTCAAGGTGGAAACAATTACTTTGACCGTAAAAAGAGGTAGATTATTTTTAACTCCTTTCATCCTCCTTGAAACTAACACAAACAAATATATCTTCTTTATAGATATTCAATTAACGTTCAGCTTATATGTGACGTAAACAAAAAATTTATATCATTCTTCGCTGGCTATCCTGGCTCATGTCATGACTCCTACGTCTTCCAAAGAATGCATATTTCAAATGAACCTGAAAAATTCTTTGATGAAAATCAGTATCTTCTTGCAGATTCTGCTTATGTGAATGGAAAGTATGTACTTCCTGCTTTTTGGGGAGCAGCTTCAGAAGACAGTCAAAATGCCAAATTCAACAATCATTTGGCAAAGTCAAGAGTCCATATTGAACATTCTATTGGAATCTTGAAAGGCCGTTTTTCTAGTTTAAGGGAATTAAGAAGTCCTCTTAGAAATAAATCTGAAATGGAGGCGGTGATCAACTGGATTCTGTGTTGCACTATACTTCATAACCTACTTGCTGACCTCAAAGATCAATGGTTAGAGCTGTATGAAGATGAACAAGTTGATTCACCTCCGACTATATCCAACACTTCTATTTCTCAATCAACTAGTATAAGGGCGAAAATCTTTCCAATAACACTCCAACATTTTTCAACGCAATTTTAATTTTTTTCTCTTTCTCTTCAAATTATCAATTTGCATGTATTATTCACTGAGAATGGTAAATTTTTTTGCATATTTTTTTGGTTTTTGAATTTGCTGTTAAAGTCTTATTTTTTTTTCTCTCTGTGTTTTCTTTCATCAACTCAACATGAAATCGCATATTTTCAGCAAACACCACGCAATATAGGGGGAGGACTTGCTAGCAAGTCTGCAACTTGAAGTCAGATGGAAATCAGATGGAACTCAGACTGAAGTAATACTGAACTTTCACTTGAAGTATCACACAAATAACAATGGATCTATATTGAAAACATAGTGAAAGTGTGAGGATAACTGAATGGAAGCCAGAAAAAATCATTCCATGAGTCTACTCAATGCAAAGTATTTTTTAAAACAGCTTATTAAAATAATACTTTATTAAATTAATTTGATCAATAAAAATTGATTGACAATATTGCAATTCTTAAATACAATAATTTTATTAAAAAATTTCAGATTACATATAAAAAAAACAGTGACTTTTTCTATTACTTACAACTGTTTTTACAGAATTAAAAACTATGTTTCAGCTAATATTTTATGGAAGTGAACTCTGTTCTTCGCGCGAAGAACATAGTTCATCCTCCTATTTTCACACTCTGTTTGCACCAATCTCCATCCCTTTCAATTCTATCAACACATGCTTGTCCTCCCTTCCCATGCCTTTCGCTATCCTCCCAGCCCCATTGTATGCCATCCTCTTTTGATCCCCATTTCACCCCTCTCAACCTCTCCCAGACCCTTTTCTTCATTTAAAATGCCTCGGAACCCTTAATCTTCCCTTCCAACTCTTTCCCAACCTTTTCGCTACCCCATACACCCTTCCTCACCCCTCTCTCCAGCCTTAGTCCCAAACCTAGTTTCTAGACTTGATCTGCATTTTGGCTTAAGGAATTGTCATTACTTTAAAAGTAGTATACTTGACATATCTTATTTATATATTAATTAATTTATGTAATTATATTAAATTTTGATGACTTTCACCCTTTACTTCAATAAAATGCAGGGGAGGGTATTGCCAATTTTTTAAATCTGACATGTGAAATTGATGACTTAGAAAAATTTGGTGGTACCCACCCCTTGTTTCAATAAAATGCAGGGGAGGGCATTGCCAATTTTTTAAATCTGACATGTGAAATTGATGACTTAGAAAAATTTAGATAAGCAAACTTAATGACTAGAAAGTAAAGATAGAAAATTTTTATTATACATTCAAATTTTTGTCAAAAATAACATACTATATTCTTTTCCTTTTATAAGTCAGCATATAAGAAAATATTACCAAAAAGAAATCAAACAAAATTAAATTAACTAGAAAAACAAATTATCAATTGAAAAGGTCAAGTAATTTTTTAATGTCCTCATAAGATTGGCCATTTTTAACACATTCCATAATGAAATCTTTTTTTTAAAACTCTCTTGTTTTTCCAATTCACAAGTAGCCATTTCTCTTTGAAATTGACGGTCATTTACTCTTTCCATCTGCTCTACCTCAAATTTTTTTTCTTCCAAATCTAAGGCTTGCTGATCTTTCCTTAGCATATGATCAAACTTCATCTTCTCAAAGTCAAGGGCATTATTTGCAATAGTTGATTTCGCTGAGAAAATTAAATTGAAATAAATAAATAAATGAGTTAATGATTAAGATATATAGTAAACAAAACTTACTTATATCTTTTTTTTCAAAATAATCCTCAAGGGAGCCAAATGAGCTTGTTGAAGTATTACCACGTTTTAATAGATGGTTCAAGTTCATTGAAGTTGAGGCTCGACGCTTTAGTTTGGAGTTTGAACAAGAGGCTTCAGGAAGTTCTTCTAAAGCAGCTTCTAAAGAGGTATTCACATTTCCAGAATTGAGATAATTTAATGGAGATTGAGTTTGAGTAGGAGGAGACTAGAAAGAAAGAGAAATTCAGAGAAGAATTGAAGAAAAAACAAAAAGTAAACATACATTTAAATTTTGGGCCTCTGAGGATTCAGATCTTCTGCGATATAATTGTTCTGCTTGATAGTTGGGATCATCTTCAGCTGAACTATGGTTAGAAGGTGGAGGGGATTGATCTTCTTCAAGTAAAGGTGTGTTGGGAGGATTATAGGAAGGTTTGGATCCAGAAGGTATATGCTTAGTAGTATCGTGTAGAAACCAAGGGTTTACATCAACTCGGGTGCCAAAAAGATTATCCATTTCCTCATAGAAAGGACACATGACATTGAGCTTTTCGGAAACAGTAGTAATTCCAATCTCCAAATCATCATCGTCAATACCAAAGCCAGTTTCATTTACAGCATGATGAGTCTTTTTATATTTTGATTGGTAACTCTTAAATCTCTCCTTCATTTGTTTAGGATTGATATCGATTCTCCCCCTTGTTTTCTTCCTTACTTCATTGGCCATCAACAAGTAGCCATTAACCTTTGAAGAAGGTGGACGTCCAATACGAGTGGACTTTTCACATCCAAAACATGCTTCAAAATTTGATTTTATTTTAAGGAAGTTGATTATGATGAGATAATCATCCTTTTTAAGCTGACCTGAACCTGCCTTTGATTTTTCAGGTGTAGGGCTTGCTTTACGAGGAGACTTTTGTGACGAAGCAGATTTTTGAGTTACCTTTTGAGATTTGGAATGTCTGGGAGGCATTATGAAACTGGCACATAACAAGAAAAAAGATTAAAAAGTAGAAGAAATAAGTAAAAAAGAATGTAAACATGCCTGGTCAAAATATTGAAAATGTCAGGAAGGGGTGTGTGCCGAGGATTGATGGGTAGGTAGCGAGGAAGGTCAGTGTGTCACATGTGACAGGGATGGGGTAAGAAAGGAAGGGATGTTTTGTGGCCAAAATGTGGTTGTGAAAAAAAACGGGAAAAAAGTGCTGATTTGAGGTCATAACTGACACCCTTTTTTGAAATAAGTGACTTTTTTGCAAAATTTAAGTGCTGATTTGTAAGTGCTGATTTGGTTTGAAATCCGCACTTAATTTAAGTGCGGATTTGCCAGAACTGACACCCCCTAATATAAGTTTATTATGAAGTCATTAACACCTTAATAAGTACTATTAGGCTATGGATAAGATACTTAAACTACTATAAGTCATATAATAGTGTAATAATTATATATATATGTATTATAACCATATATATATGTAGTTTAACCTTATTTTTAAGTAATAAGCTTAATGTAATTAAGGTTATATTATTTTAAACATAAGAGTTACTCAGTCCTGGAGATACCTAGGGTGACACTCCCTCACCCAAAAAAAACAATAAAAAAAATGTTAAGACATTTTAATTAATAAGTAAGGAGTGAATAGAAAAATAATTTTTAAATTTTCTATGATACATATACTCAAATAAACAGTATTATTTGGATTTAAGTTTTTTCAAAAGATTTTTAAGATCAGAGATTTCATCTTCTGGAATCCACTGGTCATATTCACTTGATTTATTTTTAAACCTTAATTGATACTCAACTCCCTTTTCTTTTGTGAGGTGTCTCTTTTTAAGTATCTTTTCAATTTCTGCCTTTTCAACTATTTCTTCAGGTTGCTGTTTATGCCTTACTGATCTTCTTGGAAATAAAGCAGTATCATTAGAATGGTATGGTTTTATAAGAGAAACAGGAAATACTGGATGTTTTCTATCATATAGTGTATATAGAATAACTTTGACAGCATTGTTACCAACCATCTTTTTTACTACAAATGGTCCAATGAATGGATCCTTCAAATTAATTTTACCATTTAAATTGAAATTTAGTTTAGAAATAAGGACTTCATCACCCTCTTTGCGCATTTGTTCTTTATGGGCTTTATTCCATCTTTTCTTCTCATACTTAAATGCCTTATTTATACATTCTTGAGCATGCTTTTTGCATAATTCTTGCATCTGAAGAAAAGATATTGTACCTGGATGGATATCCAATCTAGGCAATTTATTAAGGGTTTTAGCAGGGGTATTAGGTACTTAACCCCACCATAACTCAAATGGCTTTTTGCCAGTGACAGAATGTACAGTACTATTGTATGCAAATTCTAAACCTACAATAAGGGTTACTTGCATGAATTTTTTATTGTCTTTAAAGCAAGACCAAAAGCACAATATCTTCTTATCATATCTTCTAAAGTTTGTATCATTCTTTCTGCTAGCCCATCAGTTTTTGGATGGTGTGATGTAGAAAGTTTTAATTGACACCCTGAAAAATCCATAAGTGATGTCCAGAACTCAGAAGTAAACTTTGGATAACTGTCTGAAACTATTGCTTTTGGAAAACCTGCTATATTTAACATTTGTGTCCACCATAAAAAAACTAAGTCCTTTTCAGAAACTTCTTTGTGGGTAGGAATAAATTTACACATTTTTGTAAATCTATCTACAATTATCCAGCAGGAGTTATAACTCTTATGCCCTGCTATTGGCAAACCTGTTACAAAGTCCATGTTAATTATTTCCCATGGAGCTTTCGGTTGCTCAAGTTGTTGTAATAAATCAGCTCTTTTGCCTGTTAATCTTTTAGATTTTTGACAAGAATCACATGTCTCAACATATTTTTGAACATCATCAGACATGTTAATCCACCAAGCTGTATTTTTTACTCTGGTTAATTTTTTATGGAAGTCAAAATGACCTGCTAATATATCAACATGACATATATTTAACATTAACTCCTTTATTGAAGGAGGAATTACAATTACATTTCTTACTTTCTTCTTGTAATATATAAAACCATCCTCAATGGAAGATTTTCCTTTTTCTAATGCATCTTTATACTTATGTGGCAATGCTTTTATCAAAACACTCATTGAAGCATTAGATGGATTATTTAATATTGTAGTAAGTATACTCAAGTCAGGATCTGAAGCATATTTATCAAGAATTGATTGCATAAATTCATCCTCAAGATCTGCAATATAAATGCCATAAATTTTAATAATCTCTGTTTCAGGAACATAAGCAGGATTATCATCATTATTTGGTAGAGGTAATCTAGATAACAGATCTTTATTAGAGTGTAAGTTTCCTGCTCTATGTGTAATATTCATCCTTCCTCTGTATTTTTGTGCAGCTAATTGCCATCTAAACATATGTCTATTATGAGTTTTCATGTTTAAGAGTGACTTAACTGCACTAAAGTCAGTTATTGACTCAAATATTTGGTCTTCAAGGAAATAATGTAGCTTCTCAAGAGCCCATGCTACTGCAAACCATTCAAGTTGAGTATCACCATATATCAATTCACTACTTCTTAGAGTACGTGAAATATAGCAAATTACTACTTCTGACATTTTTCCTTCAATAAGTTGATTTTGATGCAAAGCAGCACCCAGACCAATAAAACTTGCATCTGTATACAATACACAAGGCAATTGGAAATCTGGTAATCCCAAGATAGGAGCTGTAATCAAACATTCTTTCAACTTATCAAAATCCTGTTGTCTTTCATTATTACAAATGAAAGCTTCTGATTTCTTTATCAGTGTGGTCAATGGTGCAGAAATAAATTGATATTTCTTTATATATTGTCTATAATAACCACACATACCAAGAAAAGATGGTACATCCTTTAAATTTTGAGGAATTCCAATATTCTTGATTGCAGCCACCTTATTTTGGTCTACACATATTTGTAAGCCAGATACAATATTACCAAGCACTTTTAAAGACTCAAACCCAAATTTACATTTTTTCAATGCAAGGGTCATTTTTATTTCATCCATTTTTTGAAATTCCTTCTTTAAATGGATTAAGTGTTCATCATATGTCTTAGAGAAGACTATGATTTCATCAATTTATACCATTAACTATCCTTCAATCATTTCATTATGGACTGTTATATTCATTAGCTTCTGAAATGTAAGACAAGGACTTAGGGCAGCAATAGTAATCCCAAGTAAGCAGGTGGATGAGCTCAAGGGAGTACGAAGCAGTAAATACCTTAGGGCAGCGATAGTAATCCCAAGTAAGCAGGTGGATGAGCTCAAGGGAGTACGAAGCAGTAAATACCTGCAGGAGTTGTTGGTTAACTATTATATTGCAAGTGGACTAGACAGTTTGTATAGGATAAGACAAGGAAAGTGTAAAAAGTACCTTAGGGCAGCGATAGTAATCCCAAGTAAGCAGGTGGATGAGCTCAAGGGAGTACAAAGCAGTAAATACCTAAGGATCATGAGATAGAAGATAGTAAATAACGGGAAGGAGGAGAGAAAGATAAGAAATACACACCTGCAGGAGTCGTTGGTTAACTGAGGAAAGATAGTAGTCGATAGACCCTATTTAACCTCAAGAGACCAATGACTACTGCAGGTGCGATGATTAGTTACATGTAGTGGGTTGATTAATTTCTAATTAATGGGGTAAGCAGAGAGAAGTAGATACGCTCAAATGCGTGATCTAGCAGAAAAAGCTATTACTAAACATTTTTGTGATGGGTGTAAATACAAGGGACAGTTATGCAGGAATAGCTAATAGGAGTGTAATTACTAAGTGACAAAAGGTGAGAAGACAAAAGGGAGGAAAAGTCATTGCGTCAATTCAAACATGAAATACTGAAGGAGAATTTTTTGGTCCAAATGGCATCCTGACATATTTAAATATTCCCGTATGTGTTGTTATCAAGAAAAAGTTCTGTGAATTCTTTTCTACAGGAATCTGATGGTACCCTTTATTTCCATCTAGGCAACTTATATACTTAGAACCTTTAAGGGTAGCATGTATAGAGGCTATCCTTGGCAAGGAATAAATATCATCTACTTCAAATGCATTTAATGCTCTATAATCACTGCACAGTCTTGCTTTATCTTGCTTATAAGAAATTAGCACTGGTGATATAACACAATATTTTGGTGTAGTTTCAACCTTCTCAAGAATTTTCATTTTTAATAACATCTTAGTATTTTCCTCTATGTCTTTCCTCTTCATTGGTGAAGCAAGGCATAGTTTCTTTTTAAGACTAGCAGGAATATTATCCATATCACAGGTTAAACTAATTTTCATTGCATGATCTTTTACAAGGCCAAGCTCATTGGTCCCATGTGCAAAAGTCATTGGAAATGCTTTAATTAAGTCAAAAATATTTTTTCTCAGATTTACTTATCTGAGTGCCAAATGATGCTTTTGAAAATTTTTTTTCCTGAAGTTCCATTTTATTGGATTCTCTTCCCTTGTATGGAATATTTATCACTGACTTAATGTGTAAGAGGGTGTTAAAAGAATTTACTTTAAATTTCCTTTTACCATTCATGCCAATTGTAATATTATTATTAGCAGGGTCTAATTTCACACCAAACTTAGTCAGAATGTCATTTCCAATGATAAAAAAGTTACTAAAATTAGTATTATCCATTACTAAAAAGTCACAAGCTACTCTAACATAACCATGTTGATGTTTAAAGAAAACAGAAGCTTTGTATTTACCAATGGGGTGTAGTACTGATTCAAAACCTCTCCAATTTTTACTTTGAAGGGGTTCAAGCTTTGACTTATACTCACTATCAATTTTCTGTAATGTATTTTTAGAAACAACAGAACCAGAAGCTCCTGTGTCCAATACTATATTTACATTTTCTCCAGAAATGATAGCTGGAACCATGATAGGTGTCATTTTTAAGTTATCAGCTTGTATATCCTTAATGATTTCAGCATTCTCAAAATTCATTAAAGATTCATTTGAGTCCATATTTAATATTGGAGTTTCAAAGATGGACAAATCATCTTCCAACATACAGACTTCATTTTCATCACTATATGAAATTTTACTGTCAAAATCACTTGAATCTTTACTTTTTTCTGTGTCATTTTCAGATTCATGCTGATTTTCAACAATATTTATACTCTTCTCACATTTGAGACCTTTATCTTAAGGCCTATTACACTTATAAAAAGTATTATTTTTATACTTTTTAGGTACTACAGGTGCAGTAGGTTTTTTCTGCTTCTCCTGAAGTTTTTTTGAATTCTAATTTTTCACAGGTTCATTATTTTGTTTATAAGTGGTGTACCTTGCTTCATACTTATGGCTTAATAATATTTCATTACAAATATTAATAAATTCAGAATATTCATTAGCCATTATTTTTATAGCTACAACAATGTCTCTGACAGATATAGGTAATTTATATATTATCTTATCTTTCCATAAGTTAAAATTCATTTTTGGCTCAATGGCTTTTAATATTTTATTTAAGTTCATTAAAATACCATAGGTTTGTCACCATTCAACGGATTATATCTAGTTTTCTCATATAATCTTTGCTGAGTGAGCCTGAATTTAGAACCTCCAAATTGTTTTTCAATTAGTTGCTTCCATTCAGCACAAGAGTAATCTTTACCCTCACTCAATACAGCTTTAAACCATAATAAAGCAACATCCTTTAATATAGAAATTAATTTTGATGTTATTTCTTCATCTGGTAACTTATATGAGAATTTTAAGTTGTCAATTCTTTGAATAAAATTTTGCCAATCATAGCTGGCTTCCCCATCATAAGTTGGGTACTGATCAATCTTTGGCCAGTTCTTCTGATTGGATTTTGCTTCACTAATCTTAGGTAAATTCTATAACTCATTTACTCTGGATAAATGGTCTTGTATCTCCTCTTGCACGGATTTGTGACTTACATTTTTTTTCTCAGACTTGACACTACCACCAGATGGTTTACTTGTGGTGGTATGGGAAATGATTGAGATTCATTTCTCCAATGAAAGGATTATTATTATACTCTGTATACTTATGATTATCCTGATTCATTAGTAGATTAGCAGTTTCAATCACAACTTTAGTTAATCTTTGTAAAAGATCAGAGACACTCTGATTTGTTTGTGCAAAAGATAACTTAGTTCTTGATTTAGATTTTAATAAATGTGCTTCATGAAATTTTTCTAACTCACGGAATTTGTTTGAAAGTTCACTATATTTATTACTTAAAGAATCATATTTAAGAGTTAGAGACAAGTGTTAATTCTCTAATTCTTTATTTCTTGTTGCCAGTTGAGAAATGTTCAATGTCAAGGACAAAATTTTATCACTTATGAGCTTAATTGTCTGTTCCTCACACTCAGTCATTCAATTCCATAATGCTGAAACAATTCTATGGACAGTTGGGTTATTATTAAAATACTCAATGTCTTCCTTGTCAATGATTTCACTGTTTGGTGAACTTCTCATCTCACTAATAAGTGGTGGAAACTGAGGGTTAACTGTATTATTATTATTGATGTACTGTTTTTATTAACAAAAAATAAATCAGGTGTATCTACATAAAAACCTAATTGTCTTAAGTCCTCCTCCATTTTCTGTACATATTTTACATCAATAACATTACCTATATTGTAATCATCAGTATTGTGTTTAATCTGAGAGGGTAATATACTTACCATGGGATTGGAGAAAGCCCTGACTTTTGGCACTTTTTTTTCCTTTGTAAGGGTGAGCTGAGGCAGTCTGGTGAGGGGGTGGATCTCTGTTGCAATTGTTGCTAGACCACTGCTGATGGAACCAATCCCACTTCCATTTCTCTACCAAGATTTCTTCCTGGGAATGATGTGACCCTCCTTGGGTATGGGGTTGTTGGCTTGGCTGCCCTACCTTTAACTCTGCCAAGGTTTGATTCGTTTGTTTGAACCCCACCTTGCAGTTGTTTTGCAACTGCTCTACCTCATTTAGCATGGAATACTTTGATTCCTCTAGTTTTAGAACCTGCCTGGCCAGATGGGAAAGTTGATCCTGCAGAGGAGGTGAAGTCTTTTTGATTGTTATATTTTTTAGAAGGGTGTCCTTTTCCTCTATACTCATAGACTCTGGTTGTGGGTAGGATTGACCCTCCCTGGTGATGTCCTGGAGCAATGTTTTTAGCTTTAGACCTGGTGTTATAAGCAGTTTTTTCATTTAAATTGTCCTGTGAAGCACTCATTGTGTCTTAAATACCAATTTTTCACGTCTACAAAAGGTAAAACCTATATGTTAATTAGTAGACAAAAAATATTAGCAATAAAATTACTAATAAAAGCACTGGAGCTTACCCTGAATTTATATCTTTATTTATTTAAATAAAATAGAAGAAAAATTTAAAAAAATCCATTAAAAATAAAATAATAAGTTTAACTAGACCTTTATAAGGTTGAATAATTATCTTAAAAAGATTTAACCAAATGCCAATTCAATTGGGTGTTATATTGGTGACCAAATACCAAGTGAAATTGGGTTTATATTGGGTACAGTTACTACTGTAAATACCTAATTTTTATCATAAAAAATTAGTACAATTATTATAAGGGTTCTTTTCCACAATCACTAATTTATGATGAACCACTAATGTGCTGAAGACCCAAATATTCGGTTTGTTTGAGATATACTAGACTAAAAATTATGTCCTAAGGCTTATACTAAATAATAAGTAATAATTAATGGAAGACCCCCAATTGTCAGTGGGTGCTAGTATCTAAGTATGATTTAATAGTAAATATTAATGGTTCTACTACTTATTGATAAATGATTTAGTGATTAAACCTGAGGGGAAGACTAATAAACTAGTTATTCTCAATATAAACTCACAATACTTGGATTTTTATGTGTGCTAGTGGTGGAAAATATATCAATAAAATATAGTGATAGCTTATATAAAGCTAATATCAATTTATAAATGCTTTATAATATATTTATATATGATAATAATTGTTTTAAAATGTTAATTTGAAGTGTAGTAAGTAAGTGATGTTCAATAACCCATCAAATCCTTCCTTACTTATACCAAAATCCACTGGAGTGCACAGACCTTCAATCCAGATGATGTCACTTCTATCCCTGGAAATTACAGCACTTTGAGTGCCCATCACCTCCCCATGGTGTCCACTTCAAGTATATTCAACACCCAGACCTCCAGTAAGGACCCTCCATCACAATTAATGATACCACAGACCCATACCATAAATAGAATATACAGATAAAAGCGGATACCATAAAGAAACAGGTAAAATAACTCATCCAAAGAGTATATAATGAAACACAAAGCATATAAAGGAACTAAATTAACTTTCCAAGCCCCCAATAACATCCCCAAGCATCCATATTAACCCAGTAATCATATCCCAACTCATAAATCCATGAAAATCCATCCAAGGAAGCAGATTAAGTTGACCAAACTGGATATATGTGCCTGAAATAGGTGTATATGCTTGTGTAGGCATTGTGAGTCCACTGAATACATCCATATGACCTAAAATAAGCAGAAAAATAAAGTTTATAGGCTATTAAGAGGTTAAAATCCACTTATAGACCTAAATATACATAATATAACTACATATTTCACTGAATATGAGGTTTATGTATACATATAAGCTTATGTATGTCTATAATTACTAAATATCACTTAAGATAAGTATATTATGACACCATTAACACCTTAATAAGTACTATTAGGCTATGGATAAGATACTTAAACTACTATAAGTCATATAATAGTGTAATAATTATATATATATGTATTATAACCATATATGTAAGTAGTTTAAAATTATTTTTAAGTAATAAGCTTAATGTAATTAAGGTTATCATATTTTAAACATAAGAGGTACTCAGTCCTGGAGATAACTAGGCTGACAAGTGGGAAGTGGGAATTTGCCACCAAATGAGCAGGTGAGGTGTGTAGATAGAAAAAAATGTTATGTGTTTGCCACCAAAATTAAGTATCATAGAGTGAAGAGACACATAAGAATGGCATCCGCAATTATATGTCATGTGACTTGCTTACAAATCAATCATGGATGTGATGAGTTTGGGATCAGGAATTAGGAACAGAAATTGTGGTATTAGAGGTGGGATAATGCATTATTGTGGATTCATTATCCACTAGCCCTGGGGCTGGTGGATAAGAATCTTCCACAATTAATAATGTCTGATCCCAGGAAAAAAAATCCTGAACCCTAATTGCAGATCCCTGAACATTGATACCCCCTAGTGAATAGACAGGATGGGAGTGCATAGCAAGGTAGGGAGGCTGGCACATCCAGAAAGTTGTCCAAGATGTGGTTATGAAAAATTGAGGATAAAAATGTCAGATAGAGGTTAACATTGACACAGAAAAGGTCTAATAACCCAATTATTAGCAAAAATAATTGCAGAAGATAATTGGGGTATAATGATTTTTATCCGCAATTAATTTTATTGCAGATCGGTCAACATTGTTACCCCCTAATGTCTGATCATTGCAAAAAAAATTCCCAATCCCTAATTGTGGATCCCCTAACATTGATACCTGCTAATGAATCTTGTTTTATCCTTGTGATGCAGGCTACAAAAAATAAATAAATTGAGCTCCGTTTTGAGAAAAAAAGATAGACTTCATGTATTTTTATTAAGCAACCAAGCTTTGAAAGTCTTTGAAGAGAGTTTAAACTATCATGATTTTTTGAAATTTTGTGGGTGTTGGATATATAAATGCAACTAAATAAAGACGTGAAATATTAACTGCTATTATGAAACTCACCATTTTCAATAGTTAGAAAACAGATGTAAAACAACTAATATATTATTATCTAGTGAATGTTGAGCTCTCTTTTTTTTTCTAGTAAAACCCAAGAAAAGAGAGGCTAAAATATATATCTCATTTTATTAGGGGGTATCAAAGTTAGAAATCCGTAATTAATTATTGAAAAGGTATTTCACAACACAAAAAGAAAGCCACATACTTGACATTAACTCTCAGCAAAAGGGTGTTTTGGGGGCACAATATACAATATTTTAAAAAATAATCATGGTTGATTTGGTGGAAAAAAGAGGTATTTTGAAATGAAATATTTCTAACTTTGATACCCCCTATCATGAGAATAAACTTTCAGGTTAGAATCTTACATCAAAAAAAGAAATAAATAAATAATAAAAAATAAAAAAAAAGACTATATGATAAGAAAGTGTTAGCACCGGAAAAATCATCCAACAAGAGAATATATGGAAAAAGAATAGAAGCTTTCAGAGTTCCATACTAGGAAATTTCATAGCTTTTCTTATATTGACTATCTAAAAACTTCTTATCTCAGTTTCATATATAAGAATAGAGGAAGCAAGATATCTCAAATCAGATAACTCCAGCAGACAACTTCAATATAATTTACTCAATAATATACTAGTAATATCTATGAATCAAAATGATCAATCCTAAAATAAATTCACAAGTTTATTTTCTTACCTGATCTGGATAACTTGCTAATAAACTTAACTGCAAAGGTTTAGTGAAAGAGCTATGCATAAGCTAATCATGTGGATTTCCATCCATTTTTGCATTTCTAAAGGCTCATAGCAGTTTGAAGCTGGCACTCTAAGTGCAAAATCCACCCATGTGTGCATGTTTTCCTTGCTAAAATCATCACCAATTTTTTAAACCAATAAAATTGGACCTTATCTTCTTTAGTTTGCAAGAAAGATCAACCTTGAACATCTAACCTACACTCGGCCATCAGTTTTCACCATGACTAAGGACTCACAAAACACCCAAGCTCCAATCAGTAAAGCGGCTCAAATTATGAAAGAACAGGTTAATCTACTTGCCATTCTCCTCTTACGTACAAAGATATTTCTTCAATTTCGCACTATCGTTAATATTTAATTGGTATTTTAATCTTTTTATTTCTTGCTCTTAATCATTTACATTTGATACTTCTAGGGGAATCTAGCATTCAAATCAGGAGATTTCCAGCAAGCTATTACATATTATACGGAGGCAATGAAAGCCGATCCATCTAGCCCTGTTCTTCCTTGTAACAGAGCTATGGCTTATCTTAAATTGGGCCGGTAAACATATTTTCACTCTTTCCCTCACAAATCCTTACATTTCTAACAAAATGCCTTGAATTCTGTTTTTAGATGGAATGAAGCTATAAGGGATGCCACTAAATCTTTAAATATCCAGCCCGAAAATAATTCTAAAGCATTATTTCGTAGAGGGATGGCTAAAAAGGCTTTAGATCAATGGAACGATGCTGCTAAAGGTACTTATATACCATTTTTCGTACACATCTTTTGCTCATCAAAGTTGACATTACAATATTAGATTTTCAGGCAGCCCTTTCTTCTGATCCTCAAAATCAGGTTATTATGGATGAACTCAAGGAAGCAAACCTGATCATTGGCAAAACCGACAAGATAGTTAGTTTGATTGAACATTTGAGCAACTTTTTTCTATCTAGTTCAATTTTTAATGACTCAAACCATCAACCCAACTTGCTTGGCTAACGAACTAAAACTTTTTTTTCAGATCAATTCTCCAAATGTGACTGCATCAAATTCTTCAGTTGAGCCGATCATCAAAGCACCTCATCCGTCCATCAATGAATCTCGGCCTTCATCACACCAAACCAGCCAGCCAAATGATTCAGTTTTTTCACCGACGCCCCGAGCCGCGTTTTCTAGTACAATGAGTGGTCTAATGCGAGAGGTGTCCACCCGACGAAACATAAATTCCAACCTTAGTAGAGACTGTATCCCTTCGCAAGTACAAAACATAGCAGGGCCGTCAAAAGGATTCAAGGAACTAAAGCAAGCCAGACATGAGATGGAAACAAGGTTATATAGCAAGTCTGGCGTCAATTCCAATGTGTCGCAAGAAGATAATAATGGCACTAATTTATTTGCTCTCAACAATACGATTTCAAAGACTGGTCCATTAGCAATGACCAATCAAACTCATTCTATCAAATCTATTGTCCAACAGTCGACAAGTAAACCGCCGTTAGGATTCAACGAATTTGAGCGAGAATGGAAATCTGATCAAAGTATGGAAAAACATTGGTCAATGTTAAGCGTTAGTTAGCTATGATATACTCAATTTTTATATTTTATTGTTAATTGTTTTTCTCTTTTGGAAGTTAACATGACTCATATGTTTAACTTCCCGTTCTTTTGATTATTTCCATTTTATGTTTTATACAGGATTTGAATCCCCAAACCTTACAGACGTTTTTTGGTGAAAACTTGGAACCAGATATGCTTGATCAGATAGTTGGTGCTTTAGAAATACCATGGGTCGCTTCCAAAGAGTCAGTTCTCAGTCTAGCTTTATCTTTTTTATTTAAAACCCACGGGGAAAAAAATCAGAGCACATGTTAGCAGGTACCTACCCCTAATTGAACAACCATTGTTCAGTCAGGGATAAGGACTTTCTAAAAGGTGCCAGATATTTTTTTTGGTGATCTTCTTGTTTTAATCTTTCATCTCCTGTGTTCTATCTTGATGCTAATACAATATTCCCTCCCCTTTCTTTTAACTCCTTGTCTGGGTTTTTCAATAAATTTTGGACGATAACTTATTGGATAGCCACCATAGAAAAGATTTAGAAAGAGCTGTAAAGTTAATTGAAGGGATCTCAAAAGTTCCTCGGTTCGGAATGTTATCCATGTTCTTGGACTCCTCAAAATTGAAAAGTTTGTCTTGTCTCTTCCTATTCCACAGCCTCCTCCCTCCTCTTTTATCTTTATATCTATTGCTTATTCATTTTTATTTATTTGAATTTTGGCTAATTTTGTTTGGTCTATATATATCGCTCGGATTTATTTTTCCCTTCAATGAACATTGAATGCATGAATTTTTTTCTTTATTTTATTAGCTGTAAATGATTTATTATATTTAGGTGGTTTTATGTTGGGTGATGTACTACAAGTAAAAAAAGATTGGTGTCTATCATGAGTGTTAATCAACCTTCAAGAAAAGAATAATTCCATGGCTCTTGTGTTGGTAAAAGGCGGTGAGATGGATAGGAAGATGATCCTTGTTATTGTTGACTCATGCAAATCACTCATTGTTAAACAAAAAAGCCCTTTCTTGTGATACTTAAGTTAAGTTAAGAACACAACTTGTCTAGCATTCTTTTTGTGCTTCATTGCTCAATAGCAATGGCTTCCAACTGCGTTGTTTCTATCTGTTTGGAGTGTTGATCATCTTTTATTCCCCTTGTTTAACTTCCTTTATGATTGTATTCATATTAGGGGGTATCAATGTTCAGGGATCTGCAATTAAATTAGCAGTGGATAAAAATCCTTATACTTCAATTATCTTCCACAATTATTTTTGCTAATAATTGGGTTATAAGACACTTTACAGGTCAATGTTCACCTCTTATCTGACATTTTTCTACTCAATTTTTCATAACCACATCTTGGACAACTTTCTGTCATAACCACATGTTGCACAACTTTCTGCCATAACCACATCTTGGACTACTCTCTGGATATGGCTTCTACCTTGCTGTGCACTCCCATTCTCATCCTATCCTGTTCATTCTATCCACTCAGAATTTCTCCCCATTTCATCTATTTGATTCTGCTCCTTTTCATCTCACTCTCTCATCTGCTTGTTTCTGCTCCTTTTCATCTTGCTATCTCATCTGCTTGTTTCTGCTCCTTTTCATCTTTAATTATCTTAAAATGCCTCGTTGTCATAGATCTTCTCAAAGGCAGCCATCACCCAGTTGTTCTTCAAATCCCACTACTCCCTCTTTCCCCCGCTCTGCTGAAAAATACAAAACTGCTCAACTAAAAAAAGATGATCATCTCATTCTTATCAACTAACTAAAAATAAAAACTAATTATGATTCTTGTTTTGGTACTGAGAATGCAACTAAAGTAGGATGGCCCCCTGCATCAAAAGTCAATGGCTATCTTCTAATGGCAAATGAATTAAGAAATAAGACTAAGGGAAGGATAGATATTTTACTGAAACAGGTGTCTGAACGCTTCAAGCATTATTGAGCCAAATACAAGAAGGCAAAGACTCTTTCATCTTCTACTGGTTTTGGTATTACTGACCTTGATATCAGTAAGGGCATCAGATCCATAGACAATAAACTTGATTCTTTATGTCCTTACTTTAAAGAGATGGATGCTATTTTTGGAGAGCAAGCTGATGTTAATCCTGCAAACATGTTGGATGGTGAAGATTCTATCTCTGAACATGATGTCAAAAGAAATATTTTTCCTTCTTCTTCTACTCAAGCATCCCCTCATTTAACTTCCACAAATCAAGATATCTTTTCAATAGATCCTTATGGCAATATAAACCAACCTGATCTAACTAAAGTATGTTTTTTTTTCTTTTATCTTACCAATTCTTTTTTTTATTTACATTTTCTTATTTCTAAATAGGCTGGAGAACAAATGCAGGAGCCACAATCAACTGAGTCAGAAGCCAGCAACAATGATGAGGAGGAAAATGTGACCTTGAACAAAAAGCAAAGGGCTTCAAGTAGTCTAAATTTCCACTCTCAAAGAAGAAGAAAAATTGATACTTCATCTCAAACCCCTTTTTATTCTATCAAAGAATTTTTGGAGAAACATGATGCTGGTAAGTGATACCGAACCTCTTTATACTTTACTCTGCTTTTCTTCTACTTTATGTTAATATTTCTTATCACTCTAGAACAAGTTGAAATTGCTAAAGAGACTCTAAACTTTGAAAAGAAAAAATACAAGCTCTCTTTAAGGAGGGATGACCAAGCACATGATTTGGAAGAGAAGAAGTTTGAACTCTCTTTACGGAAGGATGATAGGACACAAGTCTTTCAGGAGAGGAAGTATGAACTATCTTTACAGAAGAATGATAGGGCACAAGACTTGGAGGAGAAGAAATTCAAGTTATCTCTAAGTATTGAACAATCGAAGAAAGAGGAGAAAACACTTGAGCATCAAAACCTCATGGAACAGATGAAATATAAGCTTGATTGTAAAGAAAATTCCAAAAAGAAAGATTTCTTGATAGAATGTGTTAAAGCTAATAAATCTGTTGAGAAAATTGAATGTTTAAAGAAATTGTTTGATGACTAGTTTGTTTTATTTCTCTCTCACTTCAACTGTTCATAATTAATTGTACATAATTTTTTTTCTTAATTTCCTGTATTTCTTTACTCTATCCATCATTAGTTGAATTTTCATATTATAATATTATAAATTGTCTTCCAAATAAAATTTTCAAGAATTTTTAATGTTAAAATTTCTTTTTTAGTTAAAATTTTCCAGTCACATTTGAAATTTTCCCAATCCCACCCCTGCATTTGATTGAACTAAGGGGCTGGTATCACCAAAATTCTTTCAAGTAAAGAATTTTGCAAGTCTTATATAAAATTTGGGCAATACTCCCCCCTGAATTTTATTGAAGTAAGGGATGGGTATTACCAAAATTTCAAGTCAATTTTTTTTTGTAAGTCTCATATGAAAATTTGGCAATACCCTCCCCTGCATTTTATTGAAGTAAGGGGTGGGTATCACCAAAATTTTTCCAAGTCATCAATTTCACATGTCAGATTTGAAAATTTGGCAATACCCCCCCCCCCTGTATTTTATTGAATTAAGGGAAGGGTATCACCAAATTTTCAAGTCAAAATTTTTTTAAAAGTCTGATATGAAAATTTGGCAATACCCCCCCTGTATTTTATTGAATTAAAGAAAGGGTATCATCAAATTTTCAAGTCAATTTTTTTTTAAAGTCTGATATGAAAATTTGGCAATACCCCCCCTCCAATTTATTGAATCAAAGAAATCAAATGGAAAAAAAAAATTAAAATTGAAAATTTCTACAACCAATTATTCTCACCAGTCCCAATCAAGTTTTCATATTTTATATAATAGCCATTAGAATGACCTAAGGCCAGATGCACAATTATACAAAAACAGTAATCTATCTTGATGTAACTTTAAAAAATAATTGGAAGAGACAAATCCAAAATTAAATGAAAATAAATTAAAATGGATAAATAAAATTGAAAAAGAGTAAAATAAAAAGGGAAATTTTAAAAAAATTAAAAGGGAAAAATTAAAAAAAAAAAATTAATAAAAGAGAAAAAAAAAAGAAAAAAATATTGGAAAAAAATATTTAATGATAGAAAAAATATAATATTTTAGTTTCAATACTTGAAAGATCTACTTAGAACAATTTTTTTATCTAATTTTTTTTCATTATTAATACGATTAATAAGACCTTCATTTATTTGGAATGAGCAGCCAAAATGGGTAAATTCTTGATAAGAAACTAAAGTTGGAGGTGCTTTAATTGTTTGCTGCCAATATTGAGATGACTTCCATATAGCCTCAACTATTCCATTGGCACTACCAAAATCAACAATAAATTTATGGTCAGGAAAATAAAGGCCATGTCCCTCATCAGAAGAGGGTGATGGAATAGGAACACCAGTCTCTGGATTAATATAAGAGAAAATTGCAAATGTTAGACAATTCTTATCATGTTTATCCAGATGAAAATTATTTAAAATCCTTTATAAGTGATGATAACATTAGAACAAAAAACATAAGCATTTATTGCTTCTTCACATTCAGGATCAGACCAATTCAGTAAACCAGATTCTAAAGCAAGTTGATGATTTTTTTGAAAAGCTTTAATACATAATTTTTTAAATCAATTTTCCAAGAAAATAATAAATGATCCTAAAGAATTCTATCATTTCAGATCTTCTTCAATTTGCTCCAGTTTCAAATTTCTCAATAAAGAATAAATTCCTGAAATATATGGAAAAAAGAAGAAAAATATATATTATTTAACACTTTCAATTTAACAAATTTAATCCAAAACTAAACAGCATACACAGCTGAGGTTCAGTATAACTCTTTTGAACTTTGTTTACAAGTATGGCTTTGGAAAAAAAAATTGTTGCCTGTAAGATATAGATATAATTATCATTATTATGGTGTATAGATTTCATACTGCGGACACATAGAATGAAGTAAATTCAGACCTAGAAAATATCAAGCAAGAGCAAGAAAAGTAAGCCAATCTGGGAGAAGCCAAATTTTGTGGTCCCATGTTCTGGATCCAATGAGTCGAGTGACATCTCTTATATGAGCTTTTTTGGCAGGATTAGACTCCAGTTCATTGATAGATTCACTGAGTTAGAATAAGGGAAAATATATTAAAGTATCTAAATCAAATCTTAATACATAAATGACAGACCAGTTTGGAATGAGAGCCAAATAAAATGAAAAGGGAAATGAAATTGAAACATGGATAATATGTACAATGATAAAAATCAACTGAAGTCATTTTCTGGCTCAATAATTGCCAGAGAGCATGTCAATTCTACTATTTAGAAATTATTTCAAGGTTGTGACAAATTGGAGGTATCCAAAAGTTGGTAGTGCTAGTGGAGGTGGTGGTGTAAAATAGGAGGTGGGAGTGGTGGTGGAAAAGTGGAGGAGGAGGAGGTGGTGGTGGTGGTGGCAAAAAGGAGGAGGAGGTGGTGGTAGAGATGGTGGTGAAGTGGAGGAGGGAGAGGTGGTAGTGGTAGTGGTGGAGGTGGTGGTGGTGGTGGTGGTGGTGGTGGTGGAGGTGGTGGTGGGGATGAGGAGGAGGTGGAGGAGGAGGTGGCAAGGAGGAGGAGGTGGTGGTGGTGGTGGCAAGGAGGTAGCAAATTGGAGGAGGAGGTGGAGGAGGTGGAAGAGGTGGTGGTGGTGGTGGTGGTGGTGGTGGCAAGGAGGAGGTGGAGGTGGTGGTGGTGGTGGTGGCAAGGAGGAGGTGGTGGTGGTGGTGGTGGCAAGGAGGAGGAGGTGGTGGTTGTGGTAGTGGAAAGGAGGAGGAGGAGGTGGTGGTGGTGTTGGCGAGGAGGAGGAGGTGTTGGTGGTGGTGGGGAGGAGGAGGAGGAGGAGGTGGTGGTGGGGAGGAGGAGGAGGTGGAGGTGATGGTGGTGGTGGTGAATAAAATAGCCAAAATGCACTAAACAGAGGGGCAAAAAAATGATAAAAAATGAGCAAGAAAAGGTGAAAGGCCTGTTCAGAGACACTTAGCACTGTTGCAGGACACATGTGGCTGTAGCAGCAAATTTTCATCTGTGCTTTGTAATTTTCAAGGCCAATTTTTGTCTTGCAATTGGTTGTTTCAGGCTGTCCTGTGACAGAACTTTTACACATAGTGTAACACTGCTTATCTGAATTAGCAGCATTTTACTTTTTTGAACATGATCCCAAAGGTAGAGTCCATTGGGTAAGGTTTGTTTTTTTCCACATACGAATCCAATGGAGTATAAACTAGGTTTGCCTAGATTGAAAGATAACTTGTGCAGATGTAGTGTTGCGTCTTGAAGTTTCCTAAATGGGTTAGGAGAAGATACTTCTATATAAGTTGGTAAGTGGATACTGGTCCATTTTTATCCATATGCATGAATGTTTTCAAACCCATTGAGAATTGTTATGAAAGATAGGATGTTTGGAGATGAGTTGATAAAGTTTTAAGAAAGAATTAGGAGAAGTCTGAAATAGTTGAGTGAAGTTTAGTTGAGGAATGTTGAGAATGGAGTGGAGATCATATCTGAGATCATAATGAAGATTTGGCCCCCTTGGGTTTATGTAACACTTTTTGGAAAGAAATGACATATAGGCTAAAGCATCTTCCAAATCAGAGTCTGTTTTATAGTAAAGAACTAAAAGTAAAGCAATAGAATTCATAGTTGAGTGAAGTAGTTACCTAGTAGAGAGGTGTTTCATAGTTGTTGATGAATGAGGGAAGTGGGAATTAACCACCAAATGTGCAGTTGGGGTGTGTAGATAGAAAAAAAACTTAAGTGTTCACCACCCAAATTAAGTAGCATAGAGTGAGGAGAGACTTAAGGATGGCATCACACTACCAACATTTCCCCGACGTTCCGCATGGGAACGTCACCATGACGTTCACTTTTCGTTCCTTTCAAACTTGCGAACGCCACGATGAACGCAACATGCGATTGTAAACGCCACCGATCTAGGGAACGTCGGGACGAACGCCATGCATTCCTTTCAGCTCCACTTACCAGAAGCCCATCGATCAAGCTCTTCATTCCTTTTAACTTCACCTACCTGAAGCTCATTGATCAACCTCTTCATCCCCTTCCAATCATTAGGTATTTGCCCATTTTTACTTTATTTAACTTTGTGATCTTTATCTTTATCTTACTAACCCCCATTTTATTTTACTTAATATTTTATATTTAGTTTTCATCCTATGGATTCTTCTCAATCACCACCCATGGGCACCGGATCATCTCAGGGGGACTCTTCATTCCCTAGCGATATTAGAGATATGCTCAAGACTCTTATGGTTGATCAACAAAAAATTCACTCCTCGATTGATAGCCTCAACAAAGATGTTGAAAGCATGAAGATAAATAAGCCTAGCAATGCCAAAAAAAATATGTCAAAATCAAACTTATCCCGCACTCGTGAGCTTGACCGTGCTCAATCAGAGCCTCTTCCATCTGTATCTCCGCAAAAGAAAGCCTCTTCCAAACTTTCTAATTCTAAGAAAAAGGAAACTCACCCAGAAAAACCTCCTACACCTCGACGTACTCCCCTCCAAATGACATCAAATGATTTTCCGTCTGATTTCAGAAGTGTGAAGGTTAGTCATCTTTTTTTTTTTGTCAGAGTATATACTAAATCACTAAATAATATCCAACCTAGGAGGCACTTTTCATTCACATAAAAACAATATGGGGTCTTCTTGAAAGGGATTCTGTTCCCAGTCCACCTCCGGAATATGAGCTAGTTCGATTTTACAGTCGATTCACTGACTGCAATGAAATTGAATCAGTTGTCAACAATCCGAGTGCTCCTTGTCTTATAAATATAACTGATGTTGTTGACTTTGCACAATCACAACTCAAATCTCAAAAGCTTGGCCGGGGAATCGGGCACTTAAGTGACTCAAGCATTTTTTACATCAAAGGCATGCTTTCACGTCTTGGAATCTCTACTTGGGGTCCCAACCTGGAACGGAACCATGATGATTTATACAATGTGGCCTGCCGAATCTCTGCTGTTGTTACCTTTCAGCAGATTGCGACATCCGGTGCTTATGATTACCTTACTGTGAATCATAAATATTTACTGGATATGGGATTACTTCAAAAAGCCTATGATCACTTTGTTCACTATCTCATGAAGTGTAGGTATCAGCGAGAGAAAAAAGAAGAAGGAGCTTTTAAAAACCTCAACGACAAGAAAGTTTTGAATAAAAGTCGAGCCCGTGTAAGTTTTTTTTCTTAATCTGCTGATTACAATGAGCTGACATGGGCATGAAAAAGCTTCGAACTTCTCGTCTGGATTTTGCAATCATGAAAAAATTCCCTGCTAGATATCGAACAATTATTGAAGAAATTGCGGCACACAGTGATGATGAATTCGATGAAAAAAAGAAAGTATATATTATCAAAACACTGCCTTATCGTTCTCGAAAAGCCAACATCTTTTTTAGGGAGCTTGACAAAGCAATGGATGAATCTGCTAAAAAAGAAGGTACATCAAGTAAGCACCGTCCTCGCCGACTCCCAAAAACTCCCCGAATTTCAAACTGCACACAGCCACCCAAGAAGCTTCCATTAGATTTTTACAATATCAAATGGTTTAATGGCCTTGAAGATTTTCAGAAACGAAAACTTGTGGACATTGATAACGTTGCATTCCTCCTTACTCCAGAAGATTCTGTAAAACTCAAACTGCATCCGGATGAAAAGCTATCAGACAAGAGGTTTACGAAAAAGTTCTGGGATGTTTCTAGTGAGCCATATGATATTGGTGATGTATTGGATGAAGATTCTGTGGCAGGAAGTGGTGCAGGTGATGACCGGGATGGTAGTGTAAACTCAGAAGTTGAAGATGAATCTGATGATGAATCTTTGTATGAAGCTGGGGAGTATGGTTATGGTGACGATGATGCATCTACCAATGAAAATGAAGGCAAAGATGATGATGATAGGGCTAAGGATAGGAAGGGTAAGGCCAGTGGCGGAAAAAAAGATCTTGGCAAGGAGAGAAATATCAATAAGGGCAAAAGCAAGAAAAATATGGAGAAAGACACGGATGAAAGTGACAGTGAGGATGTTGAGGATGATGATGTTAATGATGGTGATGTAATCATGAAATAGAAAATCAGATATTTTTTTCTTTAGCTTGTATTGATGTTTTTGTGTCTCAACGAAATTATCATGAAGAAAATTTACTTTATAAATTTATATATTAGAAATTGATTTTATTTCATTTGGTTATGGTCATAGAATATTTTTTTAAAAAATAGTTTATTTATGTTGAAAATTTGAAAATGATCATTAGCAAAGCTTGAGTTTTTTTTATGCATTTGGAAAATGGTTTGATATTTTAGTTTCAGAAGAATTATTAGACGATGAACTGGTGCTATTCTATTTCACCTGTCTTACCCATTACCTTACAAATCTTCTGGCTGAATACCACCTCAAATAAATATATTTTTATCAATCTAACACAAACTTTTGATTTATAAAAAATGATCAACATTCATTTCATAAATATATATAATGTAAAACAAGATTTTTTTCATAAACTAATCTAAATGTCTAAAAAAGGTCCTGAGTGTAATGTTAATATAATTCCATCAGAAGTAACACCTAGAGTGTTTGGGGATAATAGGGAATATGCAGCAATAGCTTGAACATCTGAAGGACGTAAAGCAGTTTTTTTATTGTGCTCAACCATACCAATAACTGTACTAAGAAGTTTAAGGTAATGTGACAAATCTTTACCAAGTTGAGGATCCCGGTGGGTAGGCCAATTATCCTTTATGGTGCTAACAACAATGCACTCCTCCACAGACATACCTTTTCCACGATAAGCATAGATATGTTGAACAAGTCCAAATCCCTCTTTACCATTCCTTTTGAAGAATATACAGTTGTTTGGAGGTTTTGTTGTAATTCGAACTCCATTTTCTCCAAAACAAGATTGAATGGGAGCAGCAAATTGTCCAACCACTTGCGCCCCGAGTGGATGAGGAAAGTTGTTATATGCTCTCACTTCGGCATTTTCTTGCCTTACCATTTCAAAAATTATTTGATAGACATTTTCAGGCAATTCAATTGCATTTTTACATACTGTTGAAACCACACTTTTCTTCCTCTCCTCCCCCTTGAATGAGTTGACTCCTTTTTGTTGAATTATAAGCCTTTGACGTTGCGATACTTTCTTTAACATTGTCCCATGCATTTCTCCTATAAAAAATTAACTATTAGCTTCAAATATTTAGTAGAGTTGAAAAATTCTTTTCAAACAAATCAACACTTACGTCCTATATTATTCGTTGGAATTTTTTGCAACAGACCTATCAGACGTTCTCCAGGGAATTCAGAGACTCCCATTAGTGGCCCCCACATTCTCATCTGTTCAGGCATGTGTAAGGCAAAATGATGATTTGGTGTCATTTTTGGGTTGTTAAATAGTTTTTTTGAACTTTCTAGATATCGCCTGTACCCAAAATCAAATCGAAGAAAATGAGATTCCTGTACTACAGCTTTAAACAAAATTCTAGTACAGTAAACAAGGTCGCCAATGTTTTGCAGAAAAAGTGAACACTTTGGTTTTTTTGAGGAATTTAAGTTTTTCGACAAAAGAATTTGAGGAATTATCAAAGGAATGACAATTGTAAAAAGAATAAGCCAGTCAGCTGCCCTAAGGCGTCCATGCTTAGCTTCACCTAGATTTGGAGGCAAAGAACCTAATCCATCAGGCAAGATAATATTTGCCATTAGTTTTTGAAATTCTTCAATCTGAGCCATTGAAAAAATTCCACCCCCGACTCCTTCCCCTAGCTCCATATCAGAACACCCTGAATTTTCAGACTCATCATCAAATCCCATCATCTCTATACCATCAGAAATTTCTTCCATTCGTGACCTTGTCTTTCGTTTCTGCTTTGTATTTGGCCGCCGTCTTTTACTTGTTGCCGAAAGAATTTGAAATGCCCACCAGTAGCGAAAATGGGTTTGTAATATACCTTCTAGCCAACAGTGCATGACTCCTAATGTCAAGTGAAGTGTTGGCTTGCGGTACGGCAATCTATTAAGTTCTGACCATCAAACACCATGCAGCCTAATAATTTCTTGCTGTTGAATTTTTGTTCTTGCATCCTTTGATTCGTGAGCAAATTTCAGGACATCTTCTTCAATTCGAAATGCTCCCAGCTTTGCTTTGTAGATCTCATTGGAATCTAAGTTACACCACGGGCAGAATTGGCGGGCTGAGTGAGATGCAAAACCACCAGCCTTATGAGTTGCTGGAAGATCTCCAATAAGGGGCAGAAGGCGGACCTGAACAGTTCGTTTATTGGAATACAAGGATGTTGAAATTTTAATCCCTGGCATAATCTCAAGAAGCTCATCAACTAATGGTTTTAATAAGTGAGATATAGTGACTGTATTCGGAGAGCTTGGTCCAGGAATGAGGCTCGAGATAAATGTGAATTCTGGCTTATTTCGGAGTGTTGGGGGTAGATTAAGACACGTCAAAGCCACTACTCCTACTGATTCATGTTTACCAGCCTGTCGGTTACCACGTGGATTAAACCAATCGATAAATAACGAAAAAACTAGATGCAGTGGTTTGTCCTCATCAGTGCAAGGAGACCATTCCAAATTGTTCCAAGCTATTGACTGTTGAAAATCCTGAGTAGCTGGCTTTCCTCTAACTTCAAAAGCCCAGGCATCAATTTCTTTCTCGACATTTTCACATTTTAAGAACCAAGAAACCCATTGAGATATTTTCTGAGTATAGTAGATACAAGCTGGAGTTTCACTACGTGGGCTTAATTTATTAGTGTTATTGTTGTCACTTGAGAGTTTATAAGGTTTTGGTTTCCTAAAAAGATTATTTTTGCAAGCGCTCTGGTTGGGGAACTCTTGGTATACACAGTACTTAAGAGAAGTTTCAAAAGGGTATAAGGAATAACACTTGAGGCAGCATATGTCAGCGTGAAACTCAGGAGTCAGATCAAGTATCCCCATTAGTGTTCGAGGGTCTTTTTTTCGTTGAAATTGTTGGATGGCAGTTTTGGGTGCAGTCTGGAAAGCTTTAAGGATCTTGAAAATATAATCATGAACAGCACGACATTTCACTAAACTGATTGCACCAAATAGATGGAGCCATGAAATAAGAAATGCAACAAGTCCTATCCAATAATGAAAAAAATCAGCGTATAGCAGAATTTTTTTCATGAGGAAAACACTTACCCATGAAGTTACCTTCTACTTGTGGTGGAAGCTCTATCTCAGTATCGCTCGTTTCTGAAAAGCTTAGGGATTCCACTTCTGAGACTTCTGAAGACACATCCGAGCTACTGTTCGTCTCCTCCGAAGAAGTTTCCAAACTTAAATTAAATTTGATTTGGTCACTTCTGTAATGCTTTAGCCTGTTTCGAGTAGATATATACTTGCCACGTTGGGTGATTCCATGTTTATCATTCCAAAAGTTTGTGGAACACTTAGAACAAAGACACAAGCGCATTTAGGATATATTTTAAGCTTTAATAAGTAAAACTAAGTACAAGAGGATGTAAACAATGATTAAAATGAGGATCAAACAAGAGGGAAATTGGTGGGTTGTGGGTGACTCAAGTCAAAACTGATGCGTGGCGTTCGCTCTGACGTTCCAGAAATCGGTGGCGTTCGCTCTGACGTTCCTGAAATTGGTGGCGTTCGCAGTTGCATGTTGCGTTCATCATGGCGTTCACGAGGTTTTATGCATAAAAGTGCGAACGCCATGGTGACGCTCCCGCTCGGAGCGTCGGCGAAATGTTGGTAGTGTCAGCAATTATAAGTCATGTGACTTTTTTAAAAATCCATCATGGATGTGATGAGTTTGGGATCAGGAAGTAGGAATGGAAATTGGGGTATAAGAGGCAGGATAATGCATTATGATGGATTCCTTATCCACTAGCCCTGGGGCTAGTGGATAAGAATCTTCTGCAATTAATAATGTCTGATCCCGGGAAAAAAAAATTCTGATCCCTAATGGTGGATCCCTGAACATTGATACCCCCTATTATTATAATCACCACTCTTCATGCTATCACAAAAAAATTCTAGGCCCTATCCATTACACTCAGCTATTAGTATTATCAAATTCAATTTGTTAATTTGTCTTAAGTGATGCATACTCCCCTCCTTTTCCCCTATAAACTTGTAAAGAATCAAAACATAATTGTTGCTGTGTTCATATATATCACTGTCTCTTCTTATAAAGATTACTTATTTATACTTGAGTTACTAGCTGCAAGAAGTTTAAGCTAAAAAATCACATTAGTAATTTAAAAAAAATGGATTCTTTCAAAGTCTGGAAAATATATATTTTATATCAGATTGAGTGGTTTATAAACATATATTGATGAGTCATTAGTTGAACATAATAATTTTATTTATTTATTGATTAGGAACAATGATACCACTAGAAAGAGAATAAAATAAGTAAATTCAATATCAAAAATTAAAAATGGGGATTATAAAATTAAATATATAAAATCTACAGCAGAATAAAACATGGATCTTGGAATTAAGAAATAAATGTAAGCAATTCAAATCTTGAGTAAATGACAATCAGTTAAGTAAACTAAAAAAGTCGTGTTAAAATACGTAACTTAGAGACCATTAATGCGGAAATTGGTATCATCTTAATTTCTGTTGCATCATCTATTTAACCATTCTTCTATTCATTAAACAAGCAGTCACACCAGAAAAAAAAAAACATGGGCACCTGATAGCAGGTGTCATTCCCTATCTTTGACTTGACTCAATTTCAGCTCAGCTGTAATTCTTTTGAAAAGACTGCGCACTGAACAATGAGCAGATTAGCTCGTGCAACATCAAATCAAATTTACTCTTAAATCAAAAATGAATATAGATATAGGCACCTGCTAGCAGGTGCCACTTGATTTTTTGCGGTGTCAATATATATATATACTAGAGTTGGCTTCCTATTTTTCTACACTATATTATATAATATTTTTTTACTTGTAAATGTATATATATATTATCTCTTTTTTATATATTTTTAATCCTTTAATCATGAAAAATCAATCAAACCTTTATTTTATATTTTATTTTATTTTTTGATACCCGTTTGCATGGTACTTAGCACTAACAAATAAATATTTATTGCGTACATCAACTTAAGCAATTGTGAAGACTGGACTGTATGCATATAAAGATTTTTTTTTTTGCTATTGCATGATCCAATATTTTTTATTTTCGATCACTTTAAAAAATTTACACCATGGGTCATTTGAGACCACGGTATAATGCCAAGGCTAGATCTGTCCCTACATCCTTGACCGATTATTCAAATCAAGATTCTTCAGAACCTCCAATATCTAGCAAAAGGAAACGTCGCTTAGAAGCATACATTGAAAAGAAGTTGAAAAAAGAACGTAGATTAGAATTACTACAAGTTTGTATTTTTTTTTTCAGATTGCTCTGTTATTCCATCACTTACTCACATTTTTTTTCTTTTTCACTTTTTGTAGGAACTTAGGTGAGATCAAAAAAAAAAAAAAAAAAAAAAAAATCTTTATAGGTTCTGGAATTCTGAGCACTTTTTTTCCCTCTCATCTCATTCGTTAATGCAGCCATTCCCAGTCAACGGTTCGAGATTCATTAGAGCTGGTTTCTACAGCTTCATTATCATCGCATCCTACTCTTCAAACAAAAAAGGATAGAATTCAAAAGAAAAACCTGATTTCTGATCGTAAACAATCCGCTCTTCGAAAATCTTTGGACCGTCGAAAAAAGATTGGCTACCATAGTGATGATAGTGATGCCGATTCATTGAGCCAAAAGCAGGCTTCAACTTCTTCCCTACCAACTCTCAACTCCATCAACTCATCAACCTTTTCTATTCCATCATCTGTGCCCAAAGCTTTGTCTATACCTCAACCTGCTAACATAGAAACTGACGACAAATCTATTTTGGCACACACTCAGAACAACAATTCCTGCCTTCCATCCGAGTCTAACCAATCTAACCAATCTAAAAACATCCTTGGTAGTGCCCTTGCTCCAGGGGCTGTCGTTATTGTGAAAAAAAAGAAAAAATCTAAACCCCAAGTCCCCTTGCTTAATATTTCATCTGATGACTCGTTGGATGGTTCAGATTCTACCTGGGAGGAATCCAGCGGCAGTAGTTCAACATCTGAAGATGAGGATGAATTAGATCTAGAAAATTCCTCTGAAAAGGAATGGTCAGGCATTGAAAGCGTCCTTCATGAACCTGATAACTCAAATGAGAATGAATTTACTGTGTCTGAGGACAGTTCCTCTGAATCGACTCCACATAGAGCAAAAGGTAGTTTTCGTGATTGGGCTAACCAGCAAATAAATCAAAGTTTGAACTGTGATGAGGAAGGAGAAGCCAATCCTGACACTCAACTCCCAAACACTGCTCTCTTCGCAGCTTGGGCTCATCTTATCAAACCTAATGTCCCAACTCGATGTGGTCCTTTGGGTGTTCCTTTAGATCTACCGGAAACACCTTTATTTCTTCATCAAACCACAACTCATGTGCCGGTTGATCGCTCTTCTGAAATTCAAAGTATACGCTCTCAGTTACCTATTTTCTCTGAAGAGAATTCAATCATGGATATTATTCGACGTCACTCTGTTATAGTAATTTGTGGTGAGACTGGAAGTGGAAAAACTACTCAAGTACCTCAATTCCTTTACGAAGCTGGATGGGGATCAGCTCACAGTGACAATCCTGGCATGATTGGCATAACGCAACCCCGTCGAGTAGCCGCGGTAAGTATGGCAAACCGAGTAGAGAAAGAAATGAATCTGATTGGAAAGCACATTGTGGGCTATCAAATCAGATACGACACCAGTACCAAACCTCAAACTAAAATCAAATTCATGACAGACGGAGTTCTTTTGAGAGAACTTGCCACCGATTTTTTACTTCTCAAGTACAGTGTCGTTATTGTGGATGAAGCTCACGAACGAAGTGTCAATACGGATGTTCTTATTGGAGTCCTTAGTCGAGTTGTTCGTCTTCGCCTCAAACATTGGCAGGAATCACTCAATTCTAAGAGCGCGCTCCCGGAAAATTATGAGAAGCCTACTCCACTGAGGTTGATCATCATGTCAGCCACTTTACGAGTCAAAGATTTCACGTTGAACAAAACCCTTTTTGCTGATCCACCTCCCGTAATAAACATTGCAGCCCGTCAGCATCCCGTCGCTATCCATTTTAGTCGTAAAACTAAAATGGACTACGTCAATGAAGCCTACATTAAAACTTGTAAAATTCATAACCGATTACCCAAAGGGGGGATTCTCATATTCTTAACTGGACAAAAGGAAATTATGGCACTTTGTAAAAAATTAGAAAAGAAACTGGGCCCTAAGGCTTTGGAAGAGCGCAAAAAGCGAAGACAAGATATCTTTGGACTTCATGCGCATAAGCCAGGGTTAGGCGGTATAGAATCAGTTGGAAACAGTTCACTAGAACCTAAATTTCAAATCCTCACTAGCGAATCCAATATTAATTTAGCCTCTATAGAAGTAGAAGATGTAGAATTGGGGAATGATGATCATGATATTGCTTCTGATGTCGATGGCGATCAAGAGGTCGAGGAAGATGCCCAAGGGTTGGACACAGATGAAGATGATGAACTTGTTATAGAAGGAGTTGATGTCTCTGAGGAAAGTGATGGTCAGTTTGGTTTTCCTTGTATCTTTCTGCACTTGACAACAAACTGATCGTTTGATAGTTTATGGTAATTCATTCATCTACATCAGTGCCTTTACACATTTTACCTTTATATTCCTTGTTGCCTACGGTCGAGCAAATGAAAGTTTTTGAAGATCCTCCAGAAGATAGTCGCTTAGTCGTCATCGCTACCAATGTGGCTGAAACTTCTTTGACCATCCCCAATATCAAGTATGTAATTGATTCTGGTCGGTCAAAAGAGCGTAAATTCGACATAAAAACGTCAATACAATCGTTTGAAATATCATGGATTTCCAAAGCTTCTGCAGAGCAACGTGCAGGAAGAGCAGGACGAACGGGTCCCGGTCATTGTTACCGTCTTTATTCTTCAGCTGTGTACGAAAATTATTTCCCGCAATTTCCTGTGCCTGAAATTGAAAGAATGCCTATTGAAGGAGTTGTGTTACAAATGAAGGCTATGAATATTGATACTGTAGCCAATTTCCCCTTTCCTACTCCACCTGATCGGTATAATCTTCAAAAAGCAGAAGTGGCTTTAACAAGGCTAGGAGCTTTATCTAAAAACATTTCAACATCATTACAACCAATTAAAGCTTCAAAAGAAGCTCAAATCACTGAACTTGGGCGGGCGATGGCCAAATATCCACTCACTCCAAGATTCGCTAAGATGCTGGTTTCAGGATCTCAATACGGATGTCTCCCCTACATTATAGCTTTGGTTTCGATTTTATCTATCGGTGATCCATTTTTACATGATGATATCATTGACGAAGAGTTAAAAGAAAACGACGAACTTGAAAACATTCATGAAATAGAGTTAATCCAAAGCAGAGAGCTTCAAAACAAAGAAATTCGAAAAGCTAAGCGTCGGCAATTTTATCAAACTCAACAGCAGTTTTCTTCCTTAGGGAAAGGAACAAGCGACCTTTTAAAAATCTTGGCAGTTGTAGGCGCTTTTGAATTTTCCAACTCGTCGAGAAGAGCGACTGATCAAGAAAGTGCAACAGCACAATTCTGTCGAGAGAATTACGTTCGACAAAAAGCTATGGAGGAAATTCATAAATTAAGGGTTCAAATCACTAAGATTATTTTACAGACAACTCATGTGGAGAATTTAACTATTGAGTCATCTCTTAATGTGCTTCCACCAAGTGAATTGCAGATTAGAGTCATCAAGCAACTTTTGACTGCTTCATTCTGTGATCAAGTTGCTGTTAGAAAATGTATAGTCGAGAAAACTAATGGGATGGACAACACAGGTGGAAGCGGTTCCTCCTTGATGGCTTATAGAACAATAGAAGTGGAAGAGGATGTGTTTATCCATCCTTGCTCAGTGTTATATGCCAGTTCTGTGCCCCCAGACTTTATCGTCTTCCAGGAATTGCAGAGAACAAGCCGAGTATGGATCAAAGGTATCACGGTCATCAATCCAGCTTGGCTACCTGTGTTAGCCAGAAGTCTGTGTACTTTCTCCAAGCCATTAGAAGATCCTCACAATGGTTCAACAAAATTAACAACCCATACTGCCCAAAATGCTAACACCCGAGAATGCTTTGTCATTCCCAAATTTGGTGGCCCTTGGTTGGATGTAGAACTTAAACCTGTAAAAATGGTTCAGCGATTGATTCAAGGAAAGTGGGTGTGGGAATAATATATTTTTTTTGTTTTTATTAAAAGCCCCACCTTTGAAACCTACCTAATTAGTGAGTGATTCAATATAATAAGAATAATAGCAAACTTAATATAAATGTTAACAACAGTTGTGTCTTTTTTTTCTTTCTTTCTTGGTTGACTAACAAAAAAAATAGTTGAAAAGTTCACAAGTTTACCGGTCTTAAGTGTCAGTAGAATGTGATGGGGTGATTAAGAAATGAAAAAACTACTATTGCCATGATAAGTCCTCATCAACAATACAAAAATAACTTATCTTTTTAGTTATATGCATGTATTTATATATATATATATCTTGCAGAAATATTTTATATAGTCTTCAAAAATTCTACCTCTGAAAAATGAAGAAGAGAAAGGAAAGCTATTGGATAGTTAATCACTACCAAAAAATTCACATCAGTTGCTAAGTTTAAGTTAGTTGAGAGAAGAGAAGAGGGAAGGGCTGGGAGAGTAGGTCACAAACAGCCAAAAAAAAAAAAAGAAAAAAAAAAAAAGAAAAAGAAAAAGAAAAAAAGAAAAGGAAAAGAAGGAAAAAAAAAGTGTATTATCTTTACCTGTACTGTAAAAATTAGCTGTTGTGATTTTATGTTCAGCTCACTCAGTTCACTTTTTTTTTTTTTGATTTTTAATTATTTAATTTTTTGTATCAGAGTTCTTGACAAAAAAAAATTAACTAATTAATTCAATTTGATAGGTTGATTGTAGCTCTCCATAAAGAGCAGTTTAGCTTTGTGGTTCACTACTATAAAATAAATAAATAAATAAAAAGAATAAGATAACCCCCCATGAAATTACAGATTTATTTTTATTAAAGCAGATACACACACATATATATAATGATAATGAGAAAAGATTACCTCTCTTGTCAGTTGAGTCTCATTCATGGCCACATCTCATTTAATAGGGGGTGTCAGTTCTATCAAATCTGCACTTAAATTTTGCAAAAAAATCACTTATTTCAAAAATGGGTGTCAGTTATGATCTCAAATCAGCACTTTTGTCAGCCTGGATATCCCCAGGACTGAGTAAAAAGTACTTATGAATTATGTTAAACACATGGACTATACATGGGAACAATAAATAAAAGTACACAAGTTGTATACATAAGTAAAAATTATGATAAAATACAATATATGCCATTATAACACCTTATATACATGCATATATCCACCATTTAAAAGTCTTATGTACTTAATATTAAGTTTTAATATGATAGGGTAATATTAAGAACCTTAAATATAAGGCTACATAATTTTTAAGTAGAATAAAAGCTGTTGTTTTCATTATTTTATGTGAAAAACAAGAAAGGTGCTTTAAATCACTTGAAAGTTGAATATATATGCTATAAATTTAATAATATTAAAAATGTGCCTTGAAAGATCAATTTTTCTTAATTAGGACTATTGATTTGGCTACTCAAATGAATAAAAATAACACTTTTCAAATTTGGTGTTTTTTATGCCAGAAATGACATCTGTGTACTGGCCATATACTGCCTGCATTTTTCCTGTGTGAATAGCTTCATTTTTAGCGAAGTTAGCTTTTTCACAGTATAATTAATCCACATTCTATGTCTACTGTGGGGAAACACACTAAAATTGGCAACAGGTGCTTATTTAGTGTTCTAATTTAATTATAGGTGCATTGACCTTATTATATGCACTAATTTCATTAATACCCTCAAGCTTGGTGCCTTCAATTCACTACCACACTTAAATTTTCCTAAATTAGTCAAGGATTTACCTGTGCAAGCACCTGTCAAGGAATGCATGTAGTTACCCCACATCTCACACCCTTTTTTGGGGTTTTCAGTGGTTTCTCAGTCAATTTTGGTTATTTTTGAATGGGGATTTCACGTAGTATAATGTCATGATTAGCCCCAACATTTCTACAGTTAATCCCCCTTATTATTAAGTATTAATTAGTCTTAATATTCCCTTTTTGGCCTTTTATATTAATGTATAATGCGCATATACTCTCTTTTTTGCTTATTCTTTATTTTTGATGGATTATCCCTATTACTACAGTATTTTGGCAGGTGATATCATTCTAATTATGTTATTGATCACTCTTTATGTTGTTGGACAGGTGTATTAGCTGGAATGAGGTGTCATTAGCTGTGTATAGGGCTGGTATATCAAGGGGTTCATTGGAGGAGTTATTGGGTATAAAAGGAGGGGTTTTTTGGTCTTGTTTTCTACATTCTTTATCATTACAATCAAATATATAACCAATAAAATTACAATACATATCAATAGTACTTATAAAGTCCTTGAATAGTATCTGAATTATTATATCTATTTTTCTACAAACTATAAGATTGCAACCCATTTATAATTAGTGATATTAAAATTAATGAGACCCTTATGTTGAGTTATATTTTAATACTTATTGGTTTTGTACTACAGTATTCATATAGGACCATTAAAATCTTCTAGAAAACTGACTTTTCAAGCTATTTCTTGCCTCTGTACTTGAACTCAGCCTGACAACTTTTTTTTCAATTTTTTTTTCACAACCACATGTTGGCCATATCATCCCTTCCTTGCCCACCCCATTCCTGTCACATGTGACACCCTGACCTCCATCCCCTCATCAATCCTCAGCACACACCCCTCACTGATATTTAAAACATTTTATTGCAACATTTAAACCAGGCATATTTTTTCCCTTTTTTTTTATGTTTTCAACATCTTAATCTCTCTTCTTGTAACATACCAGTTTCATAATGCCTCCCTGAAAATCCAACACTCAAATGGCAACTCAAAAAAATGCTTCATCACAAAGTCCTTCCTGTAATGAAAGCCCCTCAACTGAGAAATCAAAGTCTGGACAGCTAAAAAAGCAAGGTTATCTAATCATCATCAGTTTCTTCAAAATTAAATCAAATAATGATTCATGTTTTGGATGCAAGAAGTCCATCCAAATTGGTCATCCACCTTCATTAAAGGGCAATGGCTTCTTGTTGATGGCAAATGAAGTAAAAAAGAAAAAAAAGGGTGAATTGACTTCAATCCTAAGAAAATGAAGAAGAGGCTCAAAAGTTATCAATCCAAATATAAAAATTTTCATTTTTCTTCCACTTCCACTGGCTTTGGTATTGATGATGATGATTTGGAGATTTGAATTAATAATGTTTCTGAAAAGCTCAATGTCATGTGTCTTTTCTATGAGGAAATGGATATTCTTTTGGTTCCTGAGTTTATGTCAACCTTTAGTTTCTACACAATACTACCAAGGATATACCCTTTGGTTCTCAAACATCTAATAATCTGGCCAACACACCTGTACTTCAAGGAAAGAAATCCCCTCCAGCTTCTAACCATAGTTTGCATGAAGATGATTCCAACTATAAAGCAGATCAATTATTTTGGAGATGATCTGAGTCCACAGAGCCCTGATTCCTTGATGTATGTATTCTTTTTCTTTTTTCATAAATTATTTTCTAAATTTCTCATTCTTTCTTTTCTAGTCTCCTCCTACTCAAACTCAAATTTCAAAAAAGAATAACAATTATGGCAATGTCAATCCTGATTTGGAAGCTTCTTTAGATGAACTTCCTGAAACCTCTAGCTCAAACTCCAAACTAAAGCATTAAGCCTCGATTTCAATGAACTTGAACCATCTTTTAAAAAATGGTAATAATTAAACCATATCTTTTTCCTCCCTTGACCATTCTTTTCAGAAAAAAAAAGGAAGATTTGGTCACTATATATCTTCTTCAATAACATATTTATTTATTTTTTCTATTTAGTTTTTTCAGAAAAATCCTCTATTAAAAAAATGCCCTTGACTTTGAGAAGATGAAGTTTGATCATAATGCTAATGAAAGATCAATGGGCTTTAGATTTGGAGAAATTTTTTTTTGCTTCAATCAAATTTTGAAAAGGCCAGATTTGATGCATAGGAGATGGTAATAGTTCATCTTTGCTCAGAGAAAAAAAAAGACCATTATTTTAAAAAGAGAAATGGAAAGTTGTGATTTGGAAAAGCAAGAAAAGTTGAAAAAAAATATTATGGAATGTGTAAAAAATGGAAAATCTTACAAGGACATTAAAAAATTACTTGATTTTTTAATTGATTAATTGATTTTTTGGTTAATGGTTAGGGAATGACTTTGATAGTTATTTTGAATCTTATCAAAAATAGTTATATCATTAGATTCTGATAACACCATTTGTCCTTACTGGACTCTAAAATATTGCACTTTTGGAATTTCAGATGGAAAATTAATACTGACACTTGTGCAATAATCCTCATAACCAACATACTTCTATTACCTCACCACCAATTTGCATTTCTAAATGAATTTAAATCAAAAATATTCTATATGTGTTTAGAAAATTTGGCAATACCCTCCCCTGAATTTTATTGAGGTAAGGGGTGGGTATCACCAAAATTTTTCCAAGTCATCAATTTTGCATGTCATATTTGAAAATTTGGCATTACCCTTTCCTTTCATTTTATTGAAGTAAGGGGTGCAAGTCACCAAAATTTAATATAATTACATAAATTAATAAATAAATAAATAAGATAAGTCAAATTTACTAGTTTTAAAGTAATGAAAATTCCTCAAGCCAAAATTCAGATCAAGTCTAGAAGCTAAGTTTGGGAATTTTCACAGATATAGGCTAGAGGAACCCCATGAAGCAAACTAATTTTGTCATGATTACCATTTATACAACTCAAGGTTGTTGGCCCATTACTTTAGTTTAGTAAATTGAAATATCAGATTTATTTATCAAAAATTTATGAAAGAATAATAAATATTTGATGACTTTACAAATCCCAATACTTTTTTGATCTAACTAAAGTTTTATTAAATTTATTACTTTTACCTTCTTTTTTAACCTTGTTGATTTGTTGGATTAAATTTTGACTGATCTGAAATGAGCACTCAAAATGTGTGAATTCTTGACATGACTGCATACCTGGAGGAGCTTTTGTCATTTGGTGATTATTTTGAGATGATTTCCAAACAGATTTGATGATTCCATTTCCTAAACTAAAATCAATGATACATTTATGATCTGGAAACTATAACCCATGACCTTTCATTTTAGCTAGTGAAGGAATAGTTTCAGCCTAGGTATCCTCAGGACTGAGAAATTCTCATGTTTAGAATAAGATAAACTTAATTACATTAAGCTTATAAGTTAAAATTAAGGTTATAATACTTATATATATGGTTATAATGCTTATATATATAATTATTACACTATTAAATGACTTATATAAGTTTAAATAGCTTATCCATAGCCCTATAATACTTATTAAGGTTCTAATGGAGTCATAATATACTTATCTTAAATAATATTAAGTAATTATAGACATACATAAGCTTATATGTATGCACAAACCTCATATTCAATGAAATATGTAGTTATATTATGTATATATAGGTCTATATGTGGGTTTAATCTTCCAAATAGCCTATAAGCTTTATTTATTTGCTTATTTTAGGTCATATGGATGTATTCAGTGGACTCACAACACCTACAAAAGCATTTACACCTTTTTCAGGCGCATACACCACACAATATGGGGGGCAGACTTGCTAGCAAGTCTGCAACCTTGAACCCTAATTCATATCTTTTTGAGCACACATTGAGGAAGTGATGAAACCATCATGAAGAAGTATTGAATTGACTTTGAACACACCTTGAAACTCATGTGAACACGAATGGGGCTACAAGGGTTGGAAAGGCTGGAGAGAGGGGTGAGGAAGGGTATATGGGGTAGCAAAAAGGTTTGGAAAGAGTTGGAAGGGAAGATTAAGGGTTCCGAGGCATTTTAAATGAAGAAAAGTGTCTGGGAGAGGTTGAGAGGGGTGAAATGGGGATCAAAAGAGGATGGCATACAATGGGGCTGGGAGGATAGCAAAAGGCATGGGGAGGGAAGACAAGCATGTTTTTATAGAATTGAAAGGGATGGAGATTGGTGCAAACAGAGTGTCAAAATAGGATGATGAACTCTGTTCTTTGGGCAAAGGACAGAGTTCACTTCCATAAAATATTAGCTGAAACATAGTTTTCAATTCTGTAAAAACAGTTTTAAGTAATAGAAAAAGTCACTGATTTTTTTTATATGTAACCTGAAATTTTTTAATAAAATTATTGTATTTAAGAATTACAATATTGTCAATCAATTTTTATTGATCAACTTAATTTAATAAAGTATTATTTAAATAAGTTGCTTCAAAAAATACTTTGCATTGAGTAGACTCATGGAATGATTTTTTCTGGCTTCCATTCAGTCATCCTCACACTTTCACTATGTTTTCAATATAGATCCATTATTATTTGTGTGATACTTCAAGTGAAAGTTCAGTATTACTTCAGTCTGAGTTCCATCTGATTTCCATCTTACTACAAGTTGAGGACTTGCTAGCAAGTCCGCCCCCCATATTGCGTGGTGATATATCCAGTTTGGTCAACTTAATCTGCTTCCTTGGATGGATTTTCATGGATTTATGAGTTGGGATATGATTACTGGGTTAATATGTATCCTTGGGGATGTTATTGGGGGCTTGGAAAGTTAATTTAGTTCCTTTATATGCTTTGTGTTTCATTATATACTCTTTGGATGAGTTATTTTACCTGTTTCTTTATGGTATTTACTTTTATCTGTTTATTCTATTTATGGTATGGGTCTGTGTTATCATTAATTGTGATGGAGGGTCCTTACTGGAGGTCTGGGTGTTAAATCTTCTTGAAGTGGAACATGGGGAGGTGATGGGCCCTCACAGTGCTGTAATTGCCAGGGATAGCAGTGACATCATCTGGATTGAAGGTCTGTGCACTCCAGTGGATTTTGGTATAAGTAAGGGAGGATTTGAGATGTTATTTATCATAACTTACTTACTACGACTCAAATAAACATTTTAAAACAATTATTATCATATATTAATATATTTTAAAGCATTTATAAATTGATATTATCTTTATATTAGTTATAACTATCTTTTATTAACCTATTTTCCACCACTAGGACACATAAAAATCCAAGTATTGTGAGTTTATATTGAGAATAACTATTTTATTAGTCTTCCCCTGGGGTTCAATTACTATATCATTTATCAATAAGTAGTTGGGCCATTAATATTTACTATTAAATCATGCTTAGATACTAGCATACACTGACAAATAGTGTCAGCCTGTATATCCCCACGACTGAGTAAAAAGTACTTATGATTTATGTTAAACACATGAACTATACATGGGAATAATAATTAATAGTACACAAACAGTATACATAAGTAAAATTATGATAATATACAAAATATGCCATTATAACACCTTATATACACGCATATATCCACCTTTTATAAGTCTTATGTACTTAATATTAAGTTGGAATATGTTAGGGTAATCTTAAGAACCTTAAGTATAAGGCTACATAATTTTTAAGTACACTTAAAGCTGTTATTTTCACTGTTTTATGCAAAAAACAAGAAATGCGCTTTATTTCACTTAAAAGCTGACTATATGCGACATAAATTTGAGAATATCAAAATTGCACTTTGACAGATCAATTTGTCTCATTTAGGACTATTGATTTGGCTATTTAGATGCATAAAAATAACACTTTTCAAATTTAGTGTTTTTTATGCCAGAAATGGCTTCTGTGTACTGGCCACATACTGTCTGCTTTTTTCCCATGTGAATAGCTTCATTTTTAGAAAATTTAGCTTTTTCACACTATAATTATCCCACATTCTACGCCCACTGTGGAGAAACACACTAAAATTTGCAACAGGCGCTTATTTAGTGTCCTAGCTTAATTAATAATGCATTGGCCTTGTTTATATGCACTAATTTCATTAATTACCTTACTCTTGGCGTCTTATTTCATCACCACACTTAAATTCGCCTAAATTTAGTCAAGGATTTACCCATGCAAGAGCCTTCCAAGGACTGCATGTAGTTACCCCACATCTCACGCTCTTTTTTGAGTTTTTGGGTGGTTTCTCAGTCAATATTGGTTATTTTTGAATGGGAATTTCAGGTAGTATAATGTCAGGATTAGCCCCATTATTTCTACAGTAAATCCCCCTTTTTATTAAGCTATTATTAAGCTTAAAAATTCCCATTTAGACTATTATATTATTGTTTATTATGCATATATTCTCTTTTTATCTTATTTCTTAATTTTGATGGATTTTCCTTATTAATACAGGGTTTTGCCGGTTGTTACACTTCTAATTATGTCATGGATTACTGGGAATGTTGATAAACATGTCTATTAGTTGTTTAGAGGCGTCATTAACTGTGTATTGGGTGGTACATCAAGGGAATCATTGGGGAACTCAGTGTGTATAAAAAGAGTAGGGTTATTGGTTGTATTTCTGCATTCTTTATCATTACAATTTAACCAATATAACCAAATAAATTACAATAAATATCAATTAGTAATTTTATAAGACTTTTGAATAGTATCTGAATTATAAAAATCTATTTTTCTACCAACTACAAAGATTGTAAGCCATATATAAAGATAGTGAGAATTTTATTACTGAGACCTTTATTTTTGATTATATTTTACTATTTGTTGGATTTATACTACAGTATTCATATAGGACCATTAAAATCTACTAGACAACTGACTATTCAAGCTAGTTCATGTCCTTGTACTTGACCTCAGCCTGACAATTGGGGACCTTTCCTCAAGAATTCTGTTATAATCCAGTAAGTAAAAATTTCAAAGAAGGTACACGTAAATAAAATCCCTATAGAAATATTTGGATAATTACAACAGGTTGGGGTCACTTATATAGTGATTTCAGAAAAAGAAGCCCTTTCATATAATAAAATTGTGATATTGAATCAACAATTTTACCACTAATTTAACATATAATTGTTCTTAGTGGGAGTCTGTCAATAGACCAATTAAATTTGTGATCTTTGCAGATAATAACCAATTAAACTGATTAATTGTTTTTCTTTTAACAGGACTTTTAATCCTTTTCTATTGGATTGAAATATTCATTCAATATTTGAAAAGAATCTTACTGACAGTTATTTTCTTTTTAAAATATAAAAACACAGCTACATATTGTAGACCAGATAAATCAAGTGCCCACTTATAAAGCATATTTGACTTTTGCCACTTATAAATTCACTTCATACTAATAAGTAAGCAATAAAATTGTCTTCAGTGGTATTGATAAATACTGATAAAACTCATTTTGAAGTTTTCATATCTAAACTTTCAATTCTTTAGAAGAAATTCCACATAAAAATGTGTGACAACAATGACATTGTAAGTAATAAGGCAAAACCTTATAACTTAAGACCTAGAGCTGAAAGACCTGTTAAAGGACATTCAAATGGAGGGCCAGGACTCTCCCATAATAAACAAAACTCCGCCAATGTCTCTGGAGGAAAGGGAAAGGCTTTTAAAGCAAGTTTCAATAAAGAAAGTAAAAAATACATTACAAGAACAAATTCACTCCCTATCCACCCTATTGAACACCTTGACAATAAGAGTCAACAATATAGTGGACCAGATCAACAACCTGGAGAAAAGAGCAGCTCAAGGTTTCATCAAAGTCAACCAAGCTCTAGTGGACATAAAGGCTCAACCACCAACAGTGGTACCCAGCAATTCTATAGCAACACCTCCAGCTCAGGAGGAGGATCAAAAAATCACAGTAAGAAAATGGAAATGGGATTGGTACTCCAAAAATTACAACAATCCTCAACAGCAGGGCTCCAGCAGTCACCCTTACAGGGGAAAGGCAAGGAGAGGCAGGGGAAGTGGGATAAGACCTTGGTAAGACATCCAACTCCTCATAATCAATTGTATCAACCTGAAAATGAATTACTTATAGGTAATGAGATTGATAAGGAAATATTTGATATTATTCATAATGATTACAAGAATTATTCATTTAAAAAATATATGTTAAACTTGTCTTTACATGAGGAAAATGTAAATAGTTTTATTGATCACCAGGATAATGCTATTAATATAAAAATGGAATCAAATGATGAGTCTTCTGAGTTGGACACAGAAAAAATAGAATATTTTTTGAAAGAGAATCCAATGGAATCAAAAATAATAAGTTAATTATTATTGAGAATTGAAAAATTGGAAGAGTTCTCAAAAGAGTCAAACAATAATACAGAAAATGTATTATTACAGATAACACAAACATTGAGTACCACAGCCAATAAATTAAAAATCATTGAAAATTCAAATGATGAATTAATCAATGAGAATAAAAGATTGAATTCTGAGATTATAAATTTAGAAAGTAAATTAGAACATACTCAGAATGTTATGGCTACCATTGAGGGACGTGTTAAATTATCTTTTTCAAATGTAAATGATACTCTGACTCATGTACCTGTAATAAAGGATAGGTTACAAAGAGTAGAAATAGAAGTAGAAAAAATATTGAAAAATACTGAAAAAATAAAAGATAACACTTCTCATGTGGCAAGAGTACCTGTTTTCATGAAACACGCAAATGAAACACCAATGATGGAACATGAACATAGTGTCATGGGCTCTGAGAACAGTAAATCAGTAAAAGATGAAATAAATGATCATCTTTCCAAAGTAAGTGAATTACTGAATATTCCTCAGGTTAGAGAAGCAAGAACTAACCAAAAGAACTGGCCTAAGTTAGATCAGTACCCTTCTTTTGACAGGGATTCAAAATCTGATTGGCAGCAATTCATACAAAGAATTGATAACTTAAAATTTTCATAAAAATTACCTGATGAAGAAATTAATTCAAAGTTAATATCTTTATTTACAGATGTGGCCTTATTATGATTTGAATCTGTATTGAGTGAGGGAATTAATTACTCCTGGAATGAATGGAAGGCACTAATTGAAAGGCAATTTTGTGGCCCAAAATTTAGAATCACTCAACAAAGATTGTATGAAAGAACAAGATATAATCCAAATGCTGTAGATAAGCCCATGGTCTTTTTAATGACTTTAATAAAAATCATGAAAGCTATGGATCCAAAAATGGATTATGATGAGTGGAAAGAAAAAACAATATACAAGTTGCCTATATCAGTTAGAGACATTATTGTAGCTAGAACTGAAACCATCAGAGATACCGATGGATTCATTAATATATGCAATGAGATATTATTAAACCACAAGTATGAAACCAAGTATAGCAATTACAGACAAAATGTTGACGTGGTAAAACCTACTACAAGTAAATTGCCAGTGGAGAAGAAAAAACCTTCAGCTCCCCTTGTCCCTAAGAGACAGGAGAATAACACTTGTTACAAATGTAATGAACCTTGGGTAAAGGGTCACATGTGCAAGAAGAGAATAAATGTTATTGAAACCTCACAGAATTCTGAACCAAGTAATCATGAAGATGAGAACGTGGAATCCAGTGAGGATTGTAAAAGTAACATATCTTACAGTGATGATGAACTTGAGATATTTGTATTAGAACAGGATATTATGTTCCTTAATGATGCTATACCTCATATAGACACATCTTTAACTTCCATTGAGGAAGCTGAAATAATTAAAGATGTAACTCATGATACTTACAAAATAACACCTATCAGAGCACCTGTTATAATATGTGAAAAAGAAATGAATGCCATTCTTTACACTGGGGCTGCAGGTAGTGTAGTTTCAATTAAGACATTAATGAAACTTGATAGTAAGTACCAGAAAAAACTAGAACCTGTGCAAACAAAGAAGTGGAGAGGTTTTGGTTCAGTATTAAATCCAATTGGAAAATACACAACTGCTGTATTCTTTAAATATAATAATGGATATGTTAGAGCAGTGTGTGAATTTTTAGTAATGGATAATAAAAATTGTAGTGATTGGTTTATTATTGGCAATGATTTATTGAAAAAATTTGGCATTAAACTAGATCCTGCAAACAGTTGCTTCACTATAGGTGTGAATGGTAAGAGAAAATTTAAAATATGTTCTGAAACCTCAGTGTATGCTATTTATCCTAGAGAAGAACAACTGAAAGGTGGAAGAACCACCACTGAAATGGTTGAATTGGACAATTAAATCCAAAAGGCCTCTTTCAGTCCTCAACTCTCAAAATTTAAAGAAGAAACAGGAAATTTGAGATTGATTAAATAATATCCTATGGCATTTTCTCATGGTTCAAATGAACTAGGATTGGTCAAAGACCATGAGATGAAAATCTCTTTAAGTTGTGATTTGGATAATATTCCTGGCAGCTTGAAGAAGAAACCTTACCCAGATTCTCCTGCAAAAAGGAAAGATATTGAAGACAACATAAAAATGTTGTTAGAAATGGGTATTGTTGAAAAAGTGGACACAACACCAAAGTATTGTGTTATTTCACCAGTATTAATCTCTTATGAAAAAGATAAGGCAAGATTATGTGGTGATTATAGAGCTCTGAATACATACACTGTAGATGACATTTACCCTCTACCAATGATAGCTTCTATCCATGCTACCTTACAAGGAGCAAAATATATTTTGTGTCTGGATGGAAACAAGGGTTACCACCAGATTCCTGTGGAAAAGAATTCTCAAAATTACTTATTAATAACCACACATATGGGTATATTTAAGTATGTGAGAATGCCATTTGGCCCAAAAAATGCGCCTTCAGTCTTCCAAAAATTAATGGATAGTGTTTTCCATCAGGAAATGGTTGAAGGATGGCTTTCGGTCTATATTGATGACTTCATAGTGTTTTCAAAAACATGTGATGAACATTTAAATCACCTGGAAAGAGTCTTTCAAAAGATGGATGAAATAAAAATGACAATTGCATTAAAGAAATGTAATTTTGGATTTCAATCCTTGAAAGTACTTGGACATGTTGTATCTGGATTACAAATTTGTGTTGACCAGAATAAGGTGGAAGCAATTAAAAACATTGGTATACCTAAAAATGTAAAAGAGGTTCAAAGTTTTACCAATCCATTGCAGCTCCTTTAACAACATTAATCATATAAAATGAAACTTTAATTGGGAATAATGAAAGACAAAATGCCTTTAATAAATTAAAGGAATGTTTAACGTCAGCTCCAATATTGGGACTGCCAGATTTCACCCTACCTTTTATCTTGTACACTGATGGAAGCTTCATAGGTTTAGGTGCTGCTTTACAGCAGAAACAGATAATAAATGGAAAATTATCTGAAGTAGTTATCTGTTATATATCCAGAACCTTAAAAAAAACAGAATTGAGGTATGGTTCCACACAGCTAGAATGTTTAGCCGTGGTGTGGGCTTTGGAGACACTTCATTACTATCTGGAAGACCAGAAGTTTGAACTTATAACAGATTGTAGTGCAGTAAAATCATTACTAAACATGAAAACCCCTAATAGGCACATGTTTAGATGGCAACTAGCTGTACAAGAGTACAGAGGAAGAATGATAATCACTCACAGAGCAGGAACATTGCATTCTAATGTGGATTTATTATCCAGAAGTCCTTTTCCAAATGATGCTGACAACCCAGCTTATGTACCTGAAAATGAGGTTATACATATATTTGGGATTTATATAGTGGATTTAGAGGAGGAATTTATGCAAACTATATTGGAAAATTATTCATCTGATAAAGGTTTGACTAAACTATCTACCAATCTAAATGATCCAACTAATGCCTCCATGAGTGCATTAATTCAAACCTTGCCCCCAAAGTATAGAAATTTGTTGGAAAAAGGTAAACTGTCAATTGAAGATAGATATATATATTACAGGAATAAGTTAAGTAATGTAATAGTGATACCACCTTCTATGAAAGAGTTAATGCTAAGTACCTGTCATGATGACATCTTAGCTGGTCATGTTGACTTTAACAAAACATTAACTAGAGTTAAAAATACAGCCTGGTGGATAAACATGAAAGAAGATGTACAAAAATACATTGAAACATGTGACTCTTGTGAGAAATCTAAAAGATTAAATGGGAAGAGAGCTGGGTTGTTACAAAAAATAGATCAGCCAAAAGCTCCATGGGAAATAATAAATATGGATTTTGTAACTGGCTTGCCATTAGCAGGAAAAGAAAGTTTCAATTCTTGCTGGGTAATATTAGATAGATTAACAAAAATGTTTAAATTTATCCCTACCCATAAAGAGGTATCTGCAAAAGACTTGGCACTACTGTGGTGGACTCAGATGATGAATACTGCTGGGTTCCCTAAAGCCATAATCTCTGACAGAGACCCTAAATTCACTTCAGAGTTCTGGACATCTTTGATGGAAGTATCAGGTTGCCAATTGAAATTGTCTACAGCACACCATCCACAAACTGATGGGCTGGCTGAGAGAATGATACAAACTCTAGAAGACATGATCAGAAGATATTGTGCCTTTGGATTAGAATACAAAGACAATGAGAAATTCACACATGACTGGGTAACATTAATTCCTGGCCTTGAACTTGCTTATAACAGCACAACTTATTCTGTAACAGAGAAGAAACCATTTGAACTCTGGCTGGGATATGTACCAAATACCCCAGTAAATCATTTAAATAAATTACCAAGGTTATATATACACCCTGGTACTAAATCCTTTATTCATATGCAACAAATTTGTAGGAAGAATGCAGAAGAATGCATCCAAAAAGCATTTGAATATGAAAAGAAAAGATGGGATAAATCTCATAAAGAATTTGAATTCCAAAAGGGAGATGAAGTCCTCATATCAACACTACATTTTAACTTACAAGGTAATGTTAAATTAAAGGATCCCTTTGTGGGATATTTTGTAGTAAGAAAAATGGTTGGTAATAATGCAGTGGAAGTCATATTATATGCTCCATATGATAGGAAAAATCCAGTTTTCCCTATCTCATTATTGAAACCTTACCATGCAAATGATCCTGACTTATTTCCAAAAAGAAGGGGAAGGCCTAAAAAGCAACCTGAAGAAATTGTGGAAAAAGAAGAAATTGAAAAAATACTCAAGAAAAGAATCCTTACTAAAGAAAAAGGAACTGAGTATTTATTAATATTTAAAGGGAAATCAAATGAATTTGATAAATGGATACCTGAAAAAGAAATTTCTAATTTATCCACCCTTCTTAAAAAATTTAAACAGAAATAAATTTCTGTTCAACCAGCTGAGGGTTAAAAAACCATTACTCATAATATTTTATTATGTTTTATTTCTTTAAAGTATAATCTTTAATGCTACAGAATTAATCTGAATACCTGAAAATTAAACAAATAAATAAATAAAATGTATAACTTATCATTTTTTTATTGTTTTTTTGGGTGGGCGAGTGTCAGCCTGTATATCCCCAGGACTGATTAAAAAGTACTTATAAGTTATGTTAAACACATGAACTATACATGGGAATAATAATTAATAGTACACAAACAGTATACATAAGTAAAATTATGATAATATACAAAATATGCCATTATAACACCTTATATACATGCATATATCCACCTTTTATAAGTCTTATGTACTTAATATTAAGTTGGAATATGTTAGGGTAATCTTAAGAACCTTAAGTATAAGGCTACATAATTTTTAAGTACACTTAAAGCTGTTATTTTCACTGTTTTATGCAAAAAACAAGAAATGCGCTTTATTTCACTTAAAAGTTGACTATATGTGCCATAAATTTGAGAATATCAAAATTGCACTTTGACAGATCAATTTGTTTCATTTAGGACTGTTGATTTGGCTATTTAAATGCATAAAAATAACACTTTTCAAATTTGGTGTTTTTTATGCCAGAAATGGCTTCTGTGTACTGGCCACATACTGCCTGCTTTTTTCCCGTGTGAATAGCTTCATTTTTAGAAAATTTAGCTTTTTCACACTATAATTATCCCACATTCTACGCCCACTGTGGGGAAACACACTAAAATAGGCAACAGGCACTTATTTAGTGTCCTAGCTTAATTAATAATGCATTGACCTTGTTTATATGCACTAATTTCATTAATATCCTTACTCTTAGCGTCTTATTTCATCACCACACTTAAATTCGCCTAAATTTATTCAAGGATTTACCCGTGAAAGCGCCTTCCAAGGACTGCATGTAGTTACCCCACATCTCACGCTCTTTTTTGAGTTTTTGGGTGGTTTCTCAGTCAATATTGGTTATTTTTGAATGAGAATTTCACATAGTATAATGTCAGGATTAGCCCCATTATTTCTACAGTGAATCCCCCTTATTATTAAGCTATTATTAACCTTAAAAATTCCCATTTAGACTTTTATATCATTGTTTATTACACATATATTCTCTTTTTATCTTATTTCTTAATTTTGATGGATTTTCCTTATTAATACAGGGTTTTGCCGGTTGTTACACTTCTAATTATGTCATGGATTACTGGGAATGTTGATGAACATGTCTATTAGTTGTTTAGAGGCGTCATTAACTGTGTATTGGGTGGTACATCAAGGGAATCATTTGGGAACTCAGTGTGTATAAAAAGAGGAAGGTTTTTGGTTGTATTTCTGCATTCTTTATCATTACAATTTAACCAATATAACAAAATAAATTACAATAAATATCAATTAGTAATTTTATAAGACTTTTGAATAGTTTCTGAATTATAAAAATCTATTTTTCTACCAACTACAAAGATTGTAAGCCATATATAAAGATAGTGAGAATTTTATTACTGAGACCTTTATTTTTGATTGTATTTTACTATTTGTACAATTTATACTACAGTATTCATATAGGACCATTAAAATCTTCTAGAAAACTGACTATTCAAGCTAGTTCACGTCCTTGTACTTGACCTCAGACTGACAAATAGCTTGTCCAGTAATAGGATTAATATAAGAGAATATCCCTAAAGTAAGATAATTGGCATCATTTGAGGTGGTATAAATCTTGTTGTGAAAGCCAGAAGAGTAATTGTAGCATTTTAGAATAATATATATTCACTGCTAATTTCTTCCCATTCCAAGTCACACTGATTTGGTATTCTAACTCTGGTTTTAAGTTCATGATTTTTTTGAAAAGCATTATTTCAGAGTTTTTTAAGTCAAAGAGAAAAAAAAATTTAATGAAAATAAAGTGTCCCATTTTCTAAAATCATTATCTGTTTCTGCTTTAGATAAATTTTTGAGAAAAGAATAGATTCCTATAGAATTTAAATGAGTAAAGTAAATTAAGAATGAAAAAAGAATTATCAGACTTACAAAGAGAATAACCATTAAAAAATCCTGGTCTCCATCAAAAACCAATCATGATACCACCAAACAAATTCTTATTCCCTATTGATAAGCAGACCAAAGCCATTTGATATAGGGCAGAGATGAGATCAGATAGTTTATTAAAGGATTCATATTTTACAGCTTAAAATGAATGTTTTTTATAAATAAATTGAGGCTTAAAAGTTATACTTATTACTGCCTTAACCTCATGGCCTCCTAATATGGTTAGATATTCAATATCTTCAGGTAACTTCTTGGGATATTTCTTCTAGAATTCAGTTTTATAATACATGATGTTTTAAATGTGGCCAAATAAACTATCCAAGTGTATTTTATTTTTTAAAATACTTTTTTTTTCTAATATCAATTATCTTTTTTTATGTTTGAAGTTTTTTATGAAAATTGAAATGAAGTAGATATTGAAGAAGATGATAGAGAAGATGAAGATGAAGATAGAAGTGTAAGGCTTGAATCAGAAGAAACAGAAAATTTTTTTTCTGAAAAAAATTTTTACTGGCCAAAAAAGCCTTGAAAAAATTATTTAAAAATTAAAAAAAACTTACTTCAATTGAAATTAATGAATATTTTTGTATACTTCTTCAAAAAAAAAAGAAAAAAAAGAAAAAGATTAAATGATGTTCTAAAATATATCTGTCAATTTTTTTATGGCTGCCTCATTTCCCCCTTTTGCCCCTTGTTTGTGTCCTCAATAACCCCCAATACCCCCCCTGTAATCCTACCCTACACCCCCCCTCTCCTTGTTAATTTACAACTGATCTTTAACAATTTTCTGTTAATAAAAAATGAGAAGGAAGTGGGAAGGGGTAAAGAGAGGGAGAATGGGGGTAGGGGGGGTTTGAGGGTACCAAAGAGGGAGGAAAGGGAGGTTAGAGGTAGCCAAGGAGGGGTGCATGTAGCATCCAAAGAGGGTTGAAAGAGGGTTTAGAGGAAGCCAAGGAGAGGAGAATGAGGCAGCCAAAGAGGGGGGGGAAGGGGGGAAAGGGTGATATGTCCATGCCAAGGGGGGATAAAGAGGAGGATGGAGAGAAAAAAAAGAGAGAAAAGAGGGAGATAAAAAAAAGTTAATTTTACCTTTAAAATGAAAAACAAAACCACTTACCAAAAAAATAAGATTAAAAAAAGAATGAAAAAAACAATTAGCAAATATAGAAATAAAAAGGAAAAAAAATGACTTACCTGGAGAGATGAATTGAGTAGAAGGTAGACTTCTTACTCTTTGAGGGATGTTTGAGTAGAAGAGGAAAAGGATATGAGGGATGAAAGAAAAAAAGAATGACTGAAAAATTATGCAATAGTTGAAAATATGTGATTTCATGTTGAGGTGGTGAAAAAAAACAAATGAGACAGGGAAAAAGAGACTTTCACTGAAAATTCAAAATAAAAGTCAATATGCAAAAATTAAATAAAAAACCAAGAGAATAATACACACAACATGATCATTTGAAGAGTATGAAAAAAAACTAAAAGGCTTTTGTTGAGAAAAGTTAGAGTATTATTGGCATAATGATGGAGTGTATCCCAGTGGGAAGTAAGATTTGTGAATCAAAAGGAGGTAGTAATGGTAGATAAAAGTGAAATGAATTTTGTAATAATTTAAGGATAAATTTCTAAATCTGCCAATGTGCTAGTGTAATTGGAAGAATTTTTTCCCTTATGTTAGTGGTTTGATAAATAGAAGTGTTGGATATAGTGGGAGATGTTTCAAATTTTTATTTTCATAAAACTCTAACCATTGATCTTTGAGGTCAGTGAGTAGGTTATGAAGTATAGTGCAACACAGAATAAATTTGATCACTGCCTCAATTTCTGATTTATTTCTAAGAGGACTTCTTAATTCCCCTAAAGTGGAAAAACAACCTTTCAAGTTCCAATAGAATGTTGAATATGAACTCTTGACTTTGCCAAATGATTTTTGAACTTGGAATTTTGACTGTCTTCAGATGCTGCTCCCCCAAAATCAGGAAGTACATACTTTCTATTCACATAAGCAGAATCTTTCAGAAGATACTGATTTTCATCAAAGAATTTTTCTGGTTCTTTTAAAACCTTCATTCTTTGAAAGACATAGGAATCATTACATGATCCAGGATAGCCAGAAAATAAAGATATAAGTTTTTTGTTGATGTCACATATAAGCTGAATGGAAATTGATTATATATAGAGAACACATATTTTTTTGTATTAGTTTCATAAAGAATGAAAGGAATTAAAAATGATCTACCTTTTTTTATGGTCAATGTAATTGTTTCCACCTTGAGAAGGTTTCTGACTCAAAGGAATAGTAGTACCGTCAACAAAACTGTCAGTATAGTCTAGTATATAAGTATGATATAATAGTGTTTATTTATGGTCCTACTACTTATTGATAAATGATTTAGTGATTAAACCTCAGGGAAGACTAATAGAATAGTTATACTCAAATAAAACTCTCAATACTTGGATTTTTATGCGTGCTAGTGGTGGAAAATAGATGAATAAAATATAGTTATAGCTTATATAAAGATAATATCAATTTAAAAGGGCTTTATAATATATTTATGAATGCTAATAATTGTATTGTAGTGGTTGTTTGAATTGTAGTAATTGAATGATGATAAATAACCGTCAAAATCCCTCCTTGCTTATACCCAAATCCACTGGAGTGCACAGACCTTCAACCCAGATGATGTCACTGCTATCCCTGACAATTACAGCACTGTGAGGGCCCATCACCTCCCCATGGCGTCCACTTCAAGCAGTTTCAACACCCAGACCTCCAGTAAGGACACTCCATCACTATTAATAATAACACAGATCCATACCATAAATAGAAAACCCAGATAAAAGCGGATACCATAAAGAAACAGGTAAAATAAACAATCAAAAAGAGATTTAATGAAACTAAAAGCATATAAAGGAAACAAATAAAATTTCCAAGCCCCCAATAACATCCCCAAGCATCCATATTAACCCAAAAACATCCTTTCAACCCATAAATCCGTGAATAACCATCCAAGGAAGTAATTTGAGTTGTCCAAACTGGGTGTATGCGCCTGATATAGGTGTCTATGCTTCTGCAGGCGTTGTGAGTCCACTGATTTTGTCCATATGACCTAAAATAAGCAGAAAAACAAAGGTTATAGGCTATTAAGGGGCTAAAACCCACTTATATACCTAAATATACATAATATACTGCATATTTCACTGAATATGAGATTTATGTATACATATAAGCTTATGTATGTCAATAATTACTTCATATCACTTAAGATAAGTATATTATGACTACATTAACACCTTAATAAATACTATTAGGCCATGGATAAGCTATTTAAACTATTATAAGTTATATAATAGAATAATAATTATATATATATATAATAAAATAATATATATTATTATTTTAACCTTATTTTTAAGATATAAGCTTAATCTACTTAAGGTTATCTTATTTTAAGCATAAGAAATACTCAGTCCTAAGGATATTTAGGCTGACACTCCCTCACCCCAAAAAAAACAATAAAAAAAATGTCTTAACATTTTAGTTAAACTTAAGGAGTGAAATAATAAAATAAAAAAATAATTTTTATAATACATATACTGAATGAACAGTATTATTTAGATTTAAATTTTTTCAAGAGATTTTTAAGGTCAGAGATTTCATTTTCTGGAATCCACTGGTCATATTCACTTGATTTATTTTTAAATCTTAATAGATACTCAACTCCCTTTTCTTTAGTAAGGTGTCTCTTTTTAAGTATCTTTTCAATTTCTGCCTTTTCCACTATTTCTTCAGGTTGCTGTTTATGCCTTCCTGATCTTCTTGGAAATAGAGCGGTACCATTAGAATGGTATGGTTTTATAAGAGAAATAGGAAATACTGGATGTTTTCTATCATATGGTGCATATAGAATAACCTCAACAGCATTATTACCAACCATCTTTTTAACTACAAATGGTCCAATGAATGGATCCTTCAATTTAACATTACCATTTAAATTGAAATGTAGCGTTGAGATAAGGACTTCATCACCCTCTTTGAACATTTGTTCTTTATGGGCTTTATCCCATCTTTTCTTTTCATACTCAAAAGCCTTATTTATACATTCTTGAGCATGTTTTCTGCATAATTCCTGCATCTGAAGAAAAGATTTAGTACCTGGATGGATATCCAATCTAGGTAACTTATTAAGAGTTTTAGCAGGGGTATTAGGTACATAACCCAACCATAACTCAAATGGCTTCTTGCCAGTGACAGAATGTACTGTACTATTATATGCAAATTCTAAACCTGGGATAAGGGTTACCCAATCATGTGTGAATTTGTCATTGTCTTTAAAATTAAGACCAAAAGCACAGTATCTTCTTATCATATCTTCTAAGGTTTGTATCATTCTCTCTGCTAGCCCATCAGTTTGTGGATGGTGTGCTGTAGAAAGTTTTAATTGACACCCTGAAACATCCATAAGTGACGTCCAGAACTCAGAAGTAAATTTAGGATCTCTGTCAGAAACTATTGCTTTGGGGAAACCTGCTGTATTTAACATTTGTGTCCACCATAAAAAAGCTAAGTCCTTTGCAGAAACCTCTTTGTGGGTAGGAATAAATTTACACATCTTTGTAAATCTATCTACAATTACCCAGCAGGAGTTATAACTCTTATGCCCTGCTATTGGCAAACCTGTTACAAAGTCCATGTTAATGATTTCCCATGGAGCTTTTGGTTTCTCAATTTGTTGTAATAAACCAGCTCTTTTCCCTGTTAATCTTTTAGATTTTTGACAAGAATCACATGTTTCAACATATTTCTGAACATCCTCAGACATGTTAATCCACCAAGCTGTGTTTTTTACTCTGGTTAATGTTTTATGGTAGTAAAAATGACCTGCTAATATATCATCATGACATATACTTAACATTAACTCCTTCATTGAAGGGGGAATTATAATTACATTACTTAATTTTTTCCTGTAATATATAAAACCATCCTCAATGGAAAATTTTCCTTTCTCTAATGCCTCTTTATACTTAATTGGTAATGTTTTTATTAAAACATTCATTGAAGCATTAGATGGATCATTTAATATTGTAGTTAACTTACTCAAGTCAGGATCTGAATTATAATTATCAAGAATTGATTGCATAAATTCATCCTCAAGATCTACAATATAAATGCCATAAATGTTAATAATCTCTGACTCAGGAACATAAGCAGGATTATCATCATTATTAGGCAGAGGTACTCTAGATAACAGATCTACATTAGAGTGCAAGGTTCCTTCTCTATGTGTAATAGTCATCCGTCCTCTGTATTCTTGTACAGCTAATTGCCATCTAAACATGTGTCTATTAGGAGTTTTCATGTTTAAGAGTGACTTAACTGCACTACAGTCAGTTATTAACTCAAATTTTTGGTCTTCAAGGTAATAATGTAGCTTCTCAAGAGCCCATACTACTGCCAAACATTCAAGTTGAGTAGCACCATATTTCAATTCACCACTTCTTAGAGTATGTGAAATATAGCAGATTACTACTTCTGACATTTTTCCTTCAATAAGCTGTTTTTGATGCAAAGCAGCACCCAGTCCAATAAAACTTGCATCTGTATATAATACAAAAGGTAATTGGAAATCTGGTAATACCAAGATAGGAGCTGTCATTAAACATTCTTTCAACTTATCAAAAGCTTGTTGTCTTTCATTATTTCAAATGAAAGCTTCTGATTTCTTTATCAGTGTGGTCAGTGGTGCAGCAATTGATTGGTAGTTTTTTATATATTGTCTATAATAACCACACATTCCAAGAAAAGATTGTACATCCTTCACATTTTGAGGAATGCCAATATTCTTTATTGCAGCCACTTTATTTTGGTCTACACATATTTGTAAGCCAGATAAAATATGACCAAGCTTTTTTAAAGATTCAAACCCAAATTTACATTTTTTCAATGCAAGGGTCATTTTTATTTCATCCATTTTCTGAAATACTTTCCTTAAATGGATTAAGTGTTCATCAAAAGTTTTAGAGAGCACTATGATGTCATCAATGTATACCATTAACCATCCTTCAATCATTTCATTATGGAATGTTATATCCATTAACTTCTGAAATACTGATGGAGCATTTTTTGGTCCAAATGGCATTCTGACATACTTATAAATTCCCATGTGTGTTGTTATCAACAAAAAGTTCTGTGAATTCTTTTCAACAGGAATTTGATGGTACCCTTTATTTCCATCTAGGCAACTTATATATTTAGCACCTTTAAGGGTAGCATGTATAGAGGCAATCCTTGGCAAGGGATAAATATCATCTACTGTAAATGTATTTAATGCTCTATAATCACCGCACAGTCTTGCTTTATCTTGTTCATAAGAAATTAGCACTGGTGATATTACACAATATTTTGGTGTAGTTTCAACCTTCTCAAGAATGTTCATTTTTAATAACATCTTAATATTATCCTCTATGTCTTTCCTCTTCATTGGTGAAGCAGGGTATGGTTTCTTTTTAAGACTAGCAGGAATATTATCCATATCACAGGTTAAACTAATCTTCATTTCATGATCTTTTACAAGGCCAAGTTCATTTGTACCATGTGCAAAAGCCATTGGAAAAGCTTTAATTAATTCCAAAATATTATTTTTCTCAGTTTTACTTATCTTGGTGCCAAATGATGCTTTTGAAATTTCTGTTTCCAGAAGTTCCATCTCATTGGATTCTCTTCCTTTAGACAGGGAATTTGTTACTGACTCAATGTGTAAGACTGTATTAAATTAATTTATTTTAAATTTCCTCTTACCATTCATGCCAATTGTAAAATTGTTATTAGCAGGGTCTAATTTTACACCAAATTTAGTCAGAATATCATTTCCAATGATAAAACAGTTACTACAATTAGTATTATCCATTACTACAAAGTCACAAGTTACCCTTACATAACCATGTTGGTGTTTAAAGAAAACAGCAGCTTTGTATTTACCAATGGGGTGTAGTACTGATCCAAAACCTCTCCAATTTTTATTTTGAAGTGGTTCAAGCTTAAACTTATATTCACTATCAATTTTCTGTAATGTATTAGTGGAAACAACTGAACCAGCAGCTCCTGTGTCCAATACTATATTAACATTTTCACCAGAAATGATAGCTGGAACCGTGATAGGTGTCATTCTAAAGTTATCAACTTGTATATCCTTAATGATTTCAGCATCCTCAAAATTCATTAAAGATTCATTTGAGTCCATATTTAATATTGGATTTTCAAAGATGGACAAATCATCTTCCAACATACAGACTTCATTTTCATCACTATATGAGATATTGCTGTCATAATCACTTGTTTCTTTACTTTTTTCAGTTTCAGTTTCAGATTCACGTTGATTTTCAACAATATTTATGTTTTTCTCACATTTGTGACCTTTGACCCAAGGTTTGTTACACTTATAACAAGTATTTGTTTCATACTTCTTAGGTACTACAGGTGCAGTAGGTTTTTTCTGCTTCTCCTGAAGTGTTTTTGAATTCTGAGTTTTTACAGGTTCAACATTTTGTTTATAAGTGGAATACCTTGATTCATACTTATGGTTTAATAATATTTCATTGCAAATATTAATAAAGTCAGAATATTCAGTAACATTTAATGTTCTAGCTACAACAATGTCTCTGACAGATATAGGTAATTTATATATTATCTTATCTTTCCATAAGTTAAAATCCATATGAGGCTCAATGGCTTTTAATATTTTGTTTAAATTCATTAAAAATACCATAGGTTTGTCACCATTCAACGGATTATACCTAGTCTTCTCATAAAGTCTCTGCTGAGTAAGCCTGAACTTAGAACCTCCAAATTGTTTTTCAATAAGTTGTTTCCATTCAGCCCAAGAGTAGTCTCTACCCTCACTTAAGACAGCTTCAAACCATAATAAAGCAACATCCTTAAATAAAGAAATTAATTTTGATGTTATCTCTTCATCTGGTAACTTATATGAGAATTTCAAGTTGTCAATTCTTTGAATAAAATGTTGCCAATCAGAGCTGGCTTCCCCATCATAAGTTGGGTACTGATCTATCTTAGGCCAGTTTTTCTGATTGTATTTTATCTCACTAATCTTAGGTAAATTCAACAACTCATTTACTTTTGATAAATGGTCTTGTATTTCTTCCTGCACGGATCTGTGACTTACATTTTCAGATTTGACACTACCACCAGATGGTTTTAATTGTGGTGGTATAGGGAAGGAATGAGATTCACTTTTTCCAATGAAAGGATTATTATTATATTGGTTATAATTATGATTATCCCGGTTCATTAGTAGACTGGCAGTTTCAATCTCAACTTTAGTTAATCTTTGTAGCAACTCAGAGACACTTTGATTTGTCTGGGCAAAAGATAACTTTGTTCTTGATTCAGTTTTTAATAAATGTGTTTCATATAATTTTTCTAACTCACAGAATTTGTTTGAAAGGTCATTATATTTATTACTCAATGAATCATATTTAAGAGTTAGAGACAAATGTTCTTTCTCTAATTCTTTGTTGCGTGTTGCTTATTGAGAAATGTTTAATGTCAAGGATGAAATTGTATCACTAGTGAGCTTAACTGTCTGTTCCTCACAATCAGTCATTTTATTCCACAATGCTGAAACAATTCTATGGACAGTTGGATTATTGTTAAAATATTCCATGTCCTCCTTTTCAATTCTCTCACTCTCCTGTGAACTTCTCATCTCACTAGTAGGTGGTTGCAACTGAGGATTAACTGTATTATCATTGTAAATAGTACTGTTATTGTGGACAAAAGACAAGTCAGGTGTATCTACTCTAAAACCTAAATTTCTTAAATCCTCCTCTATTTTTTGTACAGATTTAACATCAATAGAATTACCTATATTGTAATTATCAGTATTATGTTCAATCTGAGAGGGTAATCTACTTACCAAGGGATGGTTGCCAGTCCTGATTTTTGGCGCTTTTTTCCCTTGTAAGGGTGAGCTGAGGAAGTCAGATGAGGGGGTGGATCCCTGTTGCAACTGTGGCTTGTCCACTGTTGGTGAAACCAGTCCCATTTCCATTTGTCTACCAGGATTTTCTCCTGGGAGTGAGTGGGCCCTCCTTGGGTAGGGGGTTGCTGATTTGATTGACTGGGCTGCCCTCCATTTAATTCTGCCAATGCCTGATTCATCTGCTGAAACCCTACCTTGCAATTGTTTTGCAACTGCTCTACCTCTTTGAACATGAGAGATTTTAATTCCTCCAACTTCAGAACCTGTTTGGCCAGGTGGGAAAGTTGATCCCGAAGAGGAGGAGACGTCTTTTTTATAGTTATCTTTTTTAAGAGGGCATCCTTTTCCTCTATACTCATGCTTTCTGGCTGGGGGTACTGTTGGCCCTCCATGGTGATGTCCTGGAAAGTTTTTGTTAGCTTTAGACCTGGTATTATAAGCAGGCTTTTCACTTACACTTTCCTGGGGAGCACTCATATTGTTAAGAATGACAATATTTTACATCTACAAAAGGAAAAAACTCTATGGAATTAGTAGACAAAAGATATTAGCAATTATATTACTAATAAAAAAGCAATGGAGCTTACCCTGAATTTATATCTTTATTTATTTAAATAAAATGTAAGAAAAATTCGAAAAAGTCTGTTAAAAATATAATAATAAGTTTAACTAGACCTCTATAAGGGTGAATAATTATCTTACCAAGCTTTAACCAAATACAAATTTAATTGGGTGTTATATTGGTGTCCAAATACCAAGTGAAATTGGGTTTATATTGGGTACAGTTACTACTGTAAATATCTAATTTTTGTGATAAAAAATTAGTACAATTATTTTAAGGGTTCTTTTCCGCAATGAATAAGTTATGATGACCCACTAATATGCAGCAGACCCAAATATTTGGTTAATTTTGAGCTGTACTAAGGTTAAAATCACATCCCAAGGCTTATACTAAATAATAAGTAAAATATAAGGAAAGACCCCCAATTGTCAGTATAGTCTAGTATATAAGTATGATATAATAGTGTTTATTTATGGTCCTACTACTTATTGATAAATGATTTAGTGATTAAACCTATGGGGAAGACTAATAGAATAGTTATACTCAAATAAAACTCTCAATACTTGGATTTTTATGCGTGCTAGTGGTGGAAAATAGATGAATAAAATATAGTTATAGCTTATATAAAGATAATATCAATTTATAAGGGCTTTATAATATATTTAGGAATGCTAATAATTGTATTGTAGTGGTTGTTTGAATTGTAGTAATTGAATGATGATAAATAACCGTCAAAATCCCTCCTTGCTTATACCCAAATCCACTGGAGTGCACAGACCTTCAACCCAGATGATGTCACTGCTATCCCTGGCAATTACAGCACTGTGAGGGCCCATCACCTCCCCATGGCGTCCACTTCAAGAAGTTTCAACACCCAGACCTCCAGTAAGGACCCTCCATTACTATTAATAATAACACAGATCCATACCATAAATAGAAAACCCAGATAAAAGCGGATACCATAAAGAAACAGGTAAAATAAACAATCAAAAAGAGATTTAATGAAACTAAAAGCATATAAAGGAAACAAATAAAATTTCCAAGCCCCCAATAACATCCCCAAGCATCCATATTAACCCAAAAACATCCTTTCAACCCATAAATCCGTGAATAACCATCCAAGGAAGTAATTTGAGTTGTCCAAACTGGGTGTATGTGCCTGATATAGGTGTCTATGCTTCTGTAGGCGTTGTGAGTCCACTGATTTCGTCCATATGACCTAAAATAAGCAGACAAACAAAGTTTATAGGCTATTAAGGGGCTAAAACCCACTTATATACCTAAATATACATAATATACTGCATATTTCACTGAATATGAGATTTATGTATACATATAAGCTTATGTATGTCAATAATTACTTCATATCACTTAAGATAAGTATATTATGACTCCATTAACACCTTAATAAATATTATTAGGCCATGGATAAGCTATTTAAACTATTATAAGTTATATAATAGAATAATAATTATATATATCTATAATAAAATAATATATATTATTATTTTAACCTTATTTTTAAGATATAAGCTTAATCTACTTAAGGTTATCTTATTTTAAGCATAAGAAATACTCAGTCCTAAGGATATTTAGGCTGACAAAAACCAATACATTATGTAGAACCCTCTGCTTGCATAACCTGAGATGATTAAAGTTGTTCTTATTTAGCTTGCAAGGTGAGAAGTTTAGATTCCAAGGAGTTGATATCAATGATGCATCATTTTGTATAAGTGTTAACAGAGCCATAACCTACATCAAAGACATTTTCAAAAAATTTCAAGGCAGCTCCGTTACAATTGGAACCCAAACAACATAGTGTGATGGCCAATTGAATTTAAGGATCATGTTGTGGTTTTTGAGAATCATTGTGAAACACAGGGTGGTCCTGAATAAGCTCAAGAAATTTAAGGAAAAATTCCTCAGAAGTCCTGAAAAACTGTCAAAAACTGGGCAGAGATAAGTTAACAAGTGTTTGAATGGTGTACTTGGGGGTATGAAGTACTTGAGGCTTTCTTAGAATAAGGTAATGTTTCCCGGAAATTTTTGATATAAAAAAAAATCTTCTTCAAGATCAGAATCAGAATTTCAATCAGAGTCCAAGAGGATATCAAGAGCTATGAAAGTCACTTCTTGATGTAGCTTATCACAATTTGAGAGTGAGAATGGCATGACTCTTATGTGGTATAAAATGTAAATGTTTAACAATATTTTGAGTTATAAAGTGTTATGCTGTGGAGTGCTGTGTATGAATGGGATTATGCTGACAAATCAGTGAAATGGGACTTTATGGTAAAATCAGAACTTTTGGTTGAGAAAGTGCGGATTTGAGTGAAATAAGTGACTTATTTCACTTTTGAAATCCACCAGTTTTGGGGCTAGTGTGTTTCAGAAATCTGCACTTAGATAAGTGTTGATTTTCCAGAACTTGCCTCCCTAATGAGTTTTCTTGAACTTTATACATATAAACACCTTCTTTAAGAAAAGATGGATGGTGATAAGTGAGTGTTCTCTGATTAAATCTGATATGAACAATGAATTTTCTGTCATACAATTCATTTCCTTTCCTTTCCTTTCCTTTTTTTTCTTTTTTTAAAGATTTTTTTGGGCAAAATTAGTACAACAAGACCATAAATGCTTGGCCTTTTTTCAAAAAAATTTCCTAATTTTTTTCCTGGATCAGCACTATTCTGGCCTTATATAGGGGTTTGTAGGCTTTTTTAGGTGATACACTTAACAAAAAAAAGCCACTCCAGTACCAAAAGTGCACAAAAAAGAGACAAAAGAGCCAAGAGTTATTTTTCTTGATGTAGACCATGTTAATTTAAGAATACCACAGTGTTAATTAGGGGGTGTCAAACATTACCATATATGGCATTTAAGCAAGCCTCAAAAAAGGTACCAAGTAAGTCATTTTAATTAGAATTAAATACCCCATTAACTGGTATACTTCAACAGAATGCTTTTCCCTTCACACACCATTTGCTGGGTAAATCCAAGCCCCTCAAGCACTCCTTACCCTTAACTTAATTAGTCAGCATTAGGTACACGCATGCCCATATCTTAAACCTTTTCTTCACCTAATCCTTATGAGCTTATTTATACACACACAGTACATGGTGTATCAATTCTTAAGGCACCCTAACATCATATTATAACACTTAATTTATCACACCCTTGATTACTCTTGCTCTTATTTTTTTCCTCCAAACACTAATATGACTCCTTAACTTTGTCAACAGCTTCAAAAAACTACTGATGCTCTAGCCCTTTATCTTTTGGTTTAGTCTGATCCAGATCCTGATGCTGAGTTTGATTTTTTTATATGTGTCACCTGTTAGAGAAATGCTACCTTACTTCCTAAAACCCATCCATTTGCCATCAACCACAATATACACTTCACAAACTTTCTGAAATACCTGAACCCAGTTTTCTTCAAGTTTTACAAACTAGTTATCATGGTTTTAAATACCTACATGATTTGATTCATGATCATTCTATTTACCACAACAATTCTAATATGACACAGAGGGACTCTGCAATACAAATCTCTGTGGAACTTTTCCAATTTGGTTCAAATGGGAATGGTGCTTTCATAAGTCATTTCAAGAACCTCTTCATTATAAGTCATGGAAAAGTAGATTTACACACCAAGAGAGCCTTCAAAGCCATCCATTCACTTCAATCAAAATTCCTCACATGGCCCACTAAGGAGGTTAGACTGGAAAACTCACAGGTCATGCAAAATGAAGTATTCCCTGAATTTATTGGTTTTGTTGATGGCGCAACCAACCCTTTGAGCCGAAAGCCTGCAAAGGATGGAATTAATTTTTTTGATTGGAAAAAATAGGTCAATGCTTATCTGTATCTTACCTATTCTTACATATAATACTAATTCTCTCTTAATTTTTCTTTTTTCAGGTATTCTATTGCTCTCCAATCGGTTTGCAATATAAATAAGAAGTTTATTGCATTTCATGCCAGCTTTCTTGGTGCTCACCATGACTTTTCATTTATTCAAAAAATGATGATTTCTAAAAACCCTGAGAATTACTTTGATGAACATCAATATCTTCTTGCCAACTCTACTTACACCATGTAAATTAAACTTGAGTATCTGGATTGAGCTTAAGGAAATCACATTGTAAATGATGCCATTGACAACATTTACAAGTTGAAGTGAATCTCTTTACTCCAGTGTCTTTAACACATTAGTAATTGGACCTTTCACAATGAGTTCAAGGAATGCAGTATCCCCTTTTAAGCTTATAGTCTTTTGTACTATGCTCTTTTAAAGTAGATGATGATGATAGTAGAGATGTCATATCAAGAAGCTATAAAGAGCTAGGTAAGATGTTTGAATGTTGCTAGAAAGAACAAGATGAAATCTTTGAGTTTTTCTAGAAAGCTACTATGATTTTTTGGGGGAAGGAACTACCTTTTATATATCCCACACTCATATTTCTGTTAATCTTTTTATTTTGAAATTTTGTTTGTTTGTACTATCTTGAGGATCAAGACCTACTTAGTTGAATGTTTTTTAGATTAAACAATTTTTGCTTAACATGCAAGTAAATTCATGTTGCATGCATTTTTAATCTTCAAAGGGAGATTTTTTGTCTTTTAAGTGTATATAAATTTAAAAAAAATTCCAACCAAATCACACAAAGAAAAAAAATGGCAATACCCTCCCTGTGATTCACTCTGGGAGGGGGTCAGGATTGCCAAATTTTCATTTTTATTTCATAAATGAATAAAAAAATTGTTCAAAAAAGATAATGAACCAAGTAAAAGTAATGACATTCAGAATACTACCAGACAATGAGTTCAGATATGACCAAAGCCAAAGAATACATAGACATGGAATTGTATTGTGAACCCACTTAATCAATTAATTGTTTGAATGACTACCTTTATACAGCAGTAAGGCCCAATGGCCCATTACTTAAAGTTGATGATTATCTTTAATGAATGATTAATTATAAATTTAAGAAATAAAAAAAATCTTTGGAACTCCTTTATTTACCGTACTTAGCCTCCCTCCCTGTAGCTTTACTTTTCATCAAACCTTCTTGCCTCACTTTACTTACCCTCTTTATTTAATTTTGGTTGATCTGATATGAGCAACAAAAATGATTAAACTTTTCATAAGATTCTAACCCAAGAGGAGCTTGAGTTGTTTGATGGTTGTCTCATGAAGAGTTTCAAATTGCTTCCGCCAGACCATTCCCTAATCCAAAGTTGATAATATATTTGTGATTGGGAAAGTATAATTCATGACCTTTGAGTTAAGCAGGTGAAGGAATTGGTAGTCCAGTAATAGGATCAATATAAGTGAAAATCCCAAATGTGAGAAAATTAGAATTGTTTTTGTCCTTATGAATCTTGTTGTGAAAGACTCCATATGTAATAATAATGTTAGATGAAAAGATATAATCATCTTCCAGATTGACCCATTCCATATCTGTCAAATTTGGTAAAAAAAATTTTTTTTTAAATGTTAGTAAAAACGCTTGGAAATGTGCTGGGCATGCTGTCAGCACATTTCTGAGGCAAAAAAAAACTTACCAAAACACTCCAAAACAGTCTAGAAATGTTCTGGTACTGTTTCCAAATCAATTTGAAAAAAAAATTGTTAGTAAAAATGCTTGGAAATGTGCTAGGCATGCTGCCAGCATGTTTCTGAGGCAAAAAAAAACTTACCAAAAATGCTTAGAAACAGTCTAGAATTATTCTGGGACTGTTTCCAAAGCAATTTGGCAGAAAAAAACCCCAAAAAAAGAGAAAAAAAAAAGAAAGAAACAGAAAAAAGTCAGTAAAAAGAAAAGCAGGATCAGGCACCACTCACCTTAGGTAAGTGTTGGAAGGGGCTTGAAGAGAAAAATGAGGAGCATGTGAAGCTGTGAAGAAAAAGAAAAAAACATACCTTGATGAAAGGGCAGAAAAAGATGTAAAGAGGAAGAGAGTTGGGGGAATCTGGAGGGAGAATTGCATGATGATTAGGATATGCATTATGAAATGTGTTCTGAAATGTGTTTTGAAATGTGTTCTGAAATGGATGAATATATAAATTTGAGCGGGAGTTCAGGATAATGTGGGGTCAAGGGCAAAGGGGTCTGATGTATAGTGGATTGTGGGAATGTGTGTATTGGTGGGCTGAATTGTGGTTGGGGTTATGGTGCAAGAATAGGAAGTATTTGATGAAGTATTTGACCAAATGTTTGACATGTCTAACCCCAAGTCTGCCATTTATGATGGCATCTTGGAATGGCGTTTTGAGACTGAAGTCTGCCAGGCATATATGGTAATGTTTGACACCCCCTATTGAGTGCAGTGTGAAAAAAGATCAAAAAATTCTTTTATTCATAATTTTTTGAATCTCGAGCCATGAGGCTAAATCACAGAGCATTAAGAACCCCCCCCCTTAAGTAAAAAAAGAAAAATAAAAAACTCTTGCAAGATTATAGAGCAAGAAACAAAGAACCGATAAAAAATCAAGAATTTAATCATATCATTGTGATGGTAATTGCTTGAAAACAAAAGTGTGCCAATTTTGCAACGGTTATGCAAGAACATATTGCCAGATTATTCACCATCTTTTGTATGATGATGATAATAAAAATAATGGCAAATGATCAAAGCTTTGCTAAATCCACAAATAATTTGTGTCTCTCTCACTGACTCGTTCTATCTTTCAATCTTATCCTTTCCTGATCTACTCCTCTCTTTTTTATTTTTTACTTTATTTTTCAAAAACAGGAGAGAATATATTTACCACAAATAAAAAAAACAACTAATTTTCTTAATGTTTAAATGTCTACATGGCAGATATAAAACCAATGAAAAACTATATTGCAAGATTAAATCCGATAAGGAGTGTTTAATCTACAAACTCATTTGTAAAACCATACTACCCCTACACTTCAAAAAAGCAAAAAAAAAAGAAGAAAATATCACGAATTTTGAGGTGCAGCTTTTTGTTTTGCCTTCCAAGCATGAGCCATTTGCAATAACTTGAAAGTTCCTGGATTCCTTTCTTTCTCGTCGTCCGGGAAAACAAGATCCCAGTCTGATACATAAAACAACTATAATCAGTTAAAGAGATCGAAACAACATTCTTAATAGCTAGTGACACCAATCGACACCCCAACTCACATTCTTCTTTATTACCCAAATCATCCAATTTACGCCATCTCCGCATGGGTCTAGGCATCATTGCCTCGACCTTGCTGACAGAATTCGAATCTCCTAACTCCTGCTCTAAAGTTTTCCAATGTTCTAATATCACCGTACGCTAAACAGATGTACAGAGAAAAAATCGAAAGACTTGTTCAGATAATGAAACTAATATAAACCGACAGCAAGCAAAAAGCACCTGTTCTTTCAAGTTATCTCTCACTGGCCCTTCAGGTTCTGCTTTCCATCTTTTTCGAATATCATTGTAACCTCTTTGCAAGACTTGCCGAGCCTTTTCCACTCCTTCCTGTTGTGCCTGCTGAGCGGCTTCACGATCAGCATCTGTTATTTCTTTAGGAGCTTTCTTTTCTCCTTCTTCTTCCTCCTCCTCCTCATCTTCCTCTTCTTCATTCAAACCTAAATGTTGATCAGATATGGCTTTACCAGTTGTCACTTCAAACTACGAGGAGATAAATCCGGCTGAGCTTCTATCAAACGGACATCATAGAGCACGAAAACTTACTTTAGCCCACGAGGTCCAAACTTTGACATGTCCACTAGCGAGCGCAAGTTTTTCAAACAATCTCCTAGCTCTATCCCATTCTTCTTGTTCTTCTTCAAAGTCAATATAACCTTTCCAGACACATTCAGGATCATATAAATCAGGCTGCGCAATCGCCATCTCATAAATTGCTCTTGCTCTCTCCACTTCCATGAGACCACGTTCAAGGCCAGCAAATTGAATCCAAGCAGAGGGATATGTAGGATCAAACTAGGTTTAAATTATTAATTGGCAGGAGGGAAGACAATTAGGAAGATTTTTTTCAACACCACCTGAGATTACTGGCAAATACCCACTTGTAAAAATTTTTCATAAAGCTTTCGACAGCGATCAAACTCCCTCAACTGAAGCTCCATATCCAAATATACCTTAAGAAGGGAAGGAAATCTTTAAGTCATTGTCTTGTGGTATAGCAAGTTCTCAATTACTAACCTTAAACGATTTAGGTTTTGGCGCAAGACCAATCGCAGTTCCCAAAATTTTGCGGGCTTTATCCAAGTTAAGTCGTCGCAGCTCAAAGTGGGCATACCTAAAATCATAGAGGTCATTTTCTAGGCATGTGAATTTCATATAGAAAATTAAGAGCTATGAAAACTCACATGTCCCATACTTTTGAAAATGTAAAACGTTTGTGGGGGATTTGCTTGATGCATGCTTCATAAACTTGACGAACCCGGTCATAATCCTGTTAAAAAAAGTGTTTATTATAAAGGACACCATACAACAAAAGAATGAGCCGTGAGGTAATTCACCTTGGTTTCAATTTCTTCAAAAACTGCGTATCCTAACCAAAGAAAAATGTATCGTCTCCAATATCTGTCCAATTTTGATTGAAAGAGATAGGATTAAATAATATGATAGAGAAGATATTGAAAAAGTTTCACAAACCGTTTTTCATCACTGGGAGGAACCTGAGCAATTGCACGTTCATACACCTCCCGAATTCTAGCTATTCCTTTCTCAGGTTCCTCATCGATAGAATGAAGAGCACTTTCCTCTAAACGAATATATTCAAACCAGATATCGTAATTTAATTGGCCACCATGTGCGAGCTCTTCTTCCTATTTCAAACAACAGCGTTGTCAGATCCCCTAGAATATGATCGTATCTCATCTACAAAATTGAAAAAAAAATACTCACATACTGTATCCGGCGCTTTCCCAATACTGTTGCCTCTATCCCAGACCTCTCACCAAATTGCTTTTCAAAATTAGAATATGAAGCATAAAGCCCTACTGATTTAGACCGAGGTAGCCGATCCAGGGCGTACTGCAGAATTGTTTCAATATGTGCATATAAGTTAACAAAATGGAATAAAAGGTTAAGACCAAAAAGATAATTTTTGTTACCTTGTAAATTGTTCTAGCCCGCTCATACTCTTTAAGGCGAGTTTCCATCTTGGCAAAAGCAGTGTAAAGGCTTTGTGCTTTCTCTAACTGTTCCTCTTCATCGCCAAAATACTCAAATGACATTTGATAAATTTCTCGACTACGGACTATTTTTATTTTTTCGTTAACAATTTTTGCAGTTACATGACTTGTGAAGAAAAAACTAATCGGAGGCATACCAATTTTCTGCCTTTCTTCTTCAAACTTTGCCCACTTGATCCAATTTTTAGGATCAGGATGGCAGGCAATCATTCGTTCATAAAGTTGACTAGCTCGATCATGTTCACCATATCGTACTTCCATTTTGATGTAAGCACTCCAAGCTTTTTCGTCGGGTTCCCATGCCATCCATCGCTCAAAGACTTGTCGGGCACCTGGAATATTTCCTAGTAATTCCTCAAGATAAACATACTTGTACCATATTTGATCTATTCTAGGCAGTAAAGTTACAGCCCGATCGAAAAGATTTCGGGCATGTTGTATGTTGCGAGCTTTTAATTCCTATGAGTGGTTCGAAAAACATGTTAATCACAGTTAGAAAATGCCACAAGTTAAGAGTGAGAAGATGAACCAAAGTTTACCATTTCACAATAACTGAGCCATAATTTCTCAGCAGTAGGTGCTACATCCAGAGCTCTTTCAAAAACACTTCGAGCACGAGCGAATTCACCTTGAGATGCTTCCCAAGTTCCATATTTTGTCCATGCCCTGAGCTATTAAGAATTTTTTGGAACGTTCCAAGATAAATATGAGTTTCTCTGTGTTTATTCATTATTATTGCTATTATTGACAACAGGAATTTGTTGAACAATAAA